>JAJNNQ010000117.1:7500-485000 GCA_027886175.1 Phylloscopus collybita
AAAGAGAGACAAAGAGAGTCAAAGAGAAGGAGAGTGAAGTAGAGACAAAGAGAGTCAAAGACAAAGAGAGACAAAGAGAGTCAAAGAGAAGGAGAGTGAAGTAGAGACAAAGAGAGTCAAAGACAAAGAGAGACAAAGAGAGTCAAAGAGAAGTAAAGTGAAGTAGAGACAAAGAGAGTCAAAGACAAAGAGAGACAAAGAGAGTCAAAGAAAAGTAAAGTGAAGTAGAGACAAAGAGAGTCAAAGACAAAGAGAGACAAAGAGAGTCAAAGAGAAGTAAAGTGAAGTAGAGAGAAAGACAGTCAAAGACAAAGAGAGTCAAAGAGAAGTAAAGTGAAGTAGAGAGAAAGACAGTCAAAGACAAAGAGAGTCAAAGAGAAGTAAAGTGAAGTAGAGAGAAAGACAGTCAAAGACAAAGAGAGTCAAAGAGAAGTAAAGTGAAGTAGAGAGAAAGACAGTCAAAGACAAAGAGAGTCAAAGAGAAGTAAAGTGAAGTAGAGAGAAAGACAGTCAAAGACAAAGAGAGTCAAAGAGAAGTAAAGTGAAGTAGAGAGAAAGACAGTCAAAGACAGTCAAAGACAGTCAAAGACAGTCAAAGACAGTCAAAGACAGTCAAAGACAGTCAAAGACAGTCAAAGACAGTCAAAGACAGTCAAAGACAGTCAAAGACAGTCAAAGACAGTCAAAGACAGTCAAAGACAGTCAAAGACAGTCAAAGACAGTCAAAGACAGTCAAAGACAGTCAAAGACAGTCAAAGACAGTCAAAGACAGTCAAAGACAGTCAAAGACAGTCAAAGACAGTCAAAGACAGTCAAAGACAGTCAAAGACAGTCAAAGACAGTCAAAGACAGTCAAAGACAGTCAAAGACAGTCAAAGACAGTCAAAGACAGTCAAAGACAGTCAAAGACAGTCAAAGACAGTCAAAGACAGTCAAAGACAGTCAAAGACAGTCAAAGACAGTCAAAGACAGTCAAAGACAGTCAAAGACGACAGTCAAAGACGACAGTCAAAGACGACAGTCAAAGACGACAGTCAAAGACGACAGTCAAAGACGACAGTCAAAGACGACAGTCAAAGACGACAGTCAAAGACGACAGTCAAAGACGACAGTCAAAGACGACAGTCAAAGACGACAGTCAAAGACGACAGTCAAAGACGACAGTCAAAGACGACAGTCAAAGACGACAGTCAAAGACGACAGTCAAAGACGACAGTCAAAGACAGTCAAAGACAGTCAAAGACAGTCAAAGACAGTCAAAGACAGTCAAAGACAGTCAAAGACAGTCAAAGACAGTCAAAGACAGTCAAAGACAGTCAAAGACAAATAGACTGACATACAAATAGAGAGAACTAGAATGAAAGAGAAATAGAGAGAAATAGAGTTAGAGTGAAAGGGAAATAAAGAGAAATACAGTGAAAAGAAATATAGTGAAATAGAGTGATAAACAGACAGAAATAGAGTTAGAGTGAAATTGACAGATTTAGAGTGAAATACACAGGAGACTGAGAGTGAAACAGACAAACTTACCTGAAACAGAGTGAAATAGACATAAGCTTACAAGGAGAGAGACATAACTAGAAACAGCCAGAAAGAGAACCACAGAGTTAGACATAGAGACAGACAGAAATAAAGTAAGAGAGAGAAAAGGAGAGTGAGGAAAAGACTAAGAAGTAAAGTGAGAGGGAAAGCAAGAAAGAGAGTGAATAAAAATAACTCGACACCAAAGAAAGACAGGAGCCAATGGGGGCAGGGGAGAGGGGTGTATCTTTATTAAGGTGATTAGGGGATCAATTTTTATTGAATGAAATTTTTTATTTACACATCAGCAATATACATGGAAACAAAGTACACAAATGCAATTGCAAATGCAACCTATATATATACACTGATACAACTCCAACTAACATATAGAGCAACACATGGAAATTCAGCAGTAAATGCAAATACAGAACAATACAAGCCAGATACATATTGACACAACAGAACCATTTTTCTACTTCTGAAGTGTTCATTACAACTTGTTTTATTCTTACAAGAAACCCAAAAAACAGCAGCACACACAAAACATAGCAGTCATCCACAACACACACCTCCGTCAGCTAACACACAAACTCACCTTCCCTCTCATCTCAACCACCCTGCTAACCCCCAGCGATCGGCACGCATTCGCAGCGGTCCTCGGGAACGGGGTTCCCGGGAGCCTCAAAAAAAATCGTCCTGCCTGACGAAAACCCCGGTCCCCGGACGGTCCGCACCCAAACTTTGGCGATGAACGTCGCCTCGCAGACCGGCCGGGACCGAGGAAAAAAAAACCCAGCCGGGGGGAAAAAAAAAAAAAAAAACCCCCGGCTGGGGATTTTTTATTCTAAGTTTAAAAATTAGTTGAAAAACCTGAAAGGTAAAAGGCATACACACAGGGTTAGCAACAGTCAACACACACACTTCCTTAAGCTTACACTCAAACCCACCCACACTCGCATCTCAACCGCCCTGCTAACCCCCAGCCGTCAGCACGCATTCGCAGCGGTCCTCGGGAATGGGGTTCCCGGGAGCCTCAAAAAAAATCGTCCTGCCTGACGAAAACCCCGGTCCCCGGACAGTCCGCACCCAAACTTTGGCGATGAACGTCGCCTCGCAGACCGGCCGGGACCGAGGAAAAAAAAACCCAGCCGGGGGGAAAAAAAAAAACACCCCCCGGCTGGGGATTTTTTATTCTAAGTTTAAAAATTAGTTGAAAAACCTGAAAGGCAAAAGACATACACACAGGGTTAGCAACAGTCAACACACACACTTCCTTAAGCTTACACTCAAACCCACCCACGCTCGCATCTCAACCGCCCTGCTAACCCCCAGCCGTCGGCACGCATTCGCGGCGCTCCTCGGGAACGGGGTTCCCGGGAGCCTCAAAAAAAAAGTCCTGCCTGACGAAAACCCCGGTCCCCGGACGGTCCGCACCCAAACTTTGGCGATGAACGTCGCCTCGCAGACCGGCCGGGACCGAGGAAAAAAAAACCCAGCCGGGGGGAAAAAAAAAAAAACCCCCCCGGCTGGGGATTTTTTATTCTAAGTTTAAAAATTAGTTGAAAAACCTGAAAGGCAAAAGACATACACACAGGGTTAGCAACAGTCAACACACACACTTCCTTAAGCTTACACTCAAACCCACCCACGCTCGCATCTCAACCGCCCTGCTAACCCCCAGCCGTCGGCACGCATTCGCGGCGCTCCTCGGGAACGGGGTTCCCGGGAGCCTCAAAAAAAATCGTCCTGCCTGACGAAAACCCCGGTCCCCGGACGGTCCGCACCCAAACTTTGGCGATGAACGTCACCTCGCAGACCGGCCGGGACCGAGGAAAAAAAAACCCAGCCGGGGGGAAAAAAAAAAAAAAAAACCCCGGCTGGGGATTTTTTATTCTAAGTTTAAAAATGAGTTGGAAAACCTGAAAGGCAAAAGACATACACACAGGGTTAGCAACAGTCAGCGCACACACACGCACACAAACACAAGCAGACACAGGCAGACAGAAACTGTCAGACAGACAGAGTCACACTCTTCAGCTTACATGGTAGATTCTGGGACAATAGGTAGCATCAGCAACCACAGAGATACTAATCTTCCTCCGGCACCTGCAACACAAGAAGAGGTGATCAGCAAGTGATTATCTGACAGCTAGGCATTATCCACACTCTAGGCCCATCACATTTCTGCCCAAAACTACACAGAAAAGGGAATAACTGTAAAGTTTGACAACTGTTCTAGCTAACTGTGACTACATGCTAAGGCAGCCTAGTGACGGTACAATACAGCCACAGTACACTACAAGGCAGCATAGTGACAGTACACTACAAGGCAGCATACTAAAAGTACAATACAGTCACAGTACAAGGCAGCATCGTGAAAGTACAATACAGTCACAGTACAAGGCAGCATACTGACAATACAACACAGTCACAGTACAATACAAGGCAGCATACTGACAGTACAACACAGTCACATTACAAGGCAGTACAGTCACAGTACAATACAAGGCAGTACAGTCACAGTACAATACAGTCACAGTACAATACAAGGCAGTACAGTCACAGTACAATACAAGGCGGCATAGTCACAGTACAATACAAGGCGGCATAGTCACAGTACAATACAGTCACAGTACAATACAAGGCAGCATAGTCACAGTACAATACAGTCACAGTACAATACAAGGCAGTACAGTCACAGTACAATACAAGGCGGCATAGTCACAGTACAATACAGTCACAGTACAATACAAGGCAGTACAGTCACAGTACAATACAAGGCGGCATAGTCACAGTACAGTCACAGTACAATGTAAGGCGGCACAGGTACCCACAATGTAAGGCGGCACAGGCACAGTACAATACAGTCACAACACAATGTAAGGCGGCACAGGCACACACAATGTAAGGCGGCACAGGCACAGTACAATACAGTCACAACACAATGTAAGGCGGCACAGGCACCCACAATGTAAGGCGGCACAGGCACCCACAATGTAAGGCGGCACAGGCACCCACAATGTAAGGCGGCACAGGCACAGTACAACACAGGCACAGTACAATACAGTCAGAGTACACAAGGTGGCAGAGGCACAATAAAATACAGTCAGAAGAAAATATAAGGCGGCATAGTCACAATACCAGCCAAGACAGGTACAATGCAAGTGAGAACTTGAGATAACTCTCTGGAATATTAATTCTCCAGACCTAGACGCCTTGAGAAGACAAAACCTTCTGAAATACTGCAGTCATGCGAGGAGAACATAATCCTCTCCCTATGCAAGACCAAGAGAACAGCACATGAAAAGAATGCCCTACAAAAGGTGAAAAGGGAAAAGGATGAGAACCCCTTGTGTCCATGTGCTAGCCTCAAAAAGTAAAAATGTAAAGATGCCGGAACACAGATGATCCGGCAAAGGACGTGACTAGCGGGCCAGAATGATGCCAACAAAGCATCGAGATGTAATGAAGTCCTACGACACAGAAGACAAGGGACACAAACTACATAACAGACACAAGTTCAAACTCGCTGGCAGCTCCACCTTATCGACCCAAGATTCCTAGCACAAGATGAGCCAGAGGCTGATGATGCCAAAGGAAACAAAGCTCTAAGGCAAAAGCATGATGATTAAACAGAACTCCTTACAAGAAATTAGTGCCAAAGCTGTTAGGAGGATGCTCGAGAAGCTGGACGGCCTGAGAGAAAGAAGCGATGACTGCGGAGTGACTGTGGCGATACCTCTGCACCCAAAGGCGGCCTCCTCAGGCGAAAACATCCACGATGACGGTCGAGACTTGAAGATGACTGACGACGCAAACCGTGCTAGGACGCGCAGATGACTCGGAACCGCCCTGCCCGGCAAAGGCGCCGGTGAGGCTGAAATAAAACCCTCTCCCTTCGCTTCCAAGGGGCCCATCCCACTAAGGCCCTCTCCTCTAAGCTAACTTTAAATTGCCTCCTGTGATTGCAAAGCTTTTTCCCCTTCTCCCAACCACCGGCCCCAGAACTTATCTTTTTGAAGATGAGCGGACAAAATCCATCTGCGATGCAAAAGAACACGTTGGCACCGTGGATGTTGAGATAGCTGTGACTGCTTCGGTGTTGCCATATCCAAACCAGCTCTACACCTCATCAGGGTACCTAAGACAACAAAACAGAATATGTGACAATTGCCCTACAAAAGAATAATCCCTAGGGCTCCTCTGAACCACCACCTCAGCTCACCTCAAATCGTCATGTGACTCCAGAGATGGCCCAGAGGGTACCTGCAAAATGAAAAGGTACAGTCTCAGCAAACTGCTGCACACTGCTCGCTTGAGTCACCCCACCTAGACACCAACTCACCTGCTAGCCACTATTCTTTGGCACGCCTGGGACAGCACCTGCAAGGAAAGAAAGCAAAAAAGCATGCTCAGTGACTGTGCAAACACAACCTCCCCAGTCAGACGGGACGGAATCACACATATATCTTAAGCTTACACCCACCTGGCCACTGGCATCCGGGCCCAGGACATCTTCCGAGTGGACCGCCTAAAATAAAAACACAACAGTGGATGCTTAGAGTTGCATCAGAAATTGAAACCTGAGCCATAACAACTGCTTCTCTGCATTGGTCATGCTCACCTTCACCAGTTCACCTTGACTGCTGATATCCCACCATACCACCTAAAAATAAAGACAAAGAACAATGCTGTAACACATCACCATTTACACTTTCCCTGCAAAGACAAATGGGGACTGACAAGCTCTACACGCACCTGGTTACAGGCATCCGGGCCCGGGACATCTTCCAAGTGGATCCCCTAAAATAAAAACACAACAGTGGATGCTTAGAGTTGCATCAGAAATTGAAACCTGAGCCATAACAACTGCTTCTCTGCACTGGTCACTGCTCACATTCACCAGTTCACCTTGACTGCTGATATCCCGCCATACCACCTAAAAATAAAGACAAAGAACAATGCTGTAACATAGTCACCATTTACACTTTCCCTGCAAAGACAAATGGGGACTGACTTAAGCTAACACCCACCTGGTTACAGGCATCCGGGCCCGGGACATCTTGCAAGTGGATCCCCTAAAATAAAAACACAACAGTGGATGCTTAGAGTTGCACCAGAAATTGAAACCTCAGCAATAACAGCCGCTTCTCTGCACTGGTCACTGCTCACCTTCACCAGTTCGCCTTGACTGCTGATATCCCGCCATACCACCTAAAAATAAAGACAAAGAACAATGCTGTAACATAGTCACCATTTACACTTTCCCTGCAAAGACAAATGGGGACTGACTTAAGCTAACACCCACCTGGTTACAGGCCTCCAGGCCCGGGACATCTTGCAAGTGGATCCCCTAAAATAAAAACACAACAGTGGATGCTTAGAGTTGCACCAGAAATTGAAACCTCAGCAATAACAGCCGCTTCTCCGCACTGGTCACTGCTCACCTTGCCCACTTCGCCTTGAGTGCCGATACCCCAGGTCACATCCTAAAAATAAAGACAAAGAACAGTGCTGTAACAGAGCCACCATTTACACTTTCCCTACAATGAAACACAGGGACTGACCTTCTTGAGGGAAAGTCCTCCACCAGTATGGGGTACTCTGCCACGGATTGAATCCATCTGCATCTGAAAGAAAGTTAAGATGAAAGTCAAAGTGCTGCAGGATAACTGGATGGCTCCAGACATCTTGGTTCAATCTACAGATACTACTTAAAGTCCAGCTACACCCCGCATTATAAATTTCAAGTCCCCAGCACTTGCTCTACGACACCTACACCCAACTACGGAGAAGGGCAGAGCAGCTCCGGGACAAATACACACCCACACCCGTGACACGGGAGGCGACAAACGAGGGAACACAACAGGGACAGAAAACTCTCGGCGAGAAGAATGACCGCAAAGAAGACCGAGAACTCTGAATGAGATGTCCGAGGCGAGAGCCCTGGTGGGCTAACCAGGCTCAGAAAACCCTGCAGGAAGAAGATGTTAGCAGGATGACTTATTCCAAGCACTGCAAAGATGGATGCCCAAGAGTCCTGTGGTTAAAAGCCTCTACCTATCTTTGCCTTCTAACAAGTCCTAATCCGCCAGAATGGATCGTTGCGGAGCGCAGCTGTCGATACAGCTCGGAACAAGACCTGAAAAGACATTGGACCGGATGCTTCTAAAGAGAGATGCAATTTTGATGCCTGTCTGGGCTCCCAAATGAAAGGTTCAATGTGATCGGCGCCTGGCCGAGGAACAGAGAGATTAGAGATGCTAAGAATTACTCCGGCGTTTCCTATTGGCCCCTTGAAGGGCTAAGGCAAAAGACACGGAAGACCAGGTGCCCAAAAGACAGTGCACAACAGATGGGACACGTGAAATGCCCTGGGACTGCTCTGCCCTGCACACCTCAGCATTGAGATGAAAAACAACACTTTCCCTTTATGCACCTAAGGGGCCATTTCTTGGACATGCCTGCCTCCAAAGCTGACTCAAAAACCCCTCCCGGTGACCCCTGACTCAGCACCCCGCTTTCAAATATTCTGTGAGCCATAGCCCCCCACTTATCTCTTGGACCGGGGATGCGAACCCACGTTGGGTGCGAAAGAAAGCCGCCTCGCCCTCGGGGAGGTTCCTGCTGTCACTGGGCTGTAGTCTCTTAGTCAGCTACAATTAAAAAAAACTAATATGAATGTGCAATCTCAGCAGCATGTCGGCCAAAATGCAACAACTCTGCTACTCACCATTTCTTAAGAAGGCCCAGGTCCTGGGCCCGCACGCTTTGGCCGTGCTCGGAGGCCGATGTCATCGTCGTAGGGTATACCTGCGTTAAAAGGAGACGAGGGGATGCGGCAATGCTGAAACTTGAGTGGACCCTCCCTTCCTCCTCCCTGCCTCACCGCAACTCTTCGGCTGTTACCAAAGTCTACCCAAAGGGCACCTTCAAGTGGGAAAGATCAAGGCTTCATCACAGAGTCCTGTATTACTTCCAGAGGGCTCACGAGAGAAGCGAACTGGGTCCGTCGGGTGATTGGGGAGGGAGTCTCGATGCAAAGTGAGCAAACCGCCTAAAATGCACAAATGACAATGGATGCTTTGAGTTAGACCGGAATGTGGCATCCGAGCAATAACAACTGCTTCTGCCCACTACTCACTGCTCACCTTACCCACTTGATCTTGACTGCTGATATGCGGCATCACTTCCTAAAAAGAAGGAAAAAGAACAATGCTGTAACATAGCCACCATTTACATCTGCCCTGAAAAGCCAAGCAATGACAGACCTTCCCGGAAAGAAGGGGCAAAACAAAATGGAAAGGTGTGTACCGACGTAGGGTCCAAAAGCGTCGTGTGGCCAAAGTAGTTTCTGTCCGAAACCCCTTGAATGTCACCTCCTGCTGCGACGGTCTCGGTCGTACGGGACCGGCACTTTAAATGCTGCTGGCCACCTGTAAAACACAAAATAACAAAGGCCGCTTAGAGTTTCATCACTTACGCAAGAATACCCGTAGCATCTGGTTCTATGCCAGAACTGATACTCCTCTCGCTCGCCTGTACGCATCTGGTCACGGTGCCCCGGTGCTGCTAGCCGACCGTGTCACGCTCTTTGCATCTTCAAAATTAGATGGAAATATGACCGACGATGTAAACGTAGAGAAGAAAGTCAGGCCGTAGCTCAGGCTTTCGGCGCCGACGCGTCTCGTCGCCGTGCTCCTCCAGTCTCCGGTGTTTGTACTGGGTTTACTATGTTACTATCCCTCTGCAAAAGAATTCTTCGTTAAAGTCACTCAGACACATAGGGAAAGCTTAAGCTTCTCAAAGTTCCCATTTCTCAACGCAAACTGTCTAGGATCTGACAACAGCATGCATTAAGACAAAGAGCTACAAAACCGTGAGATGCCGCTATACTGTTCCCTCTGTCTCTGCCCAACTCTGCACGGACCGGCCACGCTCGCTGTGTCTGAGGTGGGGCTCGGGTGGCTAAAATGTTAGCCGTAAAGTTGTCTGTCTAGCCCACCTACCCTCTTATCTATTCCACAGGGCAGAGCAGTTCCAGGCTAAACACAACACATTACAAACAGCGTGACACAAGGACAACAAACAAAGATCCCAGCAAAAATAGCAATTAGAATAATAGCGAGGACCGAGATGATGCCAAAAGAGATGACCGACGGTACACCGATGGCGGACGGAGAGGGCTCTAAGGAGCAGAAGAAAAGACTGTAACACAGTGACCTGTTAAAGAAACTGTCAGTCACGATGATCAAGATAGCTATGAGATAATAGTACGTTCAGAATGGTCCCCGTAACCGTACAACCTTACGAGCGCCGGGATGCTACAACTCACGGCCGGAAAGGAGGATGGTACGGCCGGGAATGAGGCCTCAAAAGACGTCCGATTTGATGCTTCTAAGATACGACTCGGAGATCCGGCCTAGCCCGTAAAAGAACGGACGGTATCGGCATTGTGCCGAGGAGCGCGAATGTTCGAGAATATAGAGATGATGGCTGACGCTCGTGATAAGGTCCTCGAGGGGAAAAGACAGCGATATCTGATCTGAGGGATCCCAAAGACAGGCTAGACAACATGGCACACGAGACAACATGACACACGCTGGAACTGTTCTGCACTGCACAACTTAGAGCTACAACCGAAAGTAGAGCTGCTCCTTTTAGCTGTCCTAAGGAGCTCCTTAGAAAAGATCCTTTTCCTCTCTGCTAGTTGTTAAACCTGTCCCAGGAATTCCCAACCCGGTACCGTACTAACATCCTGCCTCCGGGCCGTGGCCCCTGACTTATCTTTTGGGTGACTCGGAAGGCCCCCTGATCACCGGTTCGGCTCTTTGTCACCTACAATCAAGAAAATTAAAACCAAAGTATGAGTTTAGCGTTACGTGAGCCAAATCCCAGTGAGTCAGCTACTCACCCTGTCCTTAGTGTGTCTGGGTCTTTGACTCGCTGGTTTCATAGTGAGTCTAAGGCTATAGCTGTTACTGTGATTGGCACCACAGTTAGCGAGAGACAAAGCCACACAGCCTTTCTGTGATTGCAGTGGATGCGCTTGTGTGCCCTAAGACATGTAAATACATCCCCTGGGCTTCTGAAAACTCTTAGGGAGGCCCTCAAATGGACTCTGCTTCTCACCGTGCTACCTCCTAAACCCCACCACAGTAATTCCTACCTGGGTCACCCAGCCTCTCTAGGTCACAGTCCCCAACTTCCTTACCAGAAGCCACAATCTCAAAGATCATCTTCAACTCGAGGAAGATCCCTTTTGTAACATGCTGAATCTGCTGAAAAAACCTGAAGTATCGCTCTTGACACGACCTAGAATCTCAGGAAGCGGTGCTTCTCCTAAAAACAACAAGAACAATACCAGAAGTTTTAAAAGCAATGGACCATCCCTGAACACACAACCCAAAATCATAAACTTAAATACTCCCTGGATTCAATGCAGCTTTCTTCAGTGTCTTCGAAGCCTCTTTTGCTTTAGATGCCCAAAAGCACCTGCTGAAAACAAGCTAAGCTGAAAAACCATCTTCACCGAATGGAGAAGAGAGCTCTTAGCCCAGCTGATTCCCAGGAGGGAATGAAGCCCCTTAGCAAAGGCTGGGGTTAATATACCCCTGTTTGGGCCCGCCTCTCATTCCCACGAGTCCCTGGGAAAAGGGAGGAGGCAAATCCCACTGGGTATAAAAGCCCTCAGAGGAGCTGTAGCTGTTTGGCTCCTATGACTTAAATTCCAGGTAGGTACGGGGCTCCGTTTAGAAGCAAACTTTTCCAGGAAAAGGTAATGCCCTTTTTTTTTCTATAACTACTTTGAGCAAAAAGGCAGTAAACGAGTGAGATATGGAACTTTGTGCTTTGGCAGCATAGCGAGATAAGTCGGATAATTTGTTGTGAACTTGGGAAACTTTGCCTAAGTGATTACTAAGTAGCGCTCCATATGTGACTAAAGAGATGAGGGAAAAACGGTAGCGATATGAATAGTGTGAATCTCATAAGAACCTTTAATGAGGGTCCCCCTAATTTTATCTGCATTAAACTGACACAATGGGGAAATGGGAATAAAAGGGCTTCGCCACTTTGCTTTAGTCCTCTAAAACATTGGCAAAAGATGAATGCATCTGTGGGAAAAGAGATAGAGATAACGCTGCAGGTAATCTTACCTCTGATCCACTGCAGCTGTGTTAATTATCAAAAAGTGGCATCAGCCTTGCCCTCCCAGCTATGGGTATGATAAAGAGTGAGTAAGTTGGGAGGGCATTGTGTCGGAGTCGGAGTCAGTAGGAGTCTGCTAGCCGTGCTACGAGGAGGAAGGGACGGGAGGTCGGGAAAGGGACAAATGAGGTAAGCTACCGTACGAGGCACAGAGGGAGATAGGCGGCCGCGCTAAGGACGGAAGGGAGTGAGCTGGAACAGCAGAAGAAAGAGAGTAGAAAAAAAGTTGAGACACTGGGTCTACAGAGTAGCTGCTGCCGTAAATAGACTGGCCCTGAGAGCTGTGTAGAGTTGCCCATAAAAAGTTCTAGAGAAAAGACATGAGAGACTGCTAGATAATAAGGTGTTAGTGTTTGGAATCCAGTGAAGTCTTTAAAGAGGCGCTCAAGAGTGCAGTGTCCCTCTCAAGTTCCACATTTACCTCACTTTCAGTCTTTCAAATGATGGGGAAAAAAGGGGATTTTTCACATCGGTGCAAACTTTCCAAAAGGAGGGACACCTGGACTTCCTCCTGAAATTAAACCTTAGGACGATGAAAAGGGGGAGGTACCCTTAATGCAAACCTGTAAAATACTGTGCTCAAGGTCTTGCCTTTCCGTTTAAACTGGAAAACAAAGCAAAATGGGGATTCCCTGTCTACTAATGCCCCAAACAGGAGGGAAAAGGGAGGGTGTCCTACAATGGATACCGTGAAAAATACAGGGGAAGGGGACTCCCCATCAATTGAAACACAAGCGATGACAGAAAAAGAAGTATTCTTCCTCAGTTTAAACCCTTGTTCTCCTAGTAACGTCCCTTTTTCATGGGGGCACGGGGTAGGGACTGCATGTAGCAAAGAGGGACTGACAAGATGAAAGGCAAAAGTTGAAAGATAGACTCCGGGACCCCAGACCCTCCCCCGTGGGCTCCGGCGCCTCTCCTCGGCGCGATGGCTTTTCTCTCGGAGTCCTCGCCGGGATCGTCCGCCTGCTCCCGGGCTCCTACGACGCGCTCTGGCCGTGGCGCCCGAAGGGACGCTCGGGATGCCCCCGCCGGTCCCTCTCCGCTGCCGGTTCCATGTGCGGGTGGGTGGACGTAACCCCTAAAAATGACCCCCGGGGGACCTGGCACCTCGTGACCCTCGCCGATCACACTGGGGCTGCTTGACTTTGAATGGGTAGGGAGAGGTAGAGGAAAGTCCTGCAGGTCATTGGCTTTTCTGCAAGGCCCGGTATCTGCCTCTGAAGCTTGAGGGCTCTGGGGGGTCTTTCCCATGGAAAAGTGCCGTCACTTGGGTCCAGGGCCGGTTTAGAAAGTTTCGGGAAGGACGTGTGGTTGCTGGGATGATTTCAGTGGTTTTAGGACTTGGTCTGGGATGTTGAAGTTTTTTAGGAGCCGATGGAAACAGTTTAGATGTTCTAAAACAGGCCTGTCAGAGCTAGAAAAAGGTGACTATGGCTTTGGGGGCTTCTAGATGCCCCTCAGATGTTTGTAGGACCTCCTAAATCCTCTGAGGCCCTTCTAAGGCCCTGAAATACCGTTCACAAACCTCCAATGGCGTGCTAGAGCAACCCGATGACATCTACGATGTCCCCGGAAGTCACGAGGTCCCCGAAACGTTGCCGAGACCGAACGGAACACCGAATGTTCCGGCCTGCGAGGACAGGGATAATTCTGAACGGAAAACGCCTCCCCTGCCAGGCGTGCGGGTTGTAACGTAATGGGCCTCGTGGACTCTGGGTGACTCTTGATAAACTGATGCTGTGAGCCCCTCGGGGGCTCGGGGACAGAGAGGAAGCGAGAATCCAAGGCCACCCGGCTGTATACTGTGGGGAGACAGGGAGAGACGGTGCTAAAGGCAATCTCGCCTTTGATATATTGCAGCTGTGTTAATTACTCAAGAGTAGGAATAGCCTTGCCCTCGCAGCTATGGGTGCGATAAAAGAGCGAGTTAGCCGGTAGTCAGTCGGAGTCTGCCGGCCGAGCTGCGAGGAGGAAGGCGTGCGAGGGACGGAAAGGTTGAGACGTCGTACGAGGGACGGACGAGGTGAGGGGGCCGTGTTAGGGATGGGAAGGAGTGAGCTGGAACTGCAGAAGGAAGAGAGAAGAAAGAGAGAAAGAACCAAAGCTGTGTAGAGCTGCGCATGGGAGGCAACATAGAAAAGGCATGAAAGATTTCTAGATTGTAGGAATGCATTTCCACACCTGAACAGGTGTTTCCATATAGGGAAAGGTTTAAGACTCACCTCAAAACCTTTTAAGAGAAGAACACTAGAAGTTTGTTTGCTCTCCTGACAGTAATGGGCTCAGTGCTAAGACATAAACACTGATAGGTCTGCTTACCTATTCCCCAGAAACAGCTATTCTCTGTTGAGCTCTTTGGCAAAAAAACCCACCTAAATCGTCCAATACTTAAGGGAGAACATAAAGCTTCTCAGTGTATTCTTGAGGTGTTGTAGGAGATGTATGGGACCTGCCCCTATACTGTGCTCAGCTTTGTTCTATTTTATTTTTTTATTAAAACCTTTTTGCTTTTTCGAGACGTACTCGACCGTGCCGTCTTGCAAAATTATTTAAACCATTTTCGGTAAGGTGCTGGATACCCTCAGAGGTGTAGGACTCTCACAGAGCTAATTCCACCTGGCTCTTTGAGAAATTCAATACTAGATAACAAGGTGCTAATGCTTAAAGCCTTTGAGAGTTTTATTGACGGACTCTGAGTGTCGTGGCCATCTACACGACAGTGTTTGCTGGTCCCGATCTGGGACAAATCATCTGATGTTTATGATTTTGATAAGCGTATTCCCGTTTTTGTACAACAGCACCTGAGTGGAAAGGGTGGCTAGATTCCACAGGTGGGAAAGATTTCTGACCGCATTTCTAAGGGCTTGGAAGTAGGCTTCCAAAGACTTAAGGCCGCCGAGAAAGCCGGTCCCTAGCGGGCTTCATGTAGCCGGAGCGCCGCGCTAGATGGCTACGGGCTCTTCAGGAGAGACGGTAAAGGAAGAAGAGGTGGAGGGGTGGCTCTTTATATTAAGGAGACTTTTGATGCTGTAGCAATTGAAACTAAGGAAGATGGAGTTGAATGCTTATGGGTAGGAATTAAGGGGAAGGCCAACAAGGCTGACATCCTCCTGGGAGTCTGTCATCGTCCACCCGACCGTGAAGAAGAGGTGGGCAACTTATTCTATAAGCACTCGGAGAGTGTTTCAGGATCGTCAGCCCTTGTTCTTCTGGGTGACTTCAACCTACTGGACATCTGCTGGGAACTTAATACGGCAGATAAGAGGCAGTCCAGGAAAGTTTGAGACTCTATGGAGGACAACTTTTTGTTCGTGGGTCAGCCCACCAGGGGAGGGACCGTGTTAGATCTGCTGTTTGCAAATATAGATGGGCTGCTGGGAGATGTGGTGATTGCAGGTCGCTTGGGACAGAGTGATCATGAAATAATAGAGTTCTCAGTATTTGGTGAAATCAGGAGGAGCACCAGTAAGACTCTTGCATTGGACTTCCGGAGGGCAGACTTTGGTCTTTGTAGGAGGCTTAGTAAGGGAAGCAGTCCTTAAAAACAAAGGAGTTCAGGAAATGTGGGCCTGCCTCAAAACAGACATCATGAGGGCACAGGGACACGCTGTTTCTGCGTGCCGAAAGATAAGTCGACGGGGTAAACGTCCGGCCTGGATGGGCGAGGAGGTTTTGGAGGAACTTAGAAATACAAAGGGGATGTATCATCTTTGGAAGGAGAGGCAGGTCTCTCAGGAAGCATTCAAGGGGACTGCTAGAGCATGTAGGAAAAAAATTAGGCAGGCTAAAGCTCACTTTGAACTTAGAATGGTGACTGCTGTAAAGGATAATAAAAAATGTTTTTACAAATATATTAACGGTAAAAGGAAGGGTAAGAGCAACCTTTGTTCTTTATTGGACATGGGAGGGAACTTAGTAACCGCAGATGAGGAAAAGGCAGAAGTGCTTAATGCCTACTTTGCCTCAGTTTTTAGTGGGAAGACGACTTGCCTTCATGACAACTGTCCTCTGTGGTTGGTAGACGATGTCAGGGAACAGAATGGTTCCCCCATTATCCAAGGGGAGGCGGTCGGAAAACTGCTGAAATACTTGGATATCCGTAAGTCTGTGGGACCGGATGGGATCCGTCCCAGGGTGATGAGAGAGCTGGCGGAAGAAGCCTGTGGGAAAGTGGCACGGGGAGCACCACAGAGCCACAGAGAATGAAAAAGGAACAGGAGTGAGACATAGAGAAGGACAGAGAAAAAGACAAATGCCAAATACATGGCAAAGACAGAGGGATACAGTGGCAAAGACGGAAACGAGAAACCGGAGAGGAAATGACAGTGGCATGTGCCGGTGGGGGGGGAAGAAGGACGAAGCGTGGTGCGGGGATGGAGACGGAGAGGTGCGGCCGGAAGGGCGGAGGTTGACGGAGAGACGGGTGCGATGAGTGCGAAGGACTGGGCGGCGGGTACGGACGGGTACGGGCAAAAGGACGACGAGAGGGACGAAGACATAGAGTCGTGATGCAGGACAAAGGAAAAAAAGGAAGAAAGAAGAAAGATAAAGATGCAGGCAGGGAGGGAGACAAAAAGCAGGACAGAACAGGGAGAGGGGCTGAGCAACTTTTATTAAACAAATATTGAGGACTCATTCCTTACAAGAAAAAGAACAAGAAGACAGAGTGAAAGGAAATGGAAGGGGGAGCACACGGGACAAGAAAGGAGCACGAGACGCATCTATACGGGTGGCGTCGGCAAAAAGAACCGGGCTGAATTTTTCTGATTGGGCCTGCTTCTCGCTGCCGTGATGCCTGGGAAAAGGGAGGAGGCAAATCCCACGAGGTATAAAAGCTCTCAAAGGAGCTGCAGTTGTTTGACTCCTCTGACTTAAATTCAAGGTGAGTAAAGGGCTCAACAGAGAAAAAAACTCTTCCGAGAGGTAACGACACTTTCTTTTTTTGCTACAGCTACTTCAAGCAAAAGGGCAGAAATAAAACTTTGTGTTTTGGCAGCACAGCTAGGTAAGCTGTATAATTTGTTGCAATTATTCCTTAGTGATGACTATGTAGTACTCCACATGTGACTAAGTAGGGTGGCAAAGAATGGCAGTGATATGAATGCTGTATATCTCAATAAGACCTCCAAATAGGGCTATCTGTATTATAAATAAGAAAAATAGTACGCTCCCCGGCATGGTTAGGGTTATGTATGTGCCGGGCTCGCTCCCATCTGTGATCCTTGGTACTGGAATACTGATAGAAGTGCCCCAAAATGCAGTTTTAAACCCTTAAAATACTGAAAAAGGCAGAGATTCCTTCAGCTAAGAATGAGGAAATGGGGCAGTAGTTTCCACGTAAACCGATAACATGACAAATAAATGGCTTGTCCCCCTTTAATTTCATTGCCTAAAATTTTTGGAAAAGAAGGGGTTTCCTCATTTTAAATCTCTCGTGTGATGGAAAAAGGGGAATTTTCCCCTGAATTCAAATCCTTGAAAAGGAGGGACAGCTGGGCTTCCCCCTCTTAAGTCTTAGGATGATGAAAAGGGGGCGTTACCCTTAATTCAAACCCATGAAAGAGCATCATGAAAGTTTTCCCTTTCCGTGGAAAATAAAGGAAAATGCGGATTCCGTATCACTACCCCTGAAAGTGTGGAAAAGGTAAGCTTTCTGTCAATTGAGACCATTACAATTGCAGGGGAAGGGGATTCCCCCACAATTTGAACACAGTTAATTATGGAAAAGGAAGCTTTTCCCCTCACTTTAAACCCCTTTTCTCCTAATAATCCCTCTCTTTACTAAGGGCTTTAGGGAGGGACTAACAAGATAAAACAGAAAAGTTTAGAGCTCCTCCCTGGGACCCCGCATGCTGCCCGGGTCGCTCGGGTGCTGCCCCTTGACACGAGTGCTTTTCCCTCGGCATTTTCTTGAAGCCACGCTCCGTGCCCACGTGCACCCGGCTGCTCCCCAGCCCCGGCTGGATGCTCTGACGGTCATTCCTGGAGGGATGCTCGGGATGGGCCCGTTGATAGCTCTGGACTAACAGCTCCTGGCACAGGTATGCCCGGGGAACCCTCTGAAGGCAGCGGGTCGCACCTGGAGCTGTGACATCTTGGAGTGGGGAGGTGAGGTGGAGAAAGGTACTGCTGGTTGCTCCCTCCGCTGCACAGACCTTCATCTGCCCCTGTGTAAGGGACGGTCCCCAAGTTCCTCATCTGCCTCACGATCATCGCCAAGGACTGAAGACCCCAAAAGGGACTGGGACTAAAACCTCCCCCCCAATGCAGCAGTTCTGGCCTGGCTAAGGTGGGAAGACTTCCAGCCATTGTCCACAGGTGCGCTCGTTGGACCGATACGTCCCCCTAGGAACCGGCTTGGACAATAGGACTTCACGGCAGACTGGTCTTAGGCCGGCCTGTCCTGTGCTTGCCCTGTACCTGTTCCTGAGGTGGTAATTTGCTCTAAGCGCTGGAGTGCTGCACCTGATGCACCTGATGCTGAGCTCACCTTCTGGCCAACTGCCTGTCGCTTCAGAAAGGACTATAAGAGATACCTCAAAATCGCTCGAATTCTGAGATCTCCCCACGGAAGAAGACGGATCTATTGGTCAGCGTGCACCACGAGGATATCGTCTCTCCGTCGGTAGCTATACCCCTTTTCTCTCTCTCTCTTTTACTTTATCCCCATCCCGTCTCTCCCTTTCCTCTCTTTTCTATCGCATACTGTGCAAAAGTGCACTTAATAAAGTGTACTGCTTTTGAGCAAATTATTATTGTCCCTTGTTATATCTTTTGCGCCTTGAGATCAAACTCAAACCATCACGATTCCCGCCTGCATTAGCGGGTCGTGACATAAATTGGCGTCACGGACAGGATCCTGAGACAGAGGGGTTGCAGGTTGTGTATAGTCTGTAATAGGGGAAGGACGTTTCGCTCCAGCCGCACCTAGCCCCGCCGCCTCAAAAGGGTGAGTGGTGTCTAGAAAGCAAGGGGGGCGACTCAGATTTCCCACAAACTGTACACGCCTAGGTGTAAAGCAACCCCATACTCGAGTTGAGGGCTCTGTTTTCAGGATTTCACAAAAATAGATCTCTTTGCGCAACAGACGGGACGTTTCTTATTTTATAATTTTTTATAACTTGGTTTGTAGTACATCTTTTTATACAAGTTAAGCCCTATACACACCTAGGGTAGTGTAGGGAAACATAATAGAAGTTAGTGTGCGTGTGTGTGTGCGTGTGTGTGTATCTTTTTATAGTACCTAGCCCCTCTGAAAGATGGATGAGAACTCCGGGGCAAAAAGTAAGGAAGCATTTTATGCCTTATTGGCAAAACATAATGCCAAACCCTCTCCTGGCGGAGAAGAATAGGCAATAAATAATTAGTTTAATTTAGAAAATGTGGTTGATAGAGTGTGTTCCTTACAACACGGGACAAAATTTAAACTCGGCCGAGATAAGAACATTATCTGTTCTGTGTTAGAAGCATGCCTTGCAGCCACTGTAGAGAAACACTCTAAGCAGAATAGTGAAGAGGAAACTATTATAGACTCCCTCCACAAACTAATAGAAACTTTGCAAGAGAAATTAGGTGAAAAGAAAAATGACATTCACTTGTTGAGAGATGAGATCCGTGTGTTACGGGAAGAAAACCATTTCCTACGAGCTGCCCTAAGGGAGGAGAATACTAAGAAATCAAAGAATGATGACTCCCTGAAGTTGGCAGAGGAAAAGGAAGGTCCCCACATTAAGCAAATATACCCCCAGAAAAAATTGGAATCAGTAAAAAATTGTGGGGAGGACTGTTGTCCACGCATGAGACCCTTGATCAAAACAGAATATAATTATATAAATGATGAGGACTTTGACCCACACATCACCACCAAACAAATACCATTCAGCGCCACTAAGTTGGCCAAATTAAAGAAAGAATACGGCCGGCTCTCACATGAAACAGAGACAGAATATGTCTTTCGACTGTCTCTCACAGGTGGGGATCAAATTAAACTAAATGAGCAAGAGGCGAGCGGTTACTGGGGACATGGAGTCTTTTTAACAACAGGAGATAAACGTGACACATGGTCCTTGACACAGAGTGCAGCTTTCTGGGCTGGGGGAATAAATCCTCTAGAGAGAGGAGACCCTCTAGCTATAGTCAGTACCCCAAACCAACTTCTAGAAAGTGTGCACAAAGCCGCCTGCCTGCAAATGATACATGAAAGGAGATTAACTCCTGGATTTGAATCACCAATGCAATTACCTGTCCAACCAGAAATGATGACCCCTTTGATTAGAGGACTCCCTGAATCACTTAAGCCCACTGCAATAGCCTTACAAAAAACTATCATGGCCTTAAGCCCTGTGGAAAGGTTGGACAGATTCCTTGGGAACCCAAGCGAACACACTGAGTCTACCGACCCTGGATTCACTCCATATTCTACTCCCTCAGACTCACCAGCAACGCGCTTTAAACCACAGGCTGGTGATCGCAAAGTCTGGACATGGGGGCAAGTCGCTGAAGACCTCATTAACTACAGTAGAAAATATGGACCTGTAATAACCCCAGAAGAAAGATCAGAAAAATCAAAGGGAGTTAGATACATTAGAATTCCCCACAGCGAAAACACAGAAAAGGGAAAGCAGATTTCCCCACGTCAGTACTGGTGGTTATTAAGAATAAAAAAGGGGGTCCCAAAAGATATAATAGATAGCTTGCCGCTTGAAAAACTAAGTAAAATAGTAACTAATTGGCGCAATTCCAAGCCCTGGGCATCAGCCCCACCAAGAACACAATCCAGTACGCCTAGTGCACCCCCTCTCCCACAAGTTCGGGGCACTGAACCGAAACAACCCCTAACACCTGTTTCGGGAAATAAGCCAAAATCACTTTCTTCCTACCAACCTCCAAGAAACCCCCCTAAACAGGATTTAAACTAAAAACTCTGCCTCTCAATAGTGAGCAGAGAGACAGAGAATGGATTTATTTAAAAAAGCTCACTAAAAATTCTAAAACTAGAGATATACTAATCACAGCTACAGTGGGTCCCAAACGAGCAATAGTAACTTTTGTAATTGATACTGGGGCCCAAATCTCTGCTTTAAAAATTAAAGATGCTCAAAGGTGTAGTGTTGTTCCAATGAAAAAACGTTACTGTATTTTAAATGCTTTAAGAATTACAGAACCCATGGCGGTTGCCTTAATAAAACTTATACTGCCTGGGGAAGAAAATCAATTAACTGTCAAAATGGTTGTTGGGAATATCCCAGATAACTTACTGGGGATGGATGTACTAGCTGGGAGACAATGAGAGGATCCAGAAGGCTTTTTGTGGTCTTTTGGAACACCACGACTAAACATCAGGCTGCTTCAAGCAGCTCCCTCCCTCCCATTCAGCAAAATCACTTCAGTGAAACAATACCCCTTACCTTCTGGTGCCAGAGAAGGCATAAAACCAGTGATACAAGAATTAAGAGAACAAGGAGTGATAATTAACACTCATTCCCCTTACAATTCTCCAGTCTGGCCAGTAAGAAAGCCTAATGGAAAATGAAGATTAACAATAGATTATCGTCGGCTTAATGCCCACACAGACCCCCTAACAGCAGCAGTCCCAAATTTAGCTGAATTAGTAATATCAATTCAAGAAAAGGCTCACCCAATCATGGCAACTATAGATGTCAAGGACATGTTTTTCATGATCCCATTGCAGCCAGAAGACATGAACCGTTTTGCTTTTACGTGGGAGGGACAACAATACACTTTCACACGACTGCCGCAAGGGTACAGACACTCACTCGCTTTAGCCCACCACGCTTTAGCTCGAGAATTAGAAACAATACCCAAACCTGAGAGTGTAGCTGTTTATTAGTATATTGATGACATTCTTATAGGAGGAGATAAAATAGAAGTAGTGGGGGATACTCAACAGAAAATAATTTCACATTTGGAAAGTCTTGGTTTGCAAGTTCCCCCTGAAAAAATTCAGAAACCTTCTCAGAAAGTAAAATTCTTGGGAATTTGGTGGAAAGGAGGTATGACATGCATTCCACCTGACACCTTAACCTTCTTAGATCAAATCAAAATGCCTGGATCTAGAAAAGAACTCCAACAAGCTCGGGGATTATTGGTATTTTGAAGAAAACACATCCCAGACTTTTCAATAATTGCTAGACCCCTTTATGATTTGTTAAGAAAAGGGGTGAAATGGGATTGGACCCCTTCCCAGGAAGAGGCACTGCAATTATTAATCTTTGAAGCCAAAGCCTATCAGGCACTTGGCCCGATACACCCCTCAGATCCATTTCAAGTCGAGTGGGGTTTTGCAGTGTCGGGATTGTCAATTCACATTTGGCAGAGGGGCCCAGAAGGTCCAACTAGACCCGTTGGCTTTTTCTCCCGTGGTTTTAAAGATGCAGAGAAGAGATATACTACCTGGGAAAAAGGGTTGTTTGTAGTTAGCTTAGCCCTTAAAGAAGTAGAGAAAATTACACGGCAACAGCCGATTATTTTAAGAGGCCCCTTTAAAGTAATTAAAGCAGTCACTACTGGCGCCCCCCCACCTGACGGGGTGGCTCAAAGGGCTTCAGTAAGAAAATGGTTTGTGCAGATAGAACATTATTGTAATATCTTTTCAATTACTGAAGGTGCTGCCAAAATTCTAGCAATACGAGACCGAGAAAACTTGGATAGCAGCCAAAACAAACCTGTCTCAGTAATCAATGTGGCCCCCCCTTTTTCCCCTGAACAATCAACAAGGTCCTAGTTCACTGATGCTTCTGCTAAAAGAGAAGGGAAAAAGTGGAAATACAGAGCCGTAGCTATACACACTTCCTCTGGTGAACGGATCATCACAGAAGGGGAAGGTAGTGCCCAAATTAGTGAATTGATAGCTGTTTGGAGTGTTTTCCATCGTGAAGCGCAAAATACCTCTCCTGTCTGTATCTACACTGATTCCTATGCTGTGTTTAAAGGGTGTACTGAGTGGCTGCCTTTCTGGCAACAAAATGATTGGGAGATTAATAAGATTCCAGTGTGGCAAAAAGAAAAATGGCAAGAAAATTTACAAATAGCAAATCAAAGAAACTTTGCCGTAGGGTGGGTGGCTTCTCACCAAACAGATGGAAATCTAGCAAGAGAATAGAATAATAAAGCTGATGAACAGGCAAAGATAAGTCCCTTGAAAAAAGAACAAATTTCTGAAGATTGGGAACACTTGCTAGAATGGTTGCATGTAAAAAGACAACACACAGGTGTAAAAGATTTGTACAGAGAAGCCCATGCTCGCGGTTGGCCCATCACCAGAGAAATGTGTAATACATGTGTATCTGCCTGTGAACAATGCCGTAAACGGCTGGAGAGGCATCCCCTGGAAGATGATCCTCTCCACTTGAAGAAAAGTAAAGGCCTATGGGACGCGTGGCAAGTAGACTACGTAAGTCCTTTCAAACAATCAAGTAGTAAATATTTTGTGTTAGTTAGAGTAGAGATAACATCTGGGTTAGTTCAAGCAGAAGCTTTTAAGAGAGCCACAGGTGATAATACTGTTAAGGCATTACAGGAATGGTTTGGAACTTTTCCAAAACCACAAGAAATTCAATCTGACAATGGCTCCGCTTCACTGCTAAAGTTGTACAAGACTGGGCAAGAGCTGAGGGAATCAAATGGACTTTTCACACCCCTTACTACCCCCAAGCTAACGGGATTGTAAAAAGGACTAATGGTCTCTTAAAATTACTTTTGAAACCACAGGAAGGAAATTGGGATGCTCAACTGTGGGAAGCCGTGAAAGGTGTGAATGACAGGTGGGGAGTAAATGGGTGTCCTAAGATCACTGCTTTCTGCCCAACTGCTTCAAGCATGATTTCCTCACTACAGGGACCAGATGATTCTAAGAATCCAGCACGTCACCCTGGTCAACCTGTTTTAGTAGACCTCCCCACTGTAGGAGAAGTACCACTGATGCTAAAGACCCCTCTGAATAAACACACATGGGTGGCCACTGATGCCCTGGGGAAAGAGCATCGAATAAATACATGCTGGATAGTACCATAATTTTAATTTTCTGTCCTTTGGTGGCAGACTCTGTTGTGTTTACTGTTTACAGGAGAACTCCGTGGGACATGAAAACTACAGAATCATGATAAAACTAGTGATACTTTTCTGCATCCTACCACAACACCGTAGCCAAAACCCTGCTGAATGGCCGTGGTCCGAAGCTACAATCAGGTACACTCATTCTCTAGGGACATATCCTAGAGACCGTCACCCAAACCTGGCAATAGTGGTGCTGCACAACTCTGAAGTATACCGTTCAAATGAATGGGAATGGGATCCAAGTGAAATGACTAGAACTTTAATTAGAACAATTAGTGAAAAAATAAATATAGGATGCAGAAAAGTAGACGAGTCCTCTCATGAAAAGGCTACCACCATTAGAATCGCTGGCAACTTTCTAAAACAAAATAAGAAAAGCGATTCTCACCCCGATATCTCGGCAAAACTTTGTCCCACAAAAAAGTGGACGTGTGCCAAACAAACACCCTTAAAATTGTGTTGTCGACAAGCGTATGTTGATAAACTCATTCCAAGTCTAAGAACTGACAATGTTGCAATTACAAAGGAGTGTGATAATGAACCCTTATCTGACTGCTGGTATAATTTCACCTTGACTAAACCGACTTACATAACATGCAGTTACCGTATCAAACCAGCAAATCAATCAAGCTTTAGAGGCCTAGTTCATAGATTTAAAATAAACACCATAGTAGAGCCTACCTCACATACAGTGACAGCATCCCAAGCAGAAAATAACACTGAATGGCCCTGGTCTCAAGCTTTTGTACAATCCACTGGGTACATGAGACACTATGATGAGATAAAGAACCTAAACCTATCAACTGTTGTTATGCATAGAGATCAGATATATACCAAGCAAGAATAAGAAAAGCAAAAAATCTGGCAACTTCGAGGGGTAATAGGAGAAGAAATTAAAATAGGATGTAGAATGATTAATGGAACTACCTATACAAAGGCGAGCACAATTAATGTTACACACGAGGGTGAAAAAGTTTGTGCGCATTCAAGCGTACAAGAATGCTGGCATAACTTTACACTAACTCAAACTGTGCAGGTAGTTTGTCTTTGGGCTCATAAAGATAAGAGGCTTTCCTTTAAATCCAAAATAAACGCCCTAACACGACCTGTTACAACCCCTACCGCTACTCGAGCACGACCATCCGTGCCTCTTAGCCCAAAGATTTATGGTGTTGGACCCTACATTATTAGGAAAACAGGCCAAAAAACAAATAATGTTTAATCCATCATGGTCTCTTAAAAAGGTTAAACTGTTAATGCAAAACAATATTTCAGAAATACAGCCAGCTTGCTCACCTTTCATACAGACCTCTTTTGAAAGATAGACCACCTAGCTACGGAGACGTACCCCTTCAAGGAAGCGAGTGCCAAGAGATGTCACTGATATTCTGGGGACAGGACTGGGAATTCTAAATAGGATCAATTCAGAAGTACTTATGAATAAATTGACTACCACAACTAGAGATTTAGCCAAAGTACAACAACCATTGCAGTCATCCCTAACAGCCTTGGGAACCCACCAGTGGCTGTTAGCCAATGTAGTACCAAATTGGGAGAGAATAAATGTAAATGATTCCAAATTGATAATTGATGCGCTTGGTGCTACTCAAACCAATGTTTCTTAGGCCCTCAGCTGCATCCAAGCTCAACTATGGATGCAGTCAGTTACTGCTTCAATTATAAGAGAAGGGGAAGAAGGTACTTTCCCTACTGAAATTCAGAAAATAATTTGGGACAGTGCCACTGATTTCAAAAAAGAATTCCAGTCCTAGTGGAAACTAGTGAACTTCACTTACAACCCCGTTACAAATGCAGCCACAGCTTTTGTGTTAACCATACATCATGCCTCAGTGCATTTGATATTCCCTATCATTGCTTTGGGATTGTATCGCAACGGAGCTGTTCTCTATCCTTTAGAACATAGAGAATGGGCCCGTCAAGTTGATGGGAAATGGCAAACGGTTAATTTAGAAGCTTGCGTGGCTCAAGGTCAACAAAGATTCATTTGTGAAAGTAATGCAATTATAGCTCAAGATATTTGTTTGGACACAGAACAAAACATCTGTCATTTTGAGGTTCATCCTAATGAGACTCCTGAAACAGTGCTTATATACATAGGCCATGGATGTGCATGCTTAAGAACTGCTTGTGATGCTATATTTGTAGAAGATATGCTAGTAGATACCAAAAATCATTCAAATTTTTGTGCTTGTAACTTTACTAAAATTACTGGATGTGATTTTTCCTATTTGGCTCCTGTCACTTCTCAACAACTTATACAAGCTAATTATACCTTGATACGCAAATTACTGCCTACACACATCGGGATGAACCTAACTTTGGTAAAGCAACTGCCGCTCCACCAAGATTTGATTCGCATTTTAGAGAAGGTTAAAGAAGATAGACAGAAGACCTTGGTGACAGTTCGACATGATGTAAAAGAAATCCACTCCATTGCAGAAAAGGTAATAAAAGATACCAAACACAAGTGGTAAGATACTCTTTTCGGGTGGTCACCTACTGCTACAAGTATCCTAAACAGACTGTGTCATCCCATTGTTGTTCTTTTGATTTTGGTTTTGATTAGTTTTGTTTTACAGACAATCCTGTACATGCTAATTTAGAAAATGATGAAACGACTGACAAGATTAACTACTGCAATGAATGCACACAACTTGATTACTGTTCCTTTTCCTATAGATATGCCCAAAGCCATTGATGTGAGCCAGCACCGTTTGTAACTTGAATTACGAAACTTGAATTATTGTTTGAATTAACCTTGTTGTGATTTATTATGACCATTTGAAATTGTAATTGCTTTAGTATTTTTATTTAAATTTTGTAATTTTGTATGCCTAATTTTGTAATTGAAATTGTAATTGCTTTTAAAATTTTGAAATAATTTTATATGTTTAAGTTTGTAATCAATTAAGAGAAAGAAATTGTTGTAACAATCATTGTGATGACTAATAATCATTGTGATTATTATTTTTTCCTTTGTCTCTTTCTTTCTCCCTTTTTCACTTCTATTCTCCTTAGGTTGTGCTACCGACGATTGACGAGTCCTGAAAACTTCGTGTCAACACTACAGATGAAAGTGTCCTGTCGACAATCGTGAGTCACGGGGTGGTGTAAGGGACGGTCCCCAAGTTCCTCATCTGCCTCACGATCATCGCCAAGGACTGAAGACCCCAAAAGGGACTGGGACTAAAACCTCCCCCCCAATGCAGCAGTTCTGGCCTGGCTAAGGTGGGAAGACTTCCAGCCATTGTCCACAGGTGCGCTCGTTGGACCGATACGTCCCCCTAGGAACCGGCTTGGACAATAGGACTTCACGGCAGACTGGTCTTAGGCCGGCCTGTCCTGTGCTTGCCCTGTACCTGTTCCTGAGGTGGTAATTTGCTCTAAGCGCTGGAGTGCTGCACCTGATGCACCTGATGCTGAGCTCACCTTCTGGCCAACTGCCTGTCGCTTCAGAAAGGACTATAAGAGATACCTCAAAATCGCTCGAATTCTGAGATCTCCCCACGGAAGAAGACGGATCTATTGGTCAGCGTGCACCACGAGGATATCGTCTCTCCGTCGGTAGCTATACCCCTTTTCTCTCTCTCTCTTTTACTTTATCCCCATCCCCTCTCTCCCTTTCCTCTCTTTTCTATCGCATACTGTGCAAAAGTGCACTTAATAAAGTGTACTGCTTTTGAGCAAATTATTATTGTCCCTTGTTATATCTTTTGCGCCTTGAGATCAAACTCGAACCATCACGATTCCCGCCTGCATTAGCGGGTCGTGACATAAATTGGCGTCACGGACAGGATCCTGAGACAGAGGGGTTGCAGGTTGTGTATAGTCTGTAATAGGGGAAGGACGTTTCGCTCCAGCCGCACCTAGCCCCGCCGCCTCAAAAGGGTGAGTGGTGTCTAGAAAGCAAGGGGGGCGACTCAGATTTCCCACAAACTGTACACGCCTAGGTGTAAAGCAACCCCATACTCGAGTTGAGGGCTCTGTTTTCAGGATTTCACAAAAATAGATCTCTTTGCGCAACAGACGGGACGTTTCTTATTTTATAATTTTTTATAACTTGGTTTGTAGTACATCTTTTTATACAAGTTAAGCCCTATACACACCTAGGGTAGTGTAGGGAAACATAATAGAAGTTAGTGTGCGTGTGTGTGTGCGTGTGTGTGTATCTTTTTATAGTACCTAGCCCCTCTGAAAGATGGATGAGAACTCCGGGGCAAAAAGTAAGGAAGCATTTTATGCCTTATTGGCAAAACATAATGCCAAACCCTCTCCTGGCGGAGAAGAATAGGCAATAAATAATTAGTTTAATTTAGAAAATGTGGTTGATAGAGTGTGTTCCTTACAACACGGGACAAAATTTAAACTCGGCCGAGATAAGAACATTATCTGTTCTGTGTTAGAAGCATGCCTTGCAGCCACTGTAGAGAAACACTCTAAGCAGAATAGTGAAGAGGAAACTATTATAGACTCCCTCCACAAACTAATAGAAACTTTGCAAGAGAAATTAGGTGAAAAGAAAAATGACATTCACTTGTTGAGAGATGAGATCCGTGTGTTACGGGAAGAAAACCATTTCCTACGAGCTGCCCTAAGGGAGGAGAATACTAAGAAATCAAAGAATGATGACTCCCTGAAGTTGGCAGAGGAAAAGGAAGGTCCCCACATTAAGCAAATATACCCCCAGAAAAAATTGGAATCAGTAAAAAATTGTGGGGAGGACTGTTGTCCACGCATGAGACCCTTGATCAAAACAGAATATAATTATATAAATGATGAGGACTTTGACCCACACATCACCACCAAACAAATACCATTCAGCGCCACTAAGTTGGCCAAATTAAAGAAAGAATACGGCCGGCTCTCACATGAAACAGAGACAGAATATGTCTTTCGACTGTCTCTCACAGGTGGGGATCAAATTAAACTAAATGAGCAAGAGGCGAGCGGTTACTGGGGACATGGAGTCTTTTTAACAACAGGAGATAAACGTGACACATGGTCCTTGACACAGAGTGCAGCTTTCTGGGCTGGGGGAATAAATCCTCTAGAGAGAGGAGACCCTCTAGCTATAGTCAGTACCCCAAACCAACTTCTAGAAAGTGTGCACAAAGCCGCCTGCCTGCAAATGATACATGAAAGGAGATTAACTCCTGGATTTGAATCACCAATGCAATTACCTGTCCAACCAGAAATGATGACCCCTTTGATTAGAGGACTCCCTGAATCACTTAAGCCCACTGCAATAGCCTTACAAAAAACTATCATGGCCTTAAGCCCTGTGGAAAGGTTGGACAGATTCCTTGGGAACCCAAGCGAACACACTGAGTCTACCGACCCTGGATTCACTCCATATTCTACTCCCTCAGACTCACCAGCAACGCGCTTTAAACCACAGGCTGGTGATCGCAAAGTCTGGACATGGGGGCAAGTCGCTGAAGACCTCATTAACTACAGTAGAAAATATGGACCTGTAATAACCCCAGAAGAAAGATCAGAAAAATCAAAGGGAGTTAGATACATTAGAATTCCCCACAGCGAAAACACAGAAAAGGGAAAGCAGATTTCCCCACGTCAGTACTGGTGGTTATTAAGAATAAAAAAGGGGGTCCCAAAAGATATAATAGATAGCTTGCCGCTTGAAAAACTAAGTAAAATAGTAACTAATTGGCGCAATTCCAAGCCCTGGGCATCAGCCCCACCAAGAACACAATCCAGTACGCCTAGTGCACCCCCTCTCCCACAAGTTCGGGGCACTGAACCGAAACAACCCCTAACACCTGTTTCGGGAAATAAGCCAAAATCACTTTCTTCCTACCAACCTCCAAGAAACCCCCCTAAACAGGATTTAAACTAAAAACTCTGCCTCTCAATAGTGAGCAGAGAGACAGAGAATGGATTTATTTAAAAAAGCTCACTAAAAATTCTAAAACTAGAGATATACTAATCACAGCTACAGTGGGTCCCAAACGAGCAATAGTAACTTTTGTAATTGATACTGGGGCCCAAATCTCTGCTTTAAAAATTAAAGATGCTCAAAGGTGTAGTGTTGTTCCAATGAAAAAACGTTACTGTATTTTAAATGCTTTAAGAATTACAGAACCCATGGCGGTTGCCTTAATAAAACTTATACTGCCTGGGGAAGAAAATCAATTAACTGTCAAAATGGTTGTTGGGAATATCCCAGATAACTTACTGGGGATGGATGTACTAGCTGGGAGACAATGAGAGGATCCAGAAGGCTTTTTGTGGTCTTTTGGAACACCACGACTAAACATCAGGCTGCTTCAAGCAGCTCCCTCCCTCCCATTCAGCAAAATCACTTCAGTGAAACAATACCCCTTACCTTCTGGTGCCAGAGAAGGCATAAAACCAGTGATACAAGAATTAAGAGAACAAGGAGTGATAATTAACACTCATTCCCCTTACAATTCTCCAGTCTGGCCAGTAAGAAAGCCTAATGGAAAATGAAGATTAACAATAGATTATCGTCGGCTTAATGCCCACACAGACCCCCTAACAGCAGCAGTCCCAAATTTAGCTGAATTAGTAATATCAATTCAAGAAAAGGCTCACCCAATCATGGCAACTATAGATGTCAAGGACATGTTTTTCATGATCCCATTGCAGCCAGAAGACATGAACCGTTTTGCTTTTACGTGGGAGGGACAACAATACACTTTCACACGACTGCCGCAAGGGTACAGACACTCACTCGCTTTAGCCCACCACGCTTTAGCTCGAGAATTAGAAACAATACCCAAACCTGAGAGTGTAGCTGTTTATTAGTATATTGATGACATTCTTATAGGAGGAGATAAAATAGAAGTAGTGGGGGATACTCAACAGAAAATAATTTCACATTTGGAAAGTCTTGGTTTGCAAGTTCCCCCTGAAAAAATTCAGAAACCTTCTCAGAAAGTAAAATTCTTGGGAATTTGGTGGAAAGGAGGTATGACATGCATTCCACCTGACACCTTAACCTTCTTAGATCAAATCAAAATGCCTGGATCTAGAAAAGAACTCCAACAAGCTCGGGGATTATTGGTATTTTGAAGAAAACACATCCCAGACTTTTCAATAATTGCTAGACCCCTTTATGATTTGTTAAGAAAAGGGGTGAAATGGGATTGGACCCCTTCCCAGGAAGAGGCACTGCAATTATTAATCTTTGAAGCCAAAGCCTATCAGGCACTTGGCCCGATACACCCCTCAGATCCATTTCAAGTCGAGTGGGGTTTTGCAGTGTCGGGATTGTCAATTCACATTTGGCAGAGGGGCCCAGAAGGTCCAACTAGACCCGTTGGCTTTTTCTCCCGTGGTTTTAAAGATGCAGAGAAGAGATATACTACCTGGGAAAAAGGGTTGTTTGTAGTTAGCTTAGCCCTTAAAGAAGTAGAGAAAATTACACGGCAACAGCCGATTATTTTAAGAGGCCCCTTTAAAGTAATTAAAGCAGTCACTACTGGCGCCCCCCCACCTGACGGGGTGGCTCAAAGGGCTTCAGTAAGAAAATGGTTTGTGCAGATAGAACATTATTGTAATATCTTTTCAATTACTGAAGGTGCTGCCAAAATTCTAGCAATACGAGACCGAGAAAACTTGGATAGCAGCCAAAACAAACCTGTCTCAGTAATCAATGTGGCCCCCCCTTTTTCCCCTGAACAATCAACAAGGTCCTAGTTCACTGATGCTTCTGCTAAAAGAGAAGGGAAAAAGTGGAAATACAGAGCCGTAGCTATACACACTTCCTCTGGTGAACGGATCATCACAGAAGGGGAAGGTAGTGCCCAAATTAGTGAATTGATAGCTGTTTGGAGTGTTTTCCATCGTGAAGCGCAAAATACCTCTCCTGTCTGTATCTACACTGATTCCTATGCTGTGTTTAAAGGGTGTACTGAGTGGCTGCCTTTCTGGCAACAAAATGATTGGGAGATTAATAAGATTCCAGTGTGGCAAAAAGAAAAATGGCAAGAAAATTTACAAATAGCAAATCAAAGAAACTTTGCCGTAGGGTGGGTGGCTTCTCACCAAACAGATGGAAATCTAGCAAGAGAATAGAATAATAAAGCTGATGAACAGGCAAAGATAAGTCCCTTGAAAAAAGAACAAATTTCTGAAGATTGGGAACACTTGCTAGAATGGTTGCATGTAAAAAGACAACACACAGGTGTAAAAGATTTGTACAGAGAAGCCCATGCTCGCGGTTGGCCCATCACCAGAGAAATGTGTAATACATGTGTATCTGCCTGTGAACAATGCCGTAAACGGCTGGAGAGGCATCCCCTGGAAGATGATCCTCTCCACTTGAAGAAAAGTAAAGGCCTATGGGACGCGTGGCAAGTAGACTACGTAAGTCCTTTCAAACAATCAAGTAGTAAATATTTTGTGTTAGTTAGAGTAGAGATAACATCTGGGTTAGTTCAAGCAGAAGCTTTTAAGAGAGCCACAGGTGATAATACTGTTAAGGCATTACAGGAATGGTTTGGAACTTTTCCAAAACCACAAGAAATTCAATCTGACAATGGCTCCGCTTCACTGCTAAAGTTGTACAAGACTGGGCAAGAGCTGAGGGAATCAAATGGACTTTTCACACCCCTTACTACCCCCAAGCTAACGGGATTGTAAAAAGGACTAATGGTCTCTTAAAATTACTTTTGAAACCACAGGAAGGAAATTGGGATGCTCAACTGTGGGAAGCCGTGAAAGGTGTGAATGACAGGTGGGGAGTAAATGGGTGTCCTAAGATCACTGCTTTCTGCCCAACTGCTTCAAGCATGATTTCCTCACTACAGGGACCAGATGATTCTAAGAATCCAGCACGTCACCCTGGTCAACCTGTTTTAGTAGACCTCCCCACTGTAGGAGAAGTACCACTGATGCTAAAGACCCCTCTGAATAAACACACATGGGTGGCCACTGATGCCCTGGGGAAAGAGCATCGAATAAATACATGCTGGATAGTACCATAATTTTAATTTTCTGTCCTTTGGTGGCAGACTCTGTTGTGTTTACTGTTTACAGGAGAACTCCGTGGGACATGAAAACTACAGAATCATGATAAAACTAGTGATACTTTTCTGCATCCTACCACAACACCGTAGCCAAAACCCTGCTGAATGGCCGTGGTCCGAAGCTACAATCAGGTACACTCATTCTCTAGGGACATATCCTAGAGACCGTCACCCAAACCTGGCAATAGTGGTGCTGCACAACTCTGAAGTATACCGTTCAAATGAATGGGAATGGGATCCAAGTGAAATGACTAGAACTTTAATTAGAACAATTAGTGAAAAAATAAATATAGGATGCAGAAAAGTAGACGAGTCCTCTCATGAAAAGGCTACCACCATTAGAATCGCTGGCAACTTTCTAAAACAAAATAAGAAAAGCGATTCTCACCCCGATATCTCGGCAAAACTTTGTCCCACAAAAAAGTGGACGTGTGCCAAACAAACACCCTTAAAATTGTGTTGTCGACAAGCGTATGTTGATAAACTCATTCCAAGTCTAAGAACTGACAATGTTGCAATTACAAAGGAGTGTGATAATGAACCCTTATCTGACTGCTGGTATAATTTCACCTTGACTAAACCGACTTACATAACATGCAGTTACCGTATCAAACCAGCAAATCAATCAAGCTTTAGAGGCCTAGTTCATAGATTTAAAATAAACACCATAGTAGAGCCTACCTCACATACAGTGACAGCATCCCAAGCAGAAAATAACACTGAATGGCCCTGGTCTCAAGCTTTTGTACAATCCACTGGGTACATGAGACACTATGATGAGATAAAGAACCTAAACCTATCAACTGTTGTTATGCATAGAGATCAGATATATACCAAGCAAGAATAAGAAAAGCAAAAAATCTGGCAACTTCGAGGGGTAATAGGAGAAGAAATTAAAATAGGATGTAGAATGATTAATGGAACTACCTATACAAAGGCGAGCACAATTAATGTTACACACGAGGGTGAAAAAGTTTGTGCGCATTCAAGCGTACAAGAATGCTGGCATAACTTTACACTAACTCAAACTGTGCAGGTAGTTTGTCTTTGGGCTCATAAAGATAAGAGGCTTTCCTTTAAATCCAAAATAAACGCCCTAACACGACCTGTTACAACCCCTACCGCTACTCGAGCACGACCATCCGTGCCTCTTAGCCCAAAGATTTATGGTGTTGGACCCTACATTATTAGGAAAACAGGCCAAAAAACAAATAATGTTTAATCCATCATGGTCTCTTAAAAAGGTTAAACTGTTAATGCAAAACAATATTTCAGAAATACAGCCAGCTTGCTCACCTTTCATACAGACCTCTTTTGAAAGATAGACCACCTAGCTACGGAGACGTACCCCTTCAAGGAAGCGAGTGCCAAGAGATGTCACTGATATTCTGGGGACAGGACTGGGAATTCTAAATAGGATCAATTCAGAAGTACTTATGAATAAATTGACTACCACAACTAGAGATTTAGCCAAAGTACAACAACCATTGCAGTCATCCCTAACAGCCTTGGGAACCCACCAGTGGCTGTTAGCCAATGTAGTACCAAATTGGGAGAGAATAAATGTAAATGATTCCAAATTGATAATTGATGCGCTTGGTGCTACTCAAACCAATGTTTCTTAGGCCCTCAGCTGCATCCAAGCTCAACTATGGATGCAGTCAGTTACTGCTTCAATTATAAGAGAAGGGGAAGAAGGTACTTTCCCTACTGAAATTCAGAAAATAATTTGGGACAGTGCCACTGATTTCAAAAAAGAATTCCAGTCCTAGTGGAAACTAGTGAACTTCACTTACAACCCCGTTACAAATGCAGCCACAGCTTTTGTGTTAACCATACATCATGCCTCAGTGCATTTGATATTCCCTATCATTGCTTTGGGATTGTATCGCAACGGAGCTGTTCTCTATCCTTTAGAACATAGAGAATGGGCCCGTCAAGTTGATGGGAAATGGCAAACGGTTAATTTAGAAGCTTGCGTGGCTCAAGGTCAACAAAGATTCATTTGTGAAAGTAATGCAATTATAGCTCAAGATATTTGTTTGGACACAGAACAAAACATCTGTCATTTTGAGGTTCATCCTAATGAGACTCCTGAAACAGTGCTTATATACATAGGCCATGGATGTGCATGCTTAAGAACTGCTTGTGATGCTATATTTGTAGAAGATATGCTAGTAGATACCAAAAATCATTCAAATTTTTGTGCTTGTAACTTTACTAAAATTACTGGATGTGATTTTTCCTATTTGGCTCCTGTCACTTCTCAACAACTTATACAAGCTAATTATACCTTGATACGCAAATTACTGCCTACACACATCGGGATGAACCTAACTTTGGTAAAGCAACTGCCGCTCCACCAAGATTTGATTCGCATTTTAGAGAAGGTTAAAGAAGATAGACAGAAGACCTTGGTGACAGTTCGACATGATGTAAAAGAAATCCACTCCATTGCAGAAAAGGTAATAAAAGATACCAAACACAAGTGGTAAGATACTCTTTTCGGGTGGTCACCTACTGCTACAAGTATCCTAAACAGACTGTGTCATCCCATTGTTGTTCTTTTGATTTTGGTTTTGATTAGTTTTGTTTTACAGACAATCCTGTACATGCTAATTTAGAAAATGATGAAACGACTGACAAGATTAACTACTGCAATGAATGCACACAACTTGATTACTGTTCCTTTTCCTATAGATATGCCCAAAGCCATTGATGTGAGCCAGCACCGTTTGTAACTTGAATTACGAAACTTGAATTATTGTTTGAATTAACCTTGTTGTGATTTATTATGACCATTTGAAATTGTAATTGCTTTAGTATTTTTATTTAAATTTTGTAATTTTGTATGCCTAATTTTGTAATTGAAATTGTAATTGCTTTTAAAATTTTGAAATAATTTTATATGTTTAAGTTTGTAATCAATTAAGAGAAAGAAATTGTTGTAACAATCATTGTGATGACTAATAATCATTGTGATTATTATTTTTTCCTTTGTCTCTTTCTTTCTCCCTTTTTCACTTCTATTCTCCTTAGGTTGTGCTACCGACGATTGACGAGTCCTGAAAACTTCGTGTCAACACTACAGATGAAAGTGTCCTGTCGACAATCGTGAGTCACGGGGTGGTGTAAGGGACGGTCCCCAAGTTCCTCATCTGCCTCACGATCATCGCCAAGGACTGAAGACCCCAAAAGGGACTGGGACTAAAACCTCCCCCCCAATGCAGCAGTTCTGGCCTGGCTAAGGTGGGAAGACTTCCAGCCATTGTCCACAGGTGCGCTCGTTGGACCGATACGTCCCCCTAGGAACCGGCTTGGACAATAGGACTTCACGGCAGACTGGTCTTAGGCCGGCCTGTCCTGTGCTTGCCCTGTACCTGTTCCTGAGGTGGTAATTTGCTCTAAGCGCTGGAGTGCTGCACCTGATGCACCTGATGCTGAGCTCACCTTCTGGCCAACTGCCTGTCGCTTCAGAAAGGACTATAAGAGATACCTCAAAATCGCTCGAATTCTGAGATCTCCCCACGGAAGAAGACGGATCTATTGGTCAGCGTGCACCACGAGGATATCGTCTCTCCGTCGGTAGCTATACCCCTTTTCTCTCTCTCTCTTTTACTTTATCCCCATCCCCTCTCTCCCTTTCCTCTCTTTTCTATCGCATACTGTGCAAAGGTGCACTTAATAAAGTGTACTGCTTTTGAGCAAATTATTATTGTCCCTTGTTATATCTTTTGCGCCTTGAGATCAAACTCGAACCATCACGATTCCCGCCTGCATTAGCGGGTCGTGACACCCTGAAACACTGAGATCCTGGGCTTTCCTTTCTGTGGACAAGAGCTATCTTTGCCTGGGTGCCTGTGGCCAAAATTGGCATTCTGCCTCCAAAATTCTGATGTCCTAGGTTTGTAATTACCGAGGAAATTCCCCCCAGATCATAAGAAATGAGCAGTAATTTTTCCTTGCCAAGCATTACTGAATTGTTTTTCTGTTGAAGTCTTTGACACGTCCCTTGACGGCTCAGGGGTTTGGCCAGGTTGTTTATGACTAATCCTGACAAGCCCAGACCAAACCTGAGCACCCCCAATGGCTGGTCCACCCTGAATTTCAGGGAAATATTGATACAGTTTATAAGGACTCCCTTTGCCCGCTACACAGACTTTCCGTGTGGATCCAGGGAACAGATTCACTCTGTAGTATATATTAATTCATGTTCCTGGAATATAATAATAAATTAAATTAGGTGATATTGGTAGAGGGGGGGGAAGGTGCATTCCCTAAAGTACATGTGTTTTGGAGGCTGTCAGCTCAGGCAGGAACTGAATGGTAACCTCACAAGAAACTCTTTTACATTTTCCTTGTGTATGTTGGTTTATGTTCACGAATAATATTTTATACATATAGTATTCACAGGTATGGGTGACGGTAAATTAGACAAACAGCAGAATGCTGAAACCGGGTGCAACTAAGATCTGATAAGAACTGATAGCCCGAGAGAATGGATCCGGCCAAGTCATCCAGAGATTCTTGGAAGCACCTAAACCCATCCCTACTGCCTGAGCTCCGCTGCGATTCTATCGGCAAAAACCATCGAGGGACAAAGAAGCTATAGAAATTCAGAATGGAACAGTAGCACCGACCTTTAGAGATTCTTTGCTTCCCTCGATAGCTGGACTTCGTAACGTGTTCAAGCTTGTACCTGGACTCTCCAACACGTTCAGACTTGTACACTGAGCCAAAAGGTATAAAACCAGTGGGCCTGGAGACAGACCGCTGTGAGACCTGGGGGTGTGGTGTCGCGGGACGCTTCACGGAGGTCTCGCCCGGTGCGCGCTGCCTATTTCCTCGCTCCGTTTCGGTATTGGCTTTGTGAGTTTTGCGCTTGTGGCTTTTTCACTGGCAATCTGGCAAAAAATTCTATTTTATTGTAATTGGCTTTATTAATTTATAACAATTCCATCCTTTGTTCCCAAATGCCAGTTCTCACAGACACCACCGAAGCAGAAAACTACTACGTGTGTTTCGGTTTAAAGGAAAACTTTTACTACATCTAGCTGTATGAGTAAAATAAATACATTTATTGATGGTCATTGCAGGAAAACTTCAGACAGGAAAAAAACCATTGGACAGATCCCATTTTGACAACATGGCTTTCTTTTGGGATTAATATCCATATATAGCATCATATATATGTGTATATAGATGTGTATGTATATGTATATATATCATATATATACATATATAGCATAAAAAAAAGATATTTTGCAATTTTGTATTATGAAATGGAGTGACATAGGTATGTTGGGACTTAATCTTCTAGCATTTTGGAATAGATTTATTGTAGTATTTTGAAACTGGGTTACTGTGATGGTTCTCAACTTGTTATCCTAGTATTTTGAAATGGACACTTTGAAACGTGCATTTCTAATACGTTTAAAGCAGGATGACTAATAAAACACTTAATGCAGGCATTTTGATGTTTTGGAATCGAATTTTTATAACCTGAGAGATTGTTTTAACACTGTAGGCTGTCTTATGGATATTTTGCAAAAAGAGATGTAAATATTTTTTAGAGTGAAGGGTTTGGTATTTTGTACCCTGTGCATGGCATTTTGTACCCTGTTATTCTGCTCAGACCAGACTGCTGCCTCCTAAAATCAGGAACGACACAGGATTTCTCCCAGATGCAAGCTGCCACAAGTTGGAAGCCTGGCTGCCCTTGGAGTGCCAAACACCTCGTACAAACTGACATCAGGAACCTGGGGGCTGTGTAAGAGACGGTCCCTAAGTTCCTCATCTGCCTCACCACCGTTGCCAAAGACAGAGACTGAAGACTCCAAAAGGATTGGGACTAAAACCTGAGACCCCACTACAGGAGCCCTGGCCTGGCTGAGGGGGGATGTCAGCCAACCGCTGCCTGCAGGGGCGCTTCTTGGACTGATGCATCCCCGTGGGAACCCGGTGGAAACAATGGGCACGCCACGCTGGACTGATCTCGAACGGCTTTCGGACTGGTTTGTTCTGTACCTGCCCTGTACCTGTTCCCTCAGTGGACAATTGCTGTACACATGGACATTTGCTCTAAGCGGTGGAGCGCTTTGTCCTGTTTCAGCGTAGCTGCCTGTGGTCTCCCCACCTGCTGGCCACCTGCCTGTCGCTTTGCAAAGGACTACAGAGAGACCCCTCAAGATATGACCCGAATTCGATATCTCCCGACGGAAGAGTAAGACAAGTCTGTTGGTCAGCATGCACCACGAGGACTCTGTCTCTCCGTTGGTAGCTATATCCCCTCTTCTCTCTTTCTCTCTCTTTTTGCTCTTTCTCTCTCTCTTTCTCTCTATTCCTTCTCTCTCTCCCTCTATTACATAAAGTGCTGTGTGCACTTTATAAGGTGTGCAACTGTTGAGAGCAAATTGTTGTTGTCTCCGGCTGTGTCTTTTGCACTCTGAGATCACTCAAACCATCACGACTCCCGCCTGCATTCGCGGGTCGTGACATAAATTGGCGTCAAGGATGGGATCCTGACGGACCGAGGGGTTGCAGGTTGTGTACAGTCTGTAACAGGGGAAGGACGTGTCACTTCAGCCGCACCTAGCCCGCCACCTCGAAAGGGTGAGTGGTGTCTAGAAAGCAAGGGGGGCGACTCGAATTTCCCACAAACTGTACACACCTAGGTGAAAAGCATCCCCATACTCGAGTTGAGGGCTCTGTCTTCAGGATTTCACAAAAGATCTCTTTGTGCGAAAGACAGGACAGATTTTTTGGGGGTTTTTTGGGTTTTGGTTGTTGTTTTTTGGTTTGGTTTGTTTTTGTGTTCATGTGAATTAGTCTGGACTGTTTGGTGTAGTGAAGAGCCAACCGTAAGTAATTTAAGGAGTACCTCCCAAGCAGATTTTGTCTCTTCAGAGAGCCAGGGAATCCAAGGGAGGTACAGCAAGAGCTCTGCGTGTGTGTAAGTTTCACTTTCCTGTTGTGCTTTTGTTCCCTTCACAAAACGACTGAAAAAGACAAAGCTGCGTTTTATGCTCTGCTAGTAAAACATAATGCCAGGCCCTCTCCTGGAGGAGAATGGGCTCAAAATAACTGGTTTAATCTAGAGAATGTAGTAGATAGAATATGTTCTTTACAACATGAGGCAAAATTTAAACTGGGCAGGAATAAAACCATATTCTGCTCAGTTTTGGGAGCTTGTCTTACAGCAGCTATAGAAACTCATGTTAACCGGGTGTAAGGGACGGTCCCCAAGTTCCTCATCTGCCTCACGATCATCGCCAAGGACTGAAGACCCCAAAAGGGACTGGGACTAAAACCTCCCCCCAATGCAGCAGTTCTGGCTTGACTAAGGTGGGAAGACTGCCAGCCATTGTCCACAGGTGCGCTCGTTGGACCGATACATCCCCCTAGGAACCGGCTTGGACAATAGGACTTCACGGCAGACTGGTCTCGGGCCGGCCTGTCCTGTGCTTGCCCTATACCTGTACGTGTTCCTGAGGTGGTTATTTGCTCTAAGTGCTGGAGTGCTGCACCTGATTCATCTGATGCTGAGCTCACCTTCTGGCCAACTGCCTGTCGCTTCAGAAAGGATTATAAGAGATACCTCAAAATCGCCCGAATTTTGAGATCTCCCCACAGAAGAAGACAGACCTATTGGCAAGACCACGAGAATATCGTCTCTCCGTCGGTAGCTATACCCATTTCTCTCTCTCTCTCTTTTACTTTATCCCTCTCCCCTCTCTCCCTTTCTCTCTTTTCTATCGCGTACTGTGCAAAAGTGCACTTAATAAAGTGTACTGCTTTTAAGCAAATTATTATTGTCCCTTGTTATATCTTTTGCGCCTTGAAATCAAACTCGAACCATCACGATTCCCGCCTGCATTAGCGGGTCGTGACATAAATTGGCGTCACGGACAGGATCCTGAGACAGAGGGGTTGCAGGTCGTGTATAGTCTGTAACAGGGGAAGGACGCTTCGCTCCAGCCGCACCTAGGCCCGCCACCTCAAAAGGGTGAGTGGTGTCTAGAAAGCAAGGGGGGCGACTCAGATTTCCCACAAACTGTACACGCCTAGGTGTAAAGCGACCCCATACTCGAGTTGAGGGCTCTGTTTCCAGGATTTCACAAAAATAGATCTCTTTGCGCAAAAGACGGGACGTTTCTTATTTTATAATTTTTATAACTTAGTTTGTAACAACCATAAAGAACACCTTTTTTATACAAGTTAAGCCCTATACACACCTAGGGTAGTGAAGGGGAACATAGTAGAAGTTTGTGTGTGTGTGTGTGTGTGTGTGTGTGTGTGTGTGTTTTTGAAATAGTGCCTAGTCCCTTCGCAAGATAAATGAGAATTTCGGGGCAAAAAGTAAAGAAGCATTTTATGCTTCGTTAGTAAAACATAATGCCAAGCCCTCTTCTGAAGGAGAAAGATAAGCTCAAAATAACGAGTTTAATTTAGAGAACGTAGTAGATAAGATATGCTCATTACAACATGAAGCAAAATTTAAACTGGGCAAGAATAAAACCGTACTTTACTCAGTTTTGGGAGCCTGTCTTACAGCAGCTGTAGAAGCTCGTTTTAAACGGGCGAGTAAAGAAAGTGCAATAATAGACTCCCTTCAAAACTTAGTGGAAATTTTGCAAAAACAATTAGATGAAGAAAGAAATAAAAATCATTTATTACGAGCTGCCTTGAGGGAGAAATATCTTAAGAACTCAAAGAATGATGACTCCCCAAAAGTGGCAGAAGAAGAAAAAGCTCCCCATATTAATCAAATATACCCCCAGAAAGAATTGGAATCGGTAAAAAATTGTGGGGAGGACTGTTGTCCACGCATGAGACCCCTGATCTAAACAGAATATAATTATATAAATGATGAGGACTTTGACCCACAGATCACCACCAAACAAATACCATTCAGTGCTACCGAGTTGGCCAAATTAAAGAAAGAATATGGCCGGCTCTCACAAGAATCAGAAACAGAACATGTCTTTCAAGCGTCTCTTACTAGTGGTGATAGAATTAAGTTAAATGAACAAGAAGCGAGTAGCTATTGGGAACATGGAGTCTTCCTAACAACAGAAGATAAACTTGACACATGGTCCCTGACACAGCGTGCAGCTTTCTGGGCCGGGAGAATAAATCCTCTAGAAAGAGGAGACCCTTTAGCCATAGTCTCTAACCCTGACCGACTCCTAGAAAGTGTGCACAAAGCTGCCTGCCTGCAAATAATACGTGAAAGGAAATTAGCTCCTGAATTTGTGTCTCCAATGCAATTACCTGTCCAGCTTGAAATGATGACTCTTCCAATTAGGAGACTCCCCAAAACACTTAAACCCACTTTAACTACTTTACAAAAAACCATCATAGCTTTAAGCTCTGTAAATAAGTTGGACAAATTCCTTGAAAACCCGAGTGACCAAACCGGTTCTATCGATCCTGGACAACCTGGTACACCCAGTGCACCCCTCCCTCCACAGGTCTGGGGCACTGAGCCAAAGCAATCCTTTTCACCTGTCCTGGGAAATGAGCCAAACTCACTTTCTTCTAAGCAGTCAAGTAGTAAACATTTTGTGTTAATAACAGTAGAAATTATACTTGGATTAGTGCAAGCAGAAGCTTTTACAGGTGACAATACTGTTAAAGCATTGCAAGATCGCTTTAGAACACTTCCAAAACCACAAGAAATTCGATCTGATAACGACTTCCACTTTACTGCCAGAGATGTACAAGACTGGGTAAAAGCTGAAAGAATCAAATAGACTTTTCACACCCCTTACTACCCTCAAGCTAACGAAATAGATAGAAGAGTAAATGGGTGCCCTATAACCACTGCTTTTCACCCAACAGCTCCAGGCATAATTCTCTCACTACAGAGACCAAATGATTCCAAGAATCCAGCACATTACCCTGGACAACCTATTTCAGTAGAGCTTTTGATGCTCTGGGAAAAGAGTATCGGACAAGTACACTCTAAATTCTAATCTTCTGCCTCTTGTTGGCAGACTCTGTTGTGTTTACTGTTTACAAGAGAACTCCGTGAGACATGAAAACTACACAACCGTGATAAGACTAGTGATACTTTTCTGCATCCTACCACAATGCTGTGGCCAAAACCCAGCTGAATGGCCGTGGTCTGAAGCCACCATCAGGTACGCTCATATTCTAAGAACATATCCCGGAGATCGCCACCCAAACCTGGCAACAGTGGTGCTGCACAACTCTGAGGTATACCGCTCAAATAAATGGGAGCGAGATCCGAGAGAGGGGATTGGAACTTTAACTAAAACAATTAGTGAAAAAATAAATATAGGATGCAGAAAAGTAGACAGGTCCTTTTATAAAAAAGTTTCCACCATTAGAATCACTAATAATTTTCTAAAACCAGATGGGAAAAGCGATTCTCACCCCAACATTTCAGCAGAACTTTGTCCCACAAGGAAATGGACGCGTGCCAAACAAACACCTTTAGAATTGTGTTGTCGACAAGAATATGTTGATAACCACCCCCTGAGCCTAAAAGCTGACAATGCTGTAATCATAAAAAAATGTGATAATGAGTCTGCATTTTATTGTTGGTATACTTTCACCTTAACCAAACCGACTTATGTAACATGCAGTTGGTATGAAAACCCAATTAGAAAGCTTTCTTTTAAATTCAAAATAAACACCATAACCCAACCTGTTACGACCCCTACCGCTACTCAAACACAACCACCTGTGGTTCTTAGTCCAAAAATTTATAGTGTTAGATCATACGTGATTAAGAAAACAGGCCAAGAGCAAATAATGTCTAATCCATCATAGTCTCTTAAAAAAGTTAAGCTACTAATGCAAAACAATGTTTCAGAAATACAGCCGGCTTGCTCACCTTTCCTACAAGCCTCCTTTGAAAGATAGACTACCTGGCTATGGAGACGTACCCCTTTGAAGAAGCGAGTGCCAAGAAATGTCACTGGTATTCTGGGGACAGGACTGGGAATTCTAAATAGTATTGATTCAGAGGTACTGATAAACAAATTGACTGCCGCAACTAGAGATGTAGCCAAATTACAGCAATCACTGCAATCCTCCCTATTGGCCTTGGGAACCCATCAGTAGCTGTTATCAAATGTAGTACCAGATTGGGAGAAAATAAATGTAAACGATTCCAAACTGATAATTGATGCACTTGGTGCTACACAAACCAATGTTTCCTGGGCTCTCAGCTGCATCCAAGCTCAACTATGGATGCAGTCAGTTACTGCTTCAATTATAAGAGAAGGGGAAGAAGGTACTTTCCCTACTAAAATTCGGAAAATAATCTGAGATAGTGCCACTGATTTTAAAAGAAAATTCCAGTCCTGGTAAAAATTAGTGAATTTTACCTATAACCCTGTTACAAATACAGCCGCAGCCTTTGTGTTAACCATACGTAATGCTTCAGTGCATTTGATATTTCCTATCATTGCTCTAAGATTAAACCATGACGGAGCTGTTCTCTATCCTTTAGAACGTAGAGAATGAGCCCGTCAAGTTGATGGGAAATGGCAAACTGTTAACTTGGAAGCTTGCATAGCTCAAAGCCAACAAAGATTCATTTGTGATAGTAATGCAATTATAGCTCAAGATATTTGTTTGGACACAGAACAAAACATTTGTCATTTTGAAGTTCATCCTAATGAGACTCCTGAAACAGTGCTTATATACAGAAGCCATGAATGTGCATGCTTAAAAACTGCTTGTGATGCTATATTTGTAGAAGATATGCTAGTAGATACCAAAAATCATTCAAATTTCTGTGTTTGCAATTTTACTAAAATTACTAAACGGGATTTCTCCTATTTAGCTCCAGTTACTTCTCACCAACTTATACAATCCAATTATACTTTGATACACAAATTATTGCCTACACCCATTAAGATAGACTTAACTTTGGTAAAGCAATTGCTGCTCCACCGAGATTTAATTGACATTTTAGAAAAAATCAAAGAAGATGAGCAAAAGACCTTGGTGACAGTCCAACATGATGTAAAAGAAATCCATTCCATCTCAGAAAGACTAATAAAGGATACTGAACACAGGTGGTGAGATACTCTTTTCGGGTAGTCACCTACTGCTACAAGTATCCTGAACAGACTGTGTCATCCCATTGCTGTTCTTTTGATTTTAGTTTGGATTAGTTTTGTTTTGCAAACAATCCTGTATATAATAATTTGGAAAATGATAAAAAGATTGACAAGATTGACCACTGTGATGAAAGCACATAATTTGATTAGAGTTCCTTTTCCTATAGATAGGCCCAAAGCCATTGACGTGAAACAAAGTAGTTTGTAACTTAAATTATAAAACTTTAGATATTGTTTAAATTAACCTTGCTTTGATTTATTGTGATTACTTGAAAATAGTAATAGTTTTAGTATTTTGACTTAATTTTGTGTAACTAAAAATTGTAGTTAGTCTTAATATGTTGAGTTAATTTTGTATGCCTAATTTTGTGATTAAAACTGTAATTGCTTTTAAAATTTTGAATTAATTTTATATGTTTAAGTTTGTAATCAATTAAAAAAATTGTTATAACAATCATTGTGATTATTTTGTGATCAATTATGACTAATAATCATTGTGATTATTAATTGTTTTGATTTTTTTCCTCCATTCCTTTCTTTTTCCCTTTTCTCTCTTCTATTTTCCTTGAGTTGTGCTACCGACGATTGACGAGTCCTGAAGACTTTGTGTCAACACTACAGATGAAGCTGTCCTGTCGACAATCGTGAGTCACGGGGTGGTGTAAGGGACGGTCCCTAAGTTCCTCATCTGCCTCACGATCATCGCCAAGGACTGAAGACCCCAAAAGGGACTGGGACTAAAACCTCCCCCCCAATGCAGCAGTTCTGGCCTGACTAAGGTGGGAAGACTGCCAGCCATTGTCCACAGGTGCGCTCGTTGGACCGATACATCCCCCTAGGAACCGGCTTGGACAATAGGACTTCACGGCAGACTGGTCTCGGGCCGGCCTGTCCTGTGCTTGCCCTATACCTGTACGTGTTCCTGAGGTGGTTATTTGCTCTAAGTGCTGGAGTGCTGCACCTGATTCACCTGATGCTGAGCTCACCTTCTGGCCAACTGCCTGTCGCTTCAGAAAGGATTATAAGAGATACCTCAAGATCGCCCGAATTTTGAGATCTCCTCACGGAGGAAGACAGACCTATTGGCAAGACCACGAGAATATCGTCTCTCCGTCGGTAGCTATACCCATTTCTCTCTCTCTCTTTTACTTTATCCCTCTCCCCTCTCTCCCTTTCTCTCTTTTCTATCGCGTACTGTGCAAAAGTGCACTTAATAAAGTGTACTGCTTTTAAGCAAATTATTATTGTCCCTTGTTATATCTTTTGCGCCTTGAAATCAAACTCGAACCATCACGATTCCCGCCTGCATTAGCGGGTCGTGACATCGGGCAAGTGAAGAAAATGCAAAAAGGGAATCCCTCCAAAATAGTGGAAATTTTGCAGAAATAATTCGATGAAGGAAGAAATAAAAATCACTTGTTGAGAGATGAAAATCATTTGCTATGGGCTGCCTTGAGAGAGGAGTAGTCTAAGAATTTAAAAAATTCTGACCCCCAAAGGAGACAGGGGAAAAAGAAACTGCCCACTTGAATCAAAGATACCCCCAGAAGGAATTGGAATCAGTAAAAAATTGTGGAGAGGACTGCTGTCCACACTTACGAGCCCTGATTAAAACAGAATACAATTATATTAATGATGAGGATTTTGACCCTCGCATTGCCACTAAACAAGTGCCATATGGTGCTGCCGAGTTGGCCGAGTTAAAGAAAGAATACGACCGGCGCTCGTGTGAATCGGACACAGAATGTGTCTTCTGGGTGTCTCTCTTGGTGGTGACCAAATTAAGCTAAATGAACAAGAAGCGGGTGGTTACGGGGGACATGGAGTCTTCTTAACAACAGGAGATAAACGTGACACATGGTCCCTGACGCAGCATGCAGCTTTCTGGGCCGGGGGAATAAATCCTTTGGGAAGAGGGGACCCTTTAGCCATAGTTTGACCGACTCCTGGAAAGTGTCCACAAAGCCGCCTGCCTGCAAATGATACGCGGAAGGGAATTAATTCCGGAATTTGAATCCCCGATGCAATTACCTGTACAGCTTGAACTGATGACCCCTTTAATTCAGGGGCTCTTAGAATCCCTATTAAACTCACTGCAATCACTTTACAAAAAAACATAACGGCTTTAAGCCCTGTAGAAAGGCTGGCCGGGTTCCTTGGAAACCTGAGCGACCGAACCGGACCTACCGGTCCTGGGTTTGCTACGTATTCTGAACGGCCAGCTTTACACCCTAATCCGTATGCTTGTGATCGTAAAGTTTGGACGTGGAGCCAGGTTGCCAAAGACCTCATTAATTACAGGAGAAAATATGGATCTGTAAAAATCCTGGAGGAAAAATTGGAAAAAATAAAAGGTGTTAAGTATATTGAGGCTCCTCACAGCAAAAACTAGAGGAGGGAAGATGGATCTCTATAACCTTCAACGTTGGTTGTTATTGGGTATCAAAAAGGGGGTCCCCAGAGATGTGATGGATGGTTTACCCCTTGATAAAGTGAGTAAGGTAGACTGTATCAACTCCCTTGAGAAGTCAGGAGGTAAACACTTTGTGCTTCCAGGAGTAGAGATCATATCTGGGTTGGTCCAGGCTGGCGCTTTCAAAAGAGCTACAGGCGATAAAACTGTTAAAGCATCACAGGGATGGTTTGGAACTTTCCCAAGACCACAGGAAATTCAATCTGATAATGGCTCTCACTTTACTGCCAAAGTTGTACAGGATTGGGCAAAAGGTGAAGTAATTAAATGGACTTTTCACACCCCTTACTACCCTCGAGCTAACGGGACTGTAGGAAGGACCAGTGGTCTGTGGGAAGCTGTGAAAGGTGTGAATGATAGATAGGGGTAAATGGGTGTCCCATAACTGCTGCTTTTTGCCCGACAGTTCCGAGCATAATTCCCTCATTACGGGGACAAAGCGGTTCCAAGAATCCAGCACATTACCCTGGACGACCTGTTTCGGTGGACCTCCCTACTGTAGCGGAAGTACCGCTAGTGCTAAAAACCCCTCTGAATAAACATGCATGGGTAGCCTTTGATGCTCTGGGGAAAGAGCAACAGATAAGTACTCTCTGGATTCTAATTTTCTGTCTCTTGTTGGCAGACTATGTTGTGTTTACTTTTCACAGGACAATTCCAAGGGACATGCAGGATTAATGTTGATTATTGTTGATTATTATTGATCAAATAGTATTGAATCAGAAATACTAATGAATACATTGCTTACCGCAGCTAGAGATTTGACCAAATTACAGCCACCGATGGAGTTGTCCTTATTGGCCTTGGGAACCCATTGGTGGCTTTTATCAAACATATTACCAAATTGGGAAAAGATAAATGTGAATGTCCACAAATTGAAAATTGACATGCTTGGTGTTACTCAAAGGAACGTCATCTTGGCTTTCGGCTGCATCCGGGCTCAATTGTGGATGCGGTTACTTGCTGCCTCAATTATAAGAGAAGGCAAAGAAGGCAATTTTCCTACTGAAATTCAGAAAATAATTTGAGATAGTGCCACTGATTTTGAAAGAGAATCCCAGTCCTGGTGGAACTTTGTGCTTTTTAACTTACAACGCTATTACAAACACACACACCGCTTTTGTGTTTACCGTACATAATGCTTCAGTGCATTTGATATGCCCTATCATTAGGATTGAACCGTGATGGAGCTGTTCTCTATCCTTTTGAGCATAGAACACGGGCCCGTCAAATCGGTGGGAAATGTCAAACTGTTAACGTAGGATCTTGTATTGCTCGGGGACAACGAGGGTTCATGTGTGAAAGGAATGCAATCATAGTTCAAGATACTTGTTTGGACGCAGAACAAAACATCTGTCATTTTGAAGTTCATCCTAACGAGACTCCTGAAACAGTGCTTGTGTATAAAGGCAATGGATGTGCATGCTTGAGAACTGTGTGTAATGTTATAGTTGTGGAAAATCTAGTAGTGAATACTAGAAATCGTTCCAATTTTTGTGTTTGCGATTTTACCAAAATCATCGGATGTGATTTTTCTTATTTGGCTCCAGTTACCTCTCACCATGTTATACAATCCAATTACACACTGATACACAAACTATTGCCTACCCCCTTTGGAATGAACCTTACTTTGGTGAAGCAATGGCTGCTTCATCAGGATTTAATTCAAATCTTAGCAAAGATCAAGGAAAATGGGCAGAAAACCTTGGTAACTGTTCATCGCAATGTGAAAGAAATCCATCGTGTCTTGGAAAGGGTAAGAAAGGATGCTGAACACAGGTGGTGGGATACTCTTTCTGGGTGGTCACCTACTGCTACAAGTGTTCTGAACAAATTCTGTCATCCCATTATTGGTCTTTGGATTTTGGTTACAATTTGTTTTGTTTTATTAGCAAATTTATACATTATGATTTAGAGAATGATGAAATGATTAAAAAGATTGATGCGCACAATTTGATCGGTGTCCCTTTCCCTGTAGCCGTGCCCAGAGCCATTGACATAAGACAGAGCCGTTAGTAGCATGAATTATAAAAAGTTTGGATATGTTTTAAATTAATTTTAGGTTTTGATTTGTTTTGATTATTTGAAAAATTATTTTGTGATTAATATTGAGCATAATTGTACTTAAGGTTTTGAATCAATTTCTGTATTTTTGATCTTGTGATTTGTCATAATCATTTGAAATATTGTTTGAAGGAAATAGTTTAAATAATCATTGTGATTAATTATTGGTACAAATTGTTTTGATTATCTCCTATCTTTTTTCCTGTTGTTTTTCTCTCTCTTGTTTCTGTCTCTGGCTTTCCTGGGTTATGCTACCAACATGGATGAGTCCTGAAGACTTTGCCACAACACTACAGAACCTTGCTGATGGAGCTTTCCTGTCAACAATTATGAATCAAAGGGTGGTGTAACAGACGGTCCCTAAGTTCCTCATCTGCCTCACCACCGTCGCCAAAGACAAAGACTGAAGACTCCAAAAGGACGGCGACTAAAACCTGAGACCCCGCTACAGGAGCCCTGGCCTGGCTGAGGGGGGATGTCAGCCAACCGCTGCCTGCAGGGGCGCTTCTTGGACTGATGCATCCCCATGGGAACCCGGTGGAAACAATGGGCATGCCACGCTGGACTGATCTCGAACGGCTTTCGGACTGGTTTGTCCTGTACCTGCCCTGTACCTGTTCCCTCAGTGGACAATTGCTGTACACATGGACATTTGCTCTAAGCGGTGGAGCGCTTTGTCCTGTTTCAGCGTAGCTGCCTGTGGTCTCCCCGCCTTCTGGCCACCTGCCTGTCGCTTTGCAAAGGACTATAGAGAGACCCCTCAAGATATGACCCGAATTCGATATCTCCCGACGGAAGAGTAAGACAAGTCTGTTGGTCAGCATGCACCACGAGGACTCTGTCTCTCCACTGGTAGCTATATCCCCTCTTCTCTCTTTCTCTCTCTTTTTTTCTCTCTTTATCTCTCTCTCTTTCTCTCTTTTCCTTCTCTCTCTCCCGCTATCGCAAATAGTGATGTGTGCACTTAACAAAGTGTACTGTTGTTGAGAGCAGATTGTTGTTGTCCCCTGCTGTGCCTTTTGCACTCTGAGATCACTCAAACCATCGTGACTCCTGCCTGCATTAGCGGGCTGTGACAGGCTGAGTTTGGTTTCCCATGGAAAAAGGGCCACTGTTGATGTCTAATGCCCCACACCTGCCACTGGGCTTCTGCCTGCTGAAATTCCACTAAAATTCTGAACGGATGAGGACTTCTCCCAGATGCAAGCTGCCGCGAGTTGGAAGCCTGGCTGCCCTTGGAGTGCCAAACGGCTCCTACAAACTGACATCGGGAATCTGGGGGCTGAGTTTGGTTTCCCATGGAAAAGGGCCACCGTTTGTGCTTAAAGCCCCATTGCTAGCACTGCGCTTTCACCCAGTAAATCTACAAATGCTGCAGGATTTCTCCCAGATGCAAGCTGCCACAAGTTATAATCCTGGTTACGTACAAACCCAAAATCTATTTCTATTACTAACATTGAAAAAAAATCTCAAATTTTAACTGCAATAAAACCTAAGAAAACCCCTATTAAAAATAAAATCTAAAAATCCCATTTCAACTTACCCAAAACCCCAACCATTCCAAAGCAATATTTTTTTAGTGCCGAAAAACCTCAAACATTTAAAATAACTACTACGAAAATGCCCTCTATCGACCGTGCCACCAATATCATATAAAACAAATAAATTATTCTCTTCATACAGCACACACTTATAAAAATATGTAAATCTCTCTGAAATCTGGACAATAATTACAAATTAGCCCAAAAATAAAAACTTTAATCTCATTAACAAAACACTCCAAAACAAACACAACCTAAAAAATGTCACCATACAACCAACTACCAGCAAACCGCTCTACAATCTTCTCACTAACAGTTCTTATCACATCATAAAAATGGTACAAAAATAAAAAACAACCATATAGAATTCCACACAACAAATCACAAAAACTAGCAAAAAAGATAAACCAAATTACTAAACTCAAAACTGTACCATTAATCGTAACCATGACTAAAGAAAAACAATCAAAGCTCTATCTCTACACTAACTCAAAAATAATAACCAATGCTCTATAAAATTCACTTAAAAAAACCAAACTAATGACCAACATGTAAAAATATAAACTACTGAAATAGAGACATCACTACCCAAAAAACCTACCCAAAATACCCTACCATATCAATAGCCACGTTGCCAAAAATAAAACTAACTAAAAACACCGAGACAACAAACAAATCAAACTACAAAAATAAAAATATCACAAATAAACTTAAATTACCAACACCAAATATTATTCCTCAAATCATCAGAACAAAAACACCACCGATATATACACACAAAATCAAAAGATCACTTTAACCATAAACAGTACCTTCCAAATTATCCATAAAGAAAAAATATATGTTGCAATCAAAGAAGCCAAATAAATAAACCCCTGTAACATAATAAGCAACAATCCAATTATAAATATCAGGAAACCTTCACAGATTAACTACATCACACTTCTTCAAACCCACCAAAACAAACACTACATAGGCACCATGAAAAAAGCCACCACCTAATAAATAAAAACCTCCCCTATACCTCCTGGTGCAGCCAATTACACCATCGTAAACCTCAGAAAACATCGCCTTTCAAAATACAATACTCCACCAAAAAAAATAATCAACAACAAAACTCAATTTGAAAACAACCGGATCAGTATGTAGGCTAAGAAACGTAACATTAAATAGACCATACCCCTTATCATACACCAGCTACAAACAAAATAAAACTGTACTAGAAGTTATTAAAAAACACCTGAAAACAACTAAACAGAGAAAAAGTTAAAAAATTAAAGTTCTTTTCTTCTCACAACCCCCATTTCTTTTTTTCTGGGGGGGTGAGGGAGGAATTAGCAAAATGAAGTTAAAAACAGAAAGTAGAAAAAATTCCCCTAACAAACCCACACTGGCTTACCAGCCTGCTGCTGCCCAGCACAAAAGTTTGTCCCTTGGCACCTCCTTTAAGCAATGCTCCACATCCAAGTGCATCCATGTGCTCCTCCAGGCCCAAATTCCTTCTGTGGGATGCCCTCACCCCCGGGAGCCCAGCACAAAGCCCACTCCTCCAGCAGCTCCATGCTGAAGTGAGCTGACGGAAAACCTCTTACAGCAGCCATGTTGCTTCATCATCCTAACAGCTCACATCTGTAGGCTGCCCTGCCCCCTCATCATCCTAACAGCTCACACGTCTGGGCTGCCCTGTCCCCTCATCATCCTAACAGCTCATACCTGGTGAGCTGTCCTGTCCCCTCATCATCCTAACAGCTCACACCTCTGGTCTGCCCTTCCCCCTCATCATCACTTTTTAGTTTTGTTTTGTTCTGTTTTATTTGGGTTTTTTTGAGGACACTGGGAAAGGATTAGCAGGATGAAATTGAAAAGTGAAAGGAGAAAAGTCCTCCCTACAAACCCACACCGGCTCACCTGCTGCTTGCGAGCACAAAGGTTTGTCCCTCAGCACCTCCTTTAAGAACTGCTGCACTTACAAGCGCTCCCTCGGACCTCCTCAACCCTCTGCTCCAACAGCTCCAGGCTGAAGAGAGCCCAGGCTCCCCACTTCAAGCAGCCCCGCCCCTGGCAGGAGCCACACCCTCATCATCCTAACAGCTCACACCTGTGAGCTGCCCTGTCCCCTCATCATCCTAACAGCTCATACCTGTAGGCTGCCCTGTCCCCTCATCATCCTAACAGCTCACAGCTGTGGGCGGCCCTGTCCCTCATCATCCTAACAGCTCACACCTGTGAGCTGCCCTGCCCCCTCATCATCCTAACAGCTCACACCTGTGAGCTGCCCTGCCCCCTCATCATCCTAACAGCTCACACCTGTGGGCTGCCCTGTCCCTCATCAACCTAACAGCTCACACCTGTGGGCTGCCCTGTCCCTCATCAACCTAACAGCTCACACCTGTGGGCTGCCCTGCCCCCTCATCATCTTAACAGCTCACACCTGTGAGCTGCCCTGCCCCGTCATCATCCTAACAGCTCACACCTGTGGGCTGCCCTGTCCCTGATCATCCTAACAGCTCACACCTGTGAGCTGCCCTGTCCCCTCATCATCCTAACAGCTCACACCTGTGAGCTGCCGTGTCCCCTCATCATCCTAACAGCTCACACCTGTGGGCTGCCCTGTCCCTCATCATCCTAACAGCTCACACCTCTGGGCTGCCCTGGCCCCTCATCATCAGTTTTTACTTTTTTTTGTTTTGTTTTGGTTTGTTTTTTTTTTTTTTTTTTGAGGACACTGGGAAAGGATTAGCAGGATGAAATTGAAAAGTGAAAGGAGAAAAGTCCCCCCTACAAACCCACACCGGCTCACCTGCTGCTTCCGAGCACAAAGGTTTGTCTCTCAGCACCTACTTTAAGAACTGCTGCATGTAGAAGCGCACCCTCGGACCTCCTCAGCCCTCTGCTCCAGCAGCTCCAGGCTGAAGAGAGCCCAGGCTCCCCTCTTCAAGTAACTCCGCCCCTGGCAGGAGTCACCCCCTCATCATCCTAACAGCTCAAACCTGTAGGCTGCCCTGTCCCCTCATCATCCTAACAGCTCACAGCTGTGGGCGGCCCTGTCCCTCATCATCCTAACAGCTCACACCTGTGAGCTGCCCTGCCCCCTCATCATCCTAACAGCTCACACCTGTGGGCTGCCCTGTCCCTCATCAACCTAACAGCTCACACCTGTGGACTGCCCTGTCCCTCATCAACCTAACAGCTCACACCTGTTGGCTGCCCTGCCCCCTCATCATCATAACAGCTCACACCTGTGGGCTGCCCTGTCCCTCATCATCCTAACAGCTCACACCTCTGGGCTGCACTGGCCCCTCATCATCAGTTTTTACTTTTTTTTGTTTTGGCTTGGTTTTTTTTTTTTTTTTGAGGACACTGGGAAAGGATTAGCAGGATGAAATTGAAAAGTGAAAGGAGAAAAGTCCCCCCTACAAACCCACACCGGCTCACCTGCTGCTTCCGAGCACAAAGGTTTGTCCCTCAGCACCTACTTTAAGAACTGCTGCACGTAGAAGCGCTCTCTCGGACCTCCTCAGCCCTCTGCTCCAGCAGCTCCAGGCTGAAGAGAGCCCAGGCTCCCCTCTTCAAGCAACCCCGCCCCTGGCAGGAGTCACCCCCTCATCATCCTAACAGCTCACACCTGTGAGCTGCCCTGCCCCCTCATCATCCTAACAGCTCACACCTGTGAGCTGCCCTGCCCCCTCATCATCCTAACAGCTCACACCTGTGGGCTGCCCTGTCCCCCTCATCATCCTAACAGCTCATACCTGTAGGCTGCCCTGTCCCCTCATCATCCTAACAGCTCACAGCTGTGGGCGGCCCTGTCCCTCATCATCCTAACAGCTCACACCTGTGAGCTGCCCTGCCCCCTCATCATCCTAACAGCTCACACCTGTGAGCTGCCCTGCCCCCTCATCATCTTAACAGCTCACACCTGTGAGCTGCCCTGCCCCGTCATCATCCTAACAGCTCACACCTGTGGGCTGCCCTGTCCCTGATCATCCTAACAGCTCACACCTGTGAGCTGCCCTGCCCCCTCATCATCCTAACAGCTCACACCTGTGAGCTGCCGTGTCCCCTCATCATCCTAACAGCTCACACCTGTGGGCTGCCCTGTCCCTCATCATCCTAACAGCTCACACCTCTGGGCTGCCCTGGCCCCTCATCATCAGTTTTTACTTTTTTTTGTTTTGTTTTGGTTTGTTTTTTTTTTTTTTTTTTGAGGACACTGGGAAAGGATTAGCAGGATGAAATTGAAAAGTGAAAGGAGAAAAGTCCCCCCTACAAACCCACACCGGCTCACCTGCTGCTTCCGAGCACAAAGGTTTGTCTCTCAGCACCTACTTTAAGAACTGCTGCATGTAGAAGCGCACCCTCGGACCTCCTCAGCCCTCTGCTCCAGCAGCTCCAGGCTGAAGAGAGCCCAGGCTCCCCTCTTCAAGTAACTCCGCCCCTGGCAGGAGTCACCCCCTCATCATCCTAACAGCTCAAACCTGTAGGCTGCCCTGTCCCCTCATCATCCTAACAGCTCACAGCTGTGGGCGGCCCTGTCCCTCATCATCCTAACAGCTCACACCTGTGAGCTGCCCTGCCCCCTCATCATCCTAACAGCTCACACCTGTGGGCTGCCCTGTCCCTCATCAACCTAACAGCTCACACCTGTGGACTGCCCTGTCCCTCATCAACCTAACAGCTCACACCTGTTGGCTGCCCTGCCCCCTCATCATCATAACAGCTCACACCTGTGGGCTGCCCTGTCCCTCATCATCCTAACAGCTCACACCTCTGGGCTGCACTGGCCCCTCATCATCAGTTTTTACTTTTTTTTGTTTTGGCTTGGTTTTTTTTTTTTTTTTGAGGACACTGGGAAAGGATTAGCAGGATGAAATTGAAAAGTGAAAGGAGAAAAGTCCCCCCTACAAACCCACACCGGCTCACCTGCTGCTTCCGAGCACAAAGGTTTGTCCCTCAGCACCTACTTTAAGAACTGCTGCACGTAGAAGCGCTCTCTCGGACCTCCTCAGCCCTCTGCTCCAGCAGCTCCAGGCTGAAGAGAGCCCAGGCTCCCCTCTTCAAGCAACCCCGCCCCTGGCAGGAGTCACCCCCTCATCATCCTAACAGCTCACACCTGTGAGCTGCCCTGCCCCCTCATCATCCTAACAGCTCACACCTGTGAGCTGCCCTGCCCCCTCATCATCCTAACAGCTCACACCTGTGGGCTGCCCTGTCCCCCTCATCATCCTAACAGCTCATACCTGTAGGCTGCCCTGTCCCCTCATCATCCTAACAGCTCACAGCTGTGGGCGGCCCTGTCCCTCATCATCCTAACAGCTCACACCTGTGAGCTGCCCTGCCCCCTCATCATCCTAACAGCTCACACCTGTGAGCTGCCCTGCCCCCTCATCATCTTAACAGCTCACACCTGTGAGCTGCCCTGCCCCGTCATCATCCTAACAGCTCACACCTGTGGGCTGCCCTGTCCCTGATCATCCTAACAGCTCACACCTGTGAGCTGCCCTGCCCCCTCATCATCCTAACAGCTCACACCTGTGAGCTGCCGTGTCCCCTCATCATCCTAACAGCTCACACCTGTGGGCTGCCCTGTCCCTCATCATCCTAATAGCTCACACCATTGGGCTGCCCTGGCCCCTCACCATCAGTTTTTCCTTTTTTTTGTTTTGGCTTGGTTTTTTTTTTTTTTTTTTTTGAGGACACTGGGAAAGGATTAGCAGGATGAAATTGAAAAGAGAAAGGAGAAAAGTCCCCCCTACAAACCCACACCGGCTCACCTGCTGCTTCCGAGCACAAAGGTTTGTCCCTCAGCACCTACTTTAAGAACTGCTGCACGTAGAAGCGCTCTCTCGGACCTCCTCAGCCCTCTGCTCCAGCAGCTCCAGGCTGAAGAGAGCCCAGGCTCCCCTCTTCAAGTAACCCCGCCCCTGGCACGAGTCACCCCCTCATCATCCTAACAGCTCACACCTGTGAGCTGCCCTGCCCCCTCATCATCCTAACAGCTCACACCTGTGGGCTGCCCTGTCCCCTCATCATCCTAACAGCTCACACCTATGGGCTGCCCTGCCCCCTCATCATCCTAACAGCTCACACCTCTGGGCTGCCCTGTCTGCTCATCATCCTTTACAGCTCACACCTGTGGGCTGCCCTGTCCCCTCATCATCCTAACAGCTCACACCTGTGAGCTGCCCTGCCCCCTCATCATCCTAACAGCTCACACCTGTGAGCTGCCCTGCCCCCTCATCATCCTAACAGCTCATACCTGTGGGCTGCCCTGTCTGCTCATCATCCTTTACAGCTCACACCTGTGGCTCTGCCACTCTCAGTGTGAGGGCAGGGCAGGGGCAGAGGGGATTTGCTACTCATTCCCTACACACTTCCTGCTCTGCAGCTGACACACTGCAGCAGCAGGTTTTCTTTGTTATGGATAAGGACCCCTCTTCTCCTGCAGGTGCTGAAGGCTGGAATTGAGATTTTGCCTCTAACATCCCACATGCCTGAGGTTCATAACTCCTTAGGAACTTCCCCAGCAATCATTAGCCTTCATTTACAATTTTGCCTTTGGAATCACTACTAACTTTTCTTTCTGTGGAGGTGTTTCAAGCATTCGTAGAGAGTTCAGGAGCTGGGTTGGCTTGTTTCTGATTTAACTGACAAGCCCAGGCTAAATCCAAATGCCCAGGATGACAGGGAAACATGGAGACAGTTTATAAATACTCCCCTTCCTTGCAATTCAGCCCTTTTTTGCACATCCCCAGAGCACATTTATTCCATCCTGTCTTCCCTACAACATCTCTCCAGCACAAATACCACCTCTCAGACACAAACCCAACAGAAATGTACTACAAGGTGCAGCCGGGGTGTGGCCAGGGCTTGGCAGGGGCCAGGGGGAAGGGGCCGTGGCTGGGAGAGGAGTTTGCCTCAGAATCCCAAGGCCTTTTTGTGGGGTGGGGTTGGGAGGCAAAGGTGGTTTTAATTTGGTTTGGTTTTGACCTTTTTTGGTGCTGAATATTGGGGAGGGGAGGGGTGGGGTGGGGATGAGGGTGTATTCTGTGTCAGTTTTCCATTTTGCTCAGATGGAGTGTGGGGGTTTTGGCTCCATGCTGGAAAACTGTCTTGAGAAGCTCCTCTATAAATCAGTTTTGCTGAGCCTTTGTTTTTTTACAGGTGAGAGGGGAACATGTAACATGTACTCTTAGGGTGTGTTCTTTGGGAAAGCACAGAGATATTCCTGCCTTTGTTTCTCCCCCTTAAATCTTTTGTGTTGGATGGCTGGGGGGTGAGACTGAAGATTTTAATTAGCCTTTAACTTGGAAAGAACATGGAATGAGAAAACAGCTTTTTAAGATTTGTCTTCTTGACTGATTTATGAAGTAACTTCAATAATAAAATGTCTATGGCAGACCCCATCAAGTTTTGAAGAACTACTTCTTTGAAATGGAGACAGCTTTTGAGTGATGTGAATTATTTCTGCTAGCTTAAGCTTTCCTTTTCAAGGCATTTAGGTAGCCTCAGCCCCGGCGTTGAACAATGGTGCCTGAGGGAAAAGGAAGCAGGGACAGAGGGGTTGAAAAAGGCGTGTGAGACTTGCCTTACATGTCCCTAGTCTGGGAAGTTACTGAACATCAAATGAAACTCAGGACAGCTGGGGTTCAGTTGCTTTTGGGTTTGTGATCTGTTTTGGGGCTTTTATCACTGGGGCAAAGAATATTTAACTTTCCTTGCCTGGAGGAGCTGTTTTCCTTGTCTTGCCTTTGTCATGAGGTGTGACAGTTTTGCACCCAAAACTGTGTGTACTGTGTCCAGTGTTTGGTGCTTTTGCCTGTGGTCTGGCATTGCCAGGGGTGGGGTTTCTTTTAGGAAAGCAGCTCCTTCAGGATGTGCTTCCTTGAGCTGGATGTCTGGGAGAGGTGTTGGAATGGCAGTCGCAGTAGTTTTTCATGGTTTCCACGCTCTTTCACCCAGTTCATTCCAGTCCATTTCAGAATGTGATGCAGAGCAGAATGACTGCAGTTCAACTGTAAGTACAGTTCAGCCAGAATGGGTGCATGAACTTCAGCATCAGAGGTGTAAATGCTTGGGCATCTGTGAGTTTGCTGGAACCGGTGAAGTCCCAAGACCTGAACAACAGGCCCTGAGCTCAAGTTGACTTTGAGATGAAAGTTTAAACCAGATGTTGTGGTTGTATCCCCTCAGTAGTGAAAGAACCAGTTTTATGAGTGTTCTGCACTAGGTCGCTGCTCATTAGTGAAACATGGCTTGACCTTTCCATGTTTAGATGTCACTGTTGGACACGAAAGAAAGACACGGAATTGTGATTCAGAAGGCTGATGCTCTAAAAAGGGGCTGGTTTATTCTCAGAACCTATTTTTATACCTTTTTACAATGTGCCCACCTAAGAGGTGGGATCCTTTGAACCATTGGTCACACCAAGGGTCAACAAGCAAAGTCCCTCCTTAGGAGAGAAATGTGAAAAACTAGATAGTTTAAAAAGTATGACCTTGTTTACCAGTTTTGCTACCTGGGAAAGAACTTCAGAGAACCTAAACACGACAAGCAGCGACTACATTTAGAGGCCAGGCAGGGCCCTGAAATCAGTCCTGTGGCCTTGCTGGGAGGTGCAGGGGCAAAGGCAGCCCCTTTGATGGGGCCTAGGGGGTCACATCTTGGACATCCCTGTCTCCAAAGCTGACTAAAAAGTCCCTCCCAGTGACCCCCGACCTGTGGGAGTCCAGAGTGTTCCTCTGGAAACAGAAACCTGTACAGGGGGGTTTAAAACCTGTACAGGGGGGTCTGAGATTTGTGCAGTGGGGTTGCAGACCCTGGCATGGACCCCAGGCAGGCAAGGGTCTCGATTATAGTCCATGGGAAAAATTACCAACACTATGGGATGAATTGCAAGCCCTCAAAGCTAGTAGAAAGTATTAATAGTTTCACATTAGGGGTTTTAAGATAAGAATGACCAGAGACAAGATGGAGGATTCTGGGCATTACTCTAGAGTCTTCTCCCTCTTCGTCTCCATTTTGTGCAGTGGTGATAACATGAAGTAGATTTAGAGGGATTGGGTCAAAGTAGAAAACACCTGTTTAGTGTCAAGTGCATGCATTGGGTCACAATTGTAAATAATGTACATGCAATTATCTGTATATAAGATGACGAGCTGGGAGCAGGCAGGCAGTCGTCACCTGTTGCCCGTGCTGTCCAGACCTTGGCAGAGCTCAGGGAAAAGTATAGAGATAAGATAAAATAAACAAGGAGAGAAACCTTGAAAAAGAACATCTGAAGACTCCTCGTCTTTTCTGTGGGTGGCTCAGGGCTTTCCGAAGGACGACCACCCTCATTCTCGGGCAAGCAGAGACCCCGAGAACTGGCGTCCCTGGGTGGGTGTTGCCCAGGGAAGTCCTTCGTCCAGAAGAGTCCTCAGAAGCCAGCAAGAAGCCCCCAGAAGCCGAGGAGCTGAATTGCCATCATCTGAACTGAAGACCAGAGAAGGAAGAAAAGGACGAGAGCAGCTGATCTCAGGTTCGTTTCAGACAGACGGATTTCCAAGGGCCCTGGAATTCGTCGTCCTGTCAAATGCTGGTCGGTGATCGGGAACCTCCGAGCTGAACCGGAAAGCACCTGCACTTTGGTTCTTTCAGTGGTAAGACCAGTTGAGATACAAGATCACACAATGGGGGGAATTATGTCCCTGTCCCAGGAGCAGCTCAGCTTGCTGTCTGCCTTGCAGGGGATTGTTTCAGCTCACCCTGCGGGTCTCACAGAAAAAGAGCTCCATTCGTTACTGCTCTGGGTGAGATGTAATTAACCTTTCTGTGAGACAACAGTGTTATTTGAACCGGGGTTTTGGCAAGAGGCAAACAGGGAATTATATCATCAGGCGACTCAAAAGGACAAGATAGCTTTGAAACTCGTGACGGCTGCGAGAGTTATGTTAAAAACAGTCACAGGGCGAAGCATAGGAATTCCTTTCCCTGACCCACCATGGGGGGGAGGGGGATGAACAAGGTGACTCCTCTGCTAGTCGGTTACTAGCGGAGACAGGTGTTGGCCATCACCCAGCGGTTAAAGGGTCTCCTGCAGGAGACAGATTAGAGATGACAGCTTGTCTCAGAAGCAGCGGGGGATCAGCAGCTTTCCACACAAGGGAACAAAGGCATTGAGTTAGACAATTTCCCAAAATTTGTCCCGGGGAACTTAAAGCTTTTAATACACCCCAGTGAGGAGGAAGATCAGGACATGCTCTCTTTCGAGGCGTGCCCTGCGGAGGCAGGAGACGCACCCCAGGAGGGGGGATGGGAGAGTCGAGAATCTAGCCCACCAAGGAGCCCGTTCGACCCCCCTTCGACGCCGTGCAACAGCCCTCCGGTGCTTCCCCTTTCCTCGGAGATAGTGGGGCGGGGGAGGGAAATGGCAAGTGACGGGCTGGGGATGCGCGGGGCGGTGGAGGAAGGTGGGGTTCCGTGGAAACCGCGCGGGCAGGAACGCGTTTGGGATGGCTTGGGGGATGTGCTGAGCCAGGGCACAGCGGAGTGCGCGGAAACTGGGACAATGGCGGCAGGGTCGGCGTTAGCGGCTCGTCACGTGGGAATGACGCAAGCTACGGGGAGCAGCGCGGGTCAGGGTGCGTCTGCTTTGCTGAACGTGAGCTCAGGTCCATTGGGGCGGAGTCCGGGCAGAGGTGACATGCGGGATGGGGCGGCTCCGGGGGCGGTGGCTCCGGGAGCAGAGGCTCCGGGGGGAGGAGCGGCAGAGGCTGCCCCCCCCAGGAACTGAAGCAGCGCAGGCAAGGCCAGGGCGTGGCCAGGGCGGAGCGATCCATCGAGGATCCGCCCTCGGAGAGGAGGATCTGTGGGCGCTGGCCAAACAAGCAAAAAGCTTGGCCGCAGCTATCAAAAGTATAGGCCACCGTGCTCTCAGTGTTGCTGCTGCCTCTGAAAGCGTGGGTGCGAAACGAAAAGTAAAGGTTCGAAATGAAGAAAAGGTAGATAAGAAATCAGAGACAGAAAGTACTTTTGAGTTGTTAGTAGGAATGTTGGGGTTAGACAAGGAGGGTCTGCTGCATGAGGCGACAGCGCCGTCTGATGCCTGGAGCGAAGAACTACAGCAGCCACCACGACAGTCGCTGCTGAGCAGTGGGGCGAGTGCGCCATCTCGTGGTTGGAGGGAAAAACTACAGCAACCGCAACGAAAGTCACCAGGGATCAGTGGAGCGACATCGCCATCTGGTGCCTGGAGCGAAGAACTAGAGCAGCCCCCACGACAGTCGCCGCTGATCTGAAAGGCGACTGCGCCATCTCCTGTTCTGAGGGAAAAACTACAGCAGCTGCAATGAAAGTCGCCAGCGACCACTGGAGCAAGAGTGCAATCCGGTGCCTGGAGCAAAGAACTACAGCAGCGAAGAGGAAAGTCGCCGCTCATCAGTGGGGCAACTGCGCCATCTTGTGGTTAGAGGGAACACCTACAGAAACCGCAACGCAAGTCGCCAGTGACCAGTGGAACGACATCGCCATCTGGTGCCTGGAGCCAAGAATAAAGCAGCCACCATGATAGTCGCTGCGGATGAGTGGGGCGACTGCATCATCTCGTGGTTGGAGGGAAAAACTACAGCAGCGTCAAAAGAAGTCGCCAGTGACCAGTAGAGCAACAGCGCCATCTAGTTCATGGAGCAGAGAACTACAGCAGCCTCCACGACAGTCCCCACTAATCAGTGGCGTGACTGCGCTATCTCGTGGTTGGAGGGAAAAACTACAGCAACCGCAACGCAAGTCGCCAGGGACCAGAAGAGCAACATCGCCGTCTGGTGCCTGGAGCGAAGAACTACAGCAGCCCCCACGTCAGTCGCCGCTCATCAGTGGGGCGACTCTGTCATCTTGTGGTTGGAGGGAAAAACTACAGTAATCACAACGAAAGTCGCCAGGGACCAGTGGAGAGACAGCGCCATCTGGTTCGTGGAGCAAAGAACTACAGCAGCCCCCACGACAGTTGCCGCTGATCAGTGTGGCGACTCCGCCATCTTGTGGTTAGAGGGAAAAACAACACCAACCTCAACGAAAGTTGCCAGTGACCAGTGCAGCAAGATCGCCATCTTGTTCATGGATTGAAGAACAACAGGAGCCACCAAGAATGTCACCGCTGATCAGTAGGGCGACTGCGTCATCTCGTGGTCAGAGGGAAAAAATACAGCAACCGCAATGCAAGTCGCTGGGGACCAGTGCACCGACAACGCCATCTGGTGCCTCGAGCGTAGAACTACAGCAGCCACCACGACAGTCGCCGCTGACCAGTGGGGCGACCGCGCCATCTGGTGCCTGGAGCGAAGAACTACATCAACCCCCATGACAGTCACTGCGGATCAGTGGGGCGATTGCGCCATCTCGTGGTCGGAGGGAAAAACTACAGCAACCGCAACTCAAGGCACCAGGGACCAGTAGAGCGACATCGCCGTCTGGTGCCTGCAGCGAAGAACTACAGCAGTCACCACAACAGTCGCCGCTGATCAGTGGGCGACTCCGCCATCTTGTGGATAGAGGGAAAAACTACAGCAACCTCAACGAAACTCGCCAGGGACTAGGGGAGCGACAACGCCATCTGGTTCGTGGAGCGAAGAACTACAGCAGCCACTACAACAATCGCTGGTCATCAGAGGGGTGACTGCGCCATCTCGTGGTTGGAGGGAAAAACTACAGCAACCGCAACAAAAATTGCCGGTGACCAGTGGAGCGCCAGCGCCATCTGGTGCGTGGAGCAAAGAACTCCAGCAGGCACCACGACAGTCACCGCTGATCAGTGGGGCGACTGCTCCATCTCTTGGTCGGAGGGAAAAACTACAGCAACCGCAACAGAAGTTGCCTGTGACCAGTGGAGCAACATCGCCATCTGGTGCCTGGAGCCAAGAATTAAAGCAGCCACCACAACAGTCGATGCTGATGAGTGGGGCGACTGCACCATCTCGTGGTTGGAGGGAGAAACTACAGCAGCCTCAAAAGAAGTTGCCAGCGTCAAGTGGAGCGACAGCGCCATCTGGTTCGTGGAGCAAAGAACTACGGCAGCCACCACGACAGTCCCCACTAATCAGTGACGTGACTGCGCCATCTCCTGGTTGGAGGGAAAAACTACAGCAACTGCAACCAAAGTTGCCAGTGACCAGTGGAGCGACATCACCATTAGGTGCCTGGAGCCAAGAAATCCAGCAGCCACCACGACAGTCACCGCTGATCAGTGGGGCGACTGCGCCATCTCTTGGTCGGAGGGAAAAACTACAGCAACCGCAACCAAAGTTGCCAGGGACCAGTGAAGCAACAGCGCCATTAGGTGCCTGGAGCGAAGAACTACAGCAGCCACCATGACAGTCGCCGCTGATTAGAGGGGCGACTTCTCCATTTCGTGGTTGGAGGGAAAAACTACATCAACCGCAATGGAAGTCGCCAGTGACCAGTGGAGCGAGATCGCCATCTTGTTCGTGGATTGAAGAACTGCAGGAGCCGCCAAGAATGTCACCGCTGATCAGTAGGGCGACTGCGCCATCTCGTGGTCAGAGGGAAAAAATACAGCAACCGAAACGAAAGTCGCCAGTGACCAGCGGGGTGACAGCACCATCTGGTGCCTGGAGCGAAGAACTACTTCAGCCCCCACGACAGTCATTGTGGATCAGTGGGGCGATTGCACCATCTCGTGGTCGGAGGGAAAAACTACAGCAACCGCAACCAAAGTTGCCGGGGACCAGTGGAGCGACAGCGCCATCTGGTGCCTGGAGCAAAGAACTACAGCAGCCACTACGACCGTCACTGCTGAGCAGTGGGGCGACTGCGCCATCTCGTAGTCCAAGGGAAAAACTACAGCAACTGCAACACAAGTCACCAGTGACCAGTGGAGCGACAGCGCCACCTGGTGCCTGGAGCCAAGAATTAAAGCAGCCACCACGACCGTCGCTGCTGAGCAGTGGGGTGACTGCCCCATCTTGTAGTCCAAAGGAAAAACTACAGCAACCGCAACGAAAGTTGCCGGTGACCAGTAGAGCGACAGCGCCACCTGGTGCCTGGAGCATAGAATTAAAGCAGCCACCACGACAGTCACTGCTGATGAGTGGGGCGACTGCGCCATCTCGTGGTTGGAGGGAAAAACTACAGCAAGCGCAACGAAAGTCGCCAGGGACCAGTAGAGAACACATCGCCATCTGGTGCCTGGAGCGAAGAACTATAGCAGCCACCACGACAGTCGCCGCTGACCAGTGGGGCGACTGCGCCATCTCGTGGTCGAGGGAAAAACTATAGCAACCAAAACACAAGTTTCCAGGGAGCAGTGGAGCGACACCGCCATCTGGTGCCTGGAGCCAAGAACTACAGCAGCCACCGCAACAGTCACCACTGATCAGTGGGGCGACTGCGCCATCTCGTGGTTGGAGGGAAAAACTACAGCAACCGCAACCAAAGTTGCAGGGGACCAGTGGAGCGACAGCGCCATTAGGTGCCTGGAGCGAAGAACTGCTGCAGCCACCAGGACAGACGCCGCTGATCAGTGGGGCGACTGCGCCATCTCGTGTTTGGAGGGAAAAACTACAGCAACCGCAACGCAAGTCGCCAGGGACCAGTAGAACGACATCGCCATCTGGTGCCTGGAGCGAAGAACTACAGCAGCCACCACGACCGTCACTGCTGAGCAGTGGGGCGACTGCGCCATCTCGTAGTCCAAGGGAAAAACTACAGCAACCGCAACGCAAGTCACCAGTGACCAGTGGAGCGACAGCGCCACCTGGTGCCTGGAGCCAAGAATAAAGCAGCCACCACAACAGTCACTGCTGATGAGTGGGGCGACTGCACCATCTCGCGGTTGGAGGGAAAAACTACAGCAGCCTCAAAAGAAGTTGCCAGTGACCAGTGGAGCACCAGCGCCATCTGGTTCGTGGAGCAAAGAACTACAGCAGCCTCCACGACAGTCCCCACTAATCAGGGGCGTGACTGTGCCATCTCGTGGTTTGAGTGCAAAACTACAGCAACCGCAACAAAAGTTTCCGGTGACCAGTAGAGCAACATCGCCATCTGGTGCCTGGAGCCAAGAACTACAGCAGCCACCACAATAGTCGCCGCTGATCAGTGGGGCGACCGCACCATCTCGTGGTTGGAGGGAAAAACTACAGCAACCGCAACGCAAGTCGCCAGGGACCAGTAGAGCAACAGCGCCATCTGGTGCCTGGAGCGAAGAACTACAGCAGCCACCAGGACAGTCGGCGCTGATCAGTGGGGCGACAGCGCCATCTGGTGCTTGGAGGGAAAAACTACAGCAACCACAACAAGAGTCGCCAGGGATCAGTTGAGCGACAACGCCCTCTGGCTCGTGGAGCGAAGAACTACAGCAGCCAACACAACAGTCGCTGCTGGTCAGAGGGGCGACTGCGCCATCTCGTGGTTGGAGGGAAACACTACAGCAACCGCAACCAAAGTTGCCGGTGACCAGTGGAGCGACAGCGCCATCTGGTGCCAGGAGCCAAGAACTCCAGCAGGCACCACAACAGTCACTGCTGATGAGTGGGGTGACTGCACCATCTCGTTTTTGGAGGGAAAAACTACAGCAGCCTCAAAAGAAGTCGCCAGTGACCAGTGGAGCAACAACGCCCTCTGGTTTGTGGAGCGAAGAACTACAGCAGCCCCCACGACAGTCCCCACTAATCAGTGGCGTGACTGCGCCATCTCATGGTTGGAGGGAAAAACTACAGCAACCGCAACCAAAGTTGCCGGGGACCAGTGGAGCGACAGCGCCATCTGGTGCCAGGAGCCAAGAACTCCAGTAGGCACCACGACCGTCGCTGCTGAGCAGTGGGGTGACTGCGCCATCTCGTAGTCCAAGGGAAAAACTACAGCAACCGCAACGAAAGTTGCCGGTGACCAGTGGAGCGACAGCGCCCCCTGATGCCTGGAGCCAAGAATTAAAGCAGCCACCACGACAGTCACTGCTGATGAGTGGGGCGACTGCACCATCTCATGGTTGGAGGGAAAAACTACAGCAGCCTCAAAAGAAGTCGCCAGTTACCAGTGGACTGACAGCGCCTTCTGGTTCATGGAGCAAAGAACTACAGCAGCTTCCACGACAGTCCCCACTAATCAGTGGCGTGACTGCGCTATCTCGTGGTTGGAGGGAAAAACTACAGCAACCGCAACGCAAGTCGCCAGGGACCAGTAGAGAACACACTGCCATCTGCTGCCTGGAGCGAAGAACTACAGCAGCCACCACGACAGTCGGCGCTCATCAGTGGGGCGACAGCGCCATCTGGTGCTTGGAGAGAAGAACTATAGCAGCCACCACGACAGTCGCCGCTGACCAGTGGGGCAACTGCGCCATCTCGTGGTCGAGGGAAAAACTATAGCAACCACAACGCAAGTTTCCAAGGACCGGTGGAGCGACAGCGCCATCTCATGCCTGGAGCGAAGAACTACAGCAGCCACCGCAACAGTCACCGCTGATCAGTGGGGCGACTGCGCCATCTCGTGGTTGGAGGAAAAACTACAGCAACCACAACCAAAGTTGCAGGGGACCAGTGGAGCGACAGCGCCATTAGGTGCCTGGAGCGAAGAAGTGCTGCAGCCACCAGGACAGACGCCGCTGATCAGTGGGGCGACTGCACCATCTCGTGGTTGGAGGGAAAAGCTACAGCAACCGCAACGCAAGTCGCCAGGGACCAGTAGAACGACATAGCCATCTGGTGCCTGGAGCGAAGAACTACAGCAGCCACCACGACCGTCGTTGCTGAGCAGTGGGGCGACTGCGCCATCTCGTAGTCCAAGGGAAAAACTACAGCAACCGCAACGCAAGTCACCAGTGACCAGTGGAGCGACAGCGCCACCTGGTGCCTGGAGCCAAGAATTAAAGCAGCCACCACGACAGTCACTGCAGATGCGTGGGGCGACTGCACCATCTCGTGGTTGGAGGGAAAAACTACAGCAGCCTCAAAAGAAGTCGCCAGTGACCAGTGGGGCAACAGCGCCATCTGGTTCGTGGAGCAAAGAACTACAGCAGCCTCCACGACAGTCCCCACTAATCAGTGGCGTGACTGTGCCATCTCGTGGTTTGAGTGCAAAACTACAGCAACCGCAACAAAAGTTGCCGGTGACCAGTGGAGCGACATCACCATTTGGTGCCTGGAGCCAAGACCTACAGCAGCCACAATAGTCACCGCTGACCAGTGGGGTGACTGTGCCATCTCGTGGTTGGGGGGAAAAACTACAGCAACCGCAACGAAAGTCGCCAGGGACCAGTAGAGCAACATCGCCATCTGGTGCCTGGAGCGAAGAACTACAGCAGCCACCACGACAGTCGGCATTGATCAGTGGGGCGACTGCGCCATCTCGTGGTCGAGGAAAAAACTACAGCAACCGCAACGCAAGTTTCCAGGGACCAGTGGAGCGACAGCGCCATTAGGTGCCTGGAGCGAAGAACTACAGCAGCCACCACGACAGTCCTTACTAATCATTGGTGTGACTGCGCCATCTCGTGGTTGGAGGGAAAATCTACTCCAAACGCAACGCAAGTCGCCAGGGAACAGTGGAGCGACAGCACCATCTGGTGCCTGGAGTGAAGAACTATAGCAGCCCCCACAACAATCGACGCTGATCAGTGTGGCGACTGTGCCATCTCGTGGTTTGAGTGCAAAACTACAGAAACCGCAATGAAAGTCACCAATGACCCGTGGAGTGACAGTGCCATCTGTGTTTTTACAAGTGAGAGGAGAACATGTAACATGTTTGGGAAAGCACAGAGACATTCCTGCCTTTGTTTCTCCCCCTTGAATCTTTTGTGGTGGATGGCTGGGGGCTGAGACTGAAGATTTTAATTAGCCTTTAACTTGGAAAGAACATGGAATGAAGAAACAGCTTATTAAAATTTGTGTTCTTGGCTGATTTAGGAAGTACCTTCAATAATAAAATGTCTGTGGCAGACCCAACAAGTTTTTAAGAACTATTTCTTTGAAGTGGATTCAGCTTTTGAGTGATGTGAATTACTTCTGCTAGCTTAAGCTTTCCTTTTCAAGGCATTTAGGTAGCCTCAGCCCCGGCGTTGAACAATGGTGCTTTAGGGAAAAGGAAGCAGAGACAGAGGGGTTGAAAAAGGCATGTGAGACTTCCCTTACATATCCCCAGTCTGGGAAGGTACTGAACATCAAATGAAACTCAGGACAGCTGGAGTTCAGTTGCTTTTGGGTTTGTGACCTGTTTTGGGGCTTTTATCACTGGGGCAAAGAATATTTAACTTTCCTTGCCTGGAGGAGCTGTTTTCCTTGTCTTGCCTTTGTCATGAGGTGTGACAGTTTTGCACCCAAAACTGTGTGTACTGTGTCCACTGTTTGCTGCTTTTGCCTGTGGCATTCTCAGGGTTGGGGCTCCTTCAGGATGTGCTTCCGTCAGAATACTTCCTTGAGCTGGATGTCTGGGAGAGGTGTTGGAATGGCAGTCGCAGTCGTTTTTCATGTTTTCCAGGCTCTTTCACCCAGTTCATTCCAGTCCATTTCAGAATGTGATGCAGAGCAGAATGACTGCAGTTCAACTGTACAGTTCAGCCAGAATGGGTGCATGAACTTCAGCATCAGAGGTGTAAATGCTTGGGCATCTGTGAGTTTGCTGGAACCGGTGAAGTCCCAAGACCTGAACAACAGGCCCTGAGCTCCAGTTGACCTTGAGATGAAAGTTTAAACCAGATGTTGTGTTTGTATCCCCTCAGTAGTGAAAGAACCAGGTTCATGAGTGTTCTGCACTAGGTTGCTGCTCATTAGTGAAACAGGGCTTGACCTTTCCATGTTTAGATGTCACTGTTGGACACGAAAGAAAGACACGGACTCGTGAATCAGAAGGCTGATGCTCTAAAAACGGGCTGGTTTATTCTCAGAACCTATTTTTATACCCTTTTACAATGTGCCCACCTAAGAGGTGGGATCCTTTGAACCATTGGTCACACCAAGGGTCAACAAGCAAAGTCCCTCCTTCGGAGAGAAATGTGAAAAATAAGATCGTATAAAAAGTATGACCTTGTTTACCAGTTTTGGTCCCTGGGAAAGAACTTCAGAGAACCTGAACATGACAAGCAGTGACTACATTTAGAGGCCAGAGAGGGCCCGGAAATGAGTCCTGTGGCCTTGCTGGGAGGTGCAGGGGCAAAGGCAGCCCCTGGATTGCCCCTTAAGCCTTGGCCACTCTTTGGGTGCAATCCAGGAGGAGGCTGAAGCCAGCTGTTCCCGCAAAAGAACTTGTGTGAGCCTCTTTATTGCACCCAATTATCCAGGCTGGGCACTGTCCCAGCACCAGTCACTGCTCTCCTTGCCTTCTTCACCTTGACTGCTGATATCCAGCTTTACTTCCTAAAAATAGGAACAAATAAAAGTGCTGTAACAAAGCCACCATTTACACTTGCCCTGCAAAGACAAACAGTGACCCACCTCCTCAGGGGAAGCCCTCTCACCCGGCATGGGGCGTTCTGCCGCACATTCTATCCATCTGCATCTGAAAGAAAGCCAGGAACAAAAGTCAAAGTGCTGCAGGATCACTTAAAAGCTCTAGACATCTTGTGTCAATCTAGGCATATTCCCTACAGTCCAACTTCACCCCACATTACAAATTCCAAGCCCCCAGCACTTGCCCTATTACTTCTAAACCCAGACTAAGCAGCAAGGCAGAGCAGCTCCAGGAAATATACACACCAACACCCGTGACACAGGAGACCACAAACGAGGGAACACAACGGGGACAGAAAACTCTCGGCCACAAGAATGGCCCTGAGGACCCAGAGAACGCAGAATGAGGTGACGGATGTAAGACCGACGGCGAGCTGGCCAGGCTCGCAGAACCCTGCGGGAAGAAGAGGCCAGAGGGATGACTTATTCCAAGGAGCGCAAAGACGGATGCCCGAGAGTGCTACGGTCAGAATCACCTCCCTGTCTTTGCCTTCTGACAAGTCCTAATCCACCAGAATGGATCGTTGCGGAGCACAGCTGTCGACACAGCTCAGAACAAGACCTGAACCGATACCGGACTGGATGCTCCTGAGGAGAGGGGCGATGCCTGTCCCAGCTCCCGAGTCAAAGGCGCCGGGCCGAGGAGCGCAGAGAGCGCAGATGCTAAGGCTGACGCCAGGGTTTCCGAGAGGCCCCTGGAAGGGCCACGGCAAAAGACATGAAAGATGAGATGCCCAGAAGACACAGAAGGCACAACAGACAAGTGACACAACACACACCGGGACTGCTCTGCCCTGCACACCTCAGCATTGTGATCAAAACTGAGACTTTCCTTTGATGGGGCCCAAGGGGTCACATCTTGGACATCCCTGTCTCCAAAGCTGACTTCAAAATCCCTCCCGGTGACCCCCGACCCAGCACACTGCTTTTGATCTCCTCTGTGATCTGTAGCCCTTCACTTATCTCTGGGATGAGAATCCACGTCGGGTGCAAAGGAAGGCCAGCTCCATGGAAATGAACGCGTCGGCCCCATGGACGTCGAGAGACCTCCACGTACGCCTCGGTGCTGCCGTAACTGGATCTGGGCTCCGCACCTCCTCACGGTACCTAGGATCACAAAACCAAAAATGTGACTATTGCCCTCCAGAAGAACAATCTCCAGGGCTCCTCCGCACCACTGGCCCAGCTCGCCTCAAATCTTCATTCGACTCCAGAGGCTGCTCGGAGGGTACCTGCAAAATGAAAAGGTACACGCTTAGCAAGCTGCTGCAAACCGCTCTCATATGAGTCACCCCACCTAAAGGCCGACTCACCCGCACGCCTCTATTCCTTGGCACGCCTGGGGCAGGGGCAGCACCTGCAAAGAAACAAAGCAAAAGGAATGCTGAGATGTCGTGAAACGGCAACCGCCCCGGTCTGACCGAAGTACGCCACAAGTGTACCTTAAGCTTGCACCCACCTGGCCTCTGGCAGCCCGGGTCAGGAGAACTGGCAAGCAGAACACCTAAAATAAAAAAGCCCCAGATGATGCTTGGAGCTGCACCCGAAACCTGAGCAGTGACAAGTGCTTCTGCCCTCCAATCTCTGCTCACCTTGCTCCACTGACCTTTACTGCAGATACGCAGCTCCACTTCCTAGAAATAAAGACAAAGAACAGTGCTATAACAGAGCCACCATTTACACTTACTCTGCAGAGGCAAACAGTGACCCACCTCTTCAGGGGAAGCCCTCTCACCCTACATGGGGCGCATCTTCATCTGAAAGAAAGTTAGCAACAAAAGTCAACGTGCTGCAGGAGAACTTAAAAGCTCCAGACCTCTTGTGTCCATCTAGGCATATTCTCTACAGTCCAACTCCACCCCACATTACAAATTTCAAGCCCCCAGCACTTGCCCTATTACTCCTTCACCCAGACTAAGCAGCAAGGCAGAGCAGCTCCAGGCCAAATACACACCCACACCCGTGACACAGAAGACCACAAACGAGGGAACACAACGGGGACAGAAAACACTCGGCCACAAGAATGGCCCTGAGGACCCAGAGAACTCAGAATGAGGTGACCGAGGTAAGACCGATGGCGAGCTGGCCAGGCTCGCAGAACCCTGCGGGAAGAAGATGCCAGAGGGATGACTCATTCCAAGGAGTGCAAAGACGGATGCCCGAGAGTGCTACGGTCAGAATCACCTCCCTGTCTTTGCCTTCTGACAAGTCCTAATCCGCCAGAATGGATCGTTGCAGAGCACAGCTGTCGACACAGCTCAGAACAAGACCTGAACCGACACCGGACTGGATGCTCCTGAGGAGAGGGGCGATGCCTGTCCCAGCTCCCGAGTCAAAGGCGCCGGGCCGAGGAGCGCAGAGATCGCAGATGCTAAAGCTGATGCCAGGGTTTCCGAGAGGCCCCCGGAAGGGCCACGGCAAAAGCCGTGAAAGACGAGATGCCCAGAAGACACAGAAGGCACCACAGACAAGTGACACAACACACACTGGGACTGCTCTGCCCTGCACACCTCAGCATTGTGATCAAAACTGAGACTTCCCTTTGATGGGGCCCAAGGGGTCACATCTTGGACATCCCCGTCTCCAAAGCTGACTCAAAAATCCCTCCCGGTGACCCCCGACCCGGCACCCTGCTTTTGATCTCTGTGATCTGTAGCCCTCCACTTATCTCTGGGACATCTGGGGACGAGAATCCATGTCAGGTACAAAGGAAGGCCGGCTCATTGTCTGGAAAATTCCTGCTGTCACCGGGCTCTTATTGTTGTCTCTTATTCTGCTACAAGAAAGAAGACCAAAAAAGCGTGAATCTTAGCAGCACATCAGCCAAAAATGGCAATTCTGCTACTCACCATCTCTTAAGAATGCCCGGGTGCTCGGGCAGCACACTTTGGCTGCGCTGCAAGGCTGACACTTGCAGAGCCAGAGTCTCCATGGCCTTATTGGCACTGAGCCCACCCACCACGGCCTCTATCAGGGGCCTGAGCATCCCCGGTTGCAGTGGGACAAGGGTTCCAGGATGGACATCCCCAGAGAAGCGCAAACCTGTAGATTCTGCCTCCCCACTGTCACTTACTGGCTAGCCCTAGCCCAGGGTTACTGCCTGCCACTGCGCTCAGGGAAACAGAGGTGTTGTGATGACTGCTGTAAGGACTGCTATAGCTGTACTCTTAACTTATATCCCAGCCTGTACCCCTCCCTTTCACTGTGTGCTCTCTCTGGCCCTTCAGTCCTTCACCTCTCAAGCCCTCCCTCAGCCTCTGTGTGTCACTGTCAAGTCCCCCTTGCTGAACCCTACACCTTGCAGCCGGGGATGCTCCTTATCCAACAGGGTCTCAATGTCCCGCAAGCGGGACGCCATCTCCACAGTTGCTCCTACCCTACCTAAGTGTAGCCCTGAGTCAGGGCTCCTACCCTAAGTGTGGCCCTGAGACAGGGCAGAGGCTGACAGAGCCGAACTCTTTGCGGTGGCCAAGGCACGAAGCCTTACCAACCGCCGCCTCGAGGAGGGATGGACGCAATCCCCGGCTGCGGAGAGACAGGTGATCCCAGGGAGGGGTGGGGCGGGAAACCCCCTTTTTTCCCCAACCCTGCGGACCCTGCTCCCCACTACCACTTCCTGCCTAGCCTAGCCTTTGGGTTACTGCCTGCACCTCTCAAGGCTTCTGGCATTCTCCTGCGTTAGACTTACTGCCTGCTGCTGCTCTCAGGGAAACGGGGGTGTGGTGCTGTGTGTGTGGGCTGCTATAGCTGTGCTCTAACTTGTATCCCAGCCTGTACCCCTCTCTTTCACTGTGTGCTCTCTGACCCTTGAGCCCTTTACCTCTCAAGCCCTCCCTCAGCCTCTGTGTGTCACTGTCAAGTCCCCCTGCCGAACCCCACGCCTTGCAACCGGGGATGCTCTTTATCAGGATACGCCTGGGACAGGGATCCCAGGGGGGCCACCAATCTCCCACTGCATCCCTTTACCTTGTGGGCTCTCGAAGACGGCCGACAACGCAAAGCTGGCTAAAACGCAGAGATGGGTCAGAACTGCCCTGCCCGGCCAAGACTGTGGGGATGCTGAGGAGAAACCCTCCCCCTTTACCCCTGAGGGCTCCATCCCACTAGGGCCCACTCCCCTAAGATAACTTTAAGTTGCCTCCTGGGACTGAAAAGGTTTTTCCCCCATCTCCCGACCAGCTGTGCCAACACTTAGCTTTCAGAAGACGAGCGGACAAAATCCGTCCTCAATGGAAACTAACGCGTCAGCCCCGTGGACGTTGAGACACCTCCGCGTCCGCCTCGGTGCTGCCGTAACCGGATTTGGGCTCCGCACCTCCTCAGAGTACCTAGGATCATAAAACCAAAAATGTGACTATTGCCCTCCAGAAGAACAATCCCCAGGGCTCCTCGGCACCACTGGCCCAGCTTGCCTCTAATCTTCATTCGACTCCAGAGGCTGCTCGGAGGGTACCTGCAAAATGAAAAGGTACACGCTTAGCAAGCTGCTGCACACCGCTCGCTTAGGAGTCACCCCACCTAAAGGCTGACTCACCCGCTCACTTCTATTCCTTGGCACGCCTGGGGAAGCAGCAGCACCTGCAAAGAAACAAAGCAATAAGGCTCGCTGAGATGCCGTGAAACGGCAACCGCCCCGGTCCGACTGAAGTACGCCACAAGTGTACCTTAAGCTTGCATCCATCTGGCCTCTGGCAGCCCGGGTCAGGAGAACTGGCAAGCAGAACACCTAAAATAAAAAAGCCCCAGATGATGCTTGGAGCTGCACCGGAAATCGAGACCTGAGCAGTGACAACTGCTTCTGCCCTCCAATCTCTGCTCACCTTGCTCCATTGACCTTTACTGCAGATACGCAGCTCCACTTCCTAGAAATAAAGACAAAGAACAGTGCTGTAACAGAGGCACCATTTACACTTCCCCTGCAAAGACAAACAGTGACCCACCTCCTCAGGGGAAGCCCTCTCACCCGGCATGGGGCGCTCTGCCACAGATTCTATCCATCTGCATCTGAAAGAAAGTTAGCAACAAAAGTCAACGTGCTGCAGGAGAACTTAAAAGCTCCAGACCTCTTGTGTCCATCTAGGCATATTCTCTACAGTCCAACTCCACCCCACATTACAAATTTCAAGCCCCCAGCACTTGCCCTATTACTCCTTCACCCAGACTAAGCAGCAAGGCAGAGCAGCTCCGGGCCAAACACACACCCACACCCGTGACACAGGAGACCACAAACGAGGGAACACAACGGGGACAGAAAACTCTCGGCCACAAGAATGGCCCTGAGGACCCAGAGAACTCAGAATGAGGTGACCGAGGTAAGACCGATGGCGAGCTGGCCAGGCTCGCAGAACCCTGCGGGAAGAAGATGCCAGCGGGATGACTTATTCCAAGGAGTGCAAAGACGGATGCCCGAGAGTGCTACGGTCAGAATCACCTCCCTGTCTTTGCCTTCTGACAAGTCCTAATCCGCCAGAATGGATCGTTGCGGAGCACAGCTGTCGACACAGCTCAGAACAAGACCTGAACCGACACCGGACTGGATGCTCCTGAGGAGAGGGGCGATGCCTGTCCCAGCTCCCGAGTCAAAGGCGCCGGGCCGAGGAGCGCAGAGAGCGCAGATGCTAAGGCTGACACCAGGGTTTCCGAGAGGCCCCCGGAAGGGCCACGGCAAAAGCCGTGAAAGACGAGATGCCCAGAAGACACAGAAGGCACCACAGACAAGTGACACAACACACACTGGGACTGCTCTGCCCTGCACACCTCAGCATTGTGATCAAAACTGAGACTTCCCTTCGATGGGGCACAAGGGGTCACATCTTGGACATCCCCGTCTCCAAAGCTGACTCAAAAATCCCTCCCGATGACCCCCGACCCGGCACCCTGCTTTTGATCTCTGTGATCTGTAGCCCTCCACTTATCTCTGGGACATCTGGGGACGAGAATCCATGTCAGGTACAAAGGAAGGCCGGCTCATTGTCTGGAAAATTCCTGCTGTCACCGGGCTCTTATTGTTGTCTCTTATTCTGCTACAAGAAAGAAGACCAAAAAAGCGTGAATCTTAGCAGCACATCAGCCAAAAATGGCAATTCTGCTACTCACCATCTCTTAAGAATGCCCGGGTGCTCGGGCAGCACACTTTGGCTGCGCTGCAAGGCTGACACTTGCAGAGCCAGAGTCTCCATGGCCTTATTGGCACTGAGCCCACCCACCACGGCCTCTATCAGGGGCCTGAGCATCCCCGGTTGCAGTGGGACAAGGGTTCCAGGATGGACATCCCCAGAGAAGCGCAAACCTGTAGATTCTGCCTCCCCACTGTCACTTACTGGCTAGCCCTAGCCCAGGGTTACTGCCTGCCACTGCGCTCAGGGAAACAGAGGTGTTGTGATGACTGCTGTAAGGACTGCTATAGCTGTACTCTTAACTTATATCCCAGCCTGTACCCCTCCCTTTCACTGTGTGCTCTCTCTGGCCCTTCAGTCCTTCACCTCTCAAGCCCTCCCTCAGCCTCTGTGTGTCACTGTCAAGTCCCCCTTGCTGAACCCTACACCTTGCAGCCGGGGATGCTCCTTATCCAACAGGGTCTCAATGTCCCGCAAGCGGGACGCCATCTCCACAGTTGCTCCTACCCTACCTAAGTGTAGCCCTGAGTCAGGGCTCCTACCCTAAGTGTGGCCCTGAGACAGGGCAGAGGCTGACAGAGCCGAACTCTTTGCGGTGGCCAAGGCACGAAGCCTTACCAACCGCCGCCTCGAGGAGGGATGGACGCAATCCCCGGCTGCGGAGAGACAGGTGATCCCAGGGAGGGGTGGGGCGGGAAACCCCCTTTTTTCCCCAACCCTGCGGACCCTGCTCCCCACTACCACTTCCTGCCTAGCCTAGCCTTTGGGTTACTGCCTGCACCTCTCAAGGCTTCTGGCATTCTCCTGCGTTAGACTTACTGCCTGCTGCTGCTCTCAGGGAAACGGGGGTGTGGTGCTGTGTGTGTGGGCTGCTATAGCTGTGCTCTAACTTGTATCCCAGCCTGTACCCCTCTCTTTCACTGTGTGCTCTCTGACCCTTGAGCCCTTTACCTCTCAAGCCCTCCCTCAGCCTCTGTGTGTCACTGTCAAGTCCCCCTGCCGAACCCCACGCCTTGCAACCGGGGATGCTCTTTATCAGGATACGCCTGGGACAGGGATCCCAGGGGGGCCACCAATCTCCCACTGCATCCCTTTACCTTGTGGGCTCTCGAAGACGGCCGACAACGCAAAGCTGGCTAAAACGCAGAGATGGGTCAGAACTGCCCTGCCCGGCCAAGACTGTGGGGATGCTGAGGAGAAACCCTCCCCCTTTACCCCTGAGGGCTCCATCCCACTAGGGCCCACTCCCCTAAGATAACTTTAAGTTGCCTCCTGGGACTGAAAAGGTTTTTCCCCCATCTCCCGACCAGCTGTCCCAACACTTAGCTTTCAGAAGACGAGCGGACAAAATCCGTCCTCGATGGAAACGAACGCGTCGGCCCCGTGGACGTTGAGACACCTCCGCGTCCGCCTCGGTGCTGCCGTAACCGGATTTGGGCTCCGCACCTCCTCAGAGTACCTAGGATCACAAAACCAAAAATGTGACTATTGCCCTCCAGAAGAACAATCCCCAGGGCTCCTCGGCACCACTGGCCCAGCTTGCCTCGAATCTTCATTCGACTCCAGAGGCTGCTCGGAGGGTACCTGCAAAATGAAAAGGTAAATGCTTAGCAAGCTGCTGCACACCGCTCTCTTAGGAGTCACCCCACCTAAAGGCTGACTCACCCGCTCACCTCTATTCCTTGGCACGCCTGGGGAAGCAGCAGCACCTGCAAAGAAACAAAGCAATAAGGCTCGCTGAGATGCCGTGAAACGGCAACCGCCCCGGTCCGACTGAAGTACGCCACAAGCGTACCTTAAGCTTGCACCCATCTGGCCTCTGGCAGCCCGGGTCAGGAGAACTGGCAAGCAGAACACCTAAAATAAAAAAGCCCCAGATGATGCTTGGAGCTGCACCTGAAACCTGAGCAGTGACAACTGCTTCTGCCCTCCGATCTCTGCTCACCTCCCTCCACTGACCTTTACTGCAGATACGCAGCTCCACTTCCTAGAAATAAAGACAAAGAACAGCGCTGTAACAGAGCCACCATTTACACTTTCCCTGCAAAGACAAACAGTGACCCACCTCCTCAGGGGAAGCCCCCTCACCCGGCATGGGGCGCTCTGCCGCACATTCTATCCATCTGCATCTGAAAGAAAGTTAGCAACAAAAGTCAACGTGCTGCAGGAGAACTTGACAGCTACAGACATCTTGTGTCCATCTAGGCATATTCTCTACAGTCCAACTCCACCCCACATTACAAATTTCAAGCCCCAGCACTTGCCCTATTACTTCTACACCCAGACTAAGCAGCAAGGCAGAGCAGCTCCAGGCCAAACACACACCCACACCCGTGACACAGGAGACCACAAACAAGGGAACACAACGGGGACAGAAAACTCCCGGCCACAAGAATGGCCCTGAGGATCCAGAGAACTCAGAATGAGGTGACCGAGGTAAGACCGATGGCGAGCTGGCCAGGCTCGCAGAACCCTGCAGGAAGAAGATGCCAGCGGGATGACTTATTCCAAGGAGCGCAAAGACGGATGCCCGAGAGTGCTACGGTCAGAATCACCTCCCTGTCTTTGCCTTCTGACAAGGCCTAATCCGCCAGAATGGATCGTTGCGGAGCACAGCTGTCGACACAGCTCAGAACAAGACCTGAACCGACACCGGACTGGATGCTCCTGAGGAGAGGGGTGATGTCTGTCCCAGCTCCCGAGTCAAAGGCGCCGGGCCGAGGAGCGCAGAGAGCGCAGATGCTAAGGCTGACACCAGGGTTTCCGAGAGGCCCCCGGAAGGGCCACGGCAAAAGCCGTGAAAGACGAGATGCCCAGAAGACACAGAAGGCACCACAGACAAGTGACACAACACACACTGGGACTGCTCTGCCCTGCACACCTCAGCATTGTGATCAAAACTGAGACTTCCCTTCGATGGGGCACAAGGGGTCACATCTTGGACATCCCCGTCTCCAAAGCTGACTCAAAAATCCCTCCCGATGACCCCCGACCCGGCACCCTGCTTTTGATCTCTGTGATCTGTAGCCCTCCACTTATCTCTGGGACATCTGGGGACGAGAATCCATGTCAGGTACAAAGGAAGGCCGGCTCATTGTCTGGAAAATTCCTGCTGTCACCGGGCTCTTATTGTTGTCTCTTATTCTGCTACAAGAAAGAAGACCAAAAAAGCGTGAATCTTAGCAGCACATCAGCCAAAAATGGCAATTCTGCTACTCACCATCTCTTAAGAATGCCCGGGTGCTCGGGCAGCACACTTTGGCTGCGCTGCAAGGCTGACACTTGCAGAGCCAGAGTCTCCATGGCCTTATTGGCACTGAGCCCACCCACCACGGCCTCTATCAGGGGCCTGAGCATCCCCGGTTGCAGTGGGACAAGGGTTCCAGGATGGACATCCCCAGAGAAGCGCAAACCTGTAGATTCTGCCTCCCCACTGTCACTTACTGGCTAGCCCTAGCCCAGGGTTACTGCCTGCCACTGCGCTCAGGGAAACAGAGGTGTTGTGATGACTGCTGTAAGGACTGCTATAGCTGTACTCTTAACTTATATCCCAGCCTGTACCCCTCCCTTTCACTGTGTGCTCTCTCTGGCCCTTCAGTCCTTCACCTCTCAAGCCCTCCCTCAGCCTCTGTGTGTCACTGTCAAGTCCCCCTTGCTGAACCCTACACCTTGCAGCCGGGGATGCTCCTTATCCAACAGGGTCTCAATGTCCCGCAAGCGGGACGCCATCTCCACAGTTGCTCCTACCCTACCTAAGTGTAGCCCTGAGTCAGGGCTCCTACCCTAAGTGTGGCCCTGAGACAGGGCAGAGGCTGACAGAGCCGAACTCTTTGCGGTGGCCAAGGCACGAAGCCTTACCAACCGCCGCCTCGAGGAGGGATGGACGCAATCCCCGGCTGCGGAGAGACAGGTGATCCCAGGGAGGGGTGGGGCGGGAAACCCCCTTTTTTCCCCAACCCTGCGGACCCTGCTCCCCACTACCACTTCCTGCCTAGCCTAGCCTTTGGGTTACTGCCTGCACCTCTCAAGGCTTCTGGCATTCTCCTGCGTTAGACTTACTGCCTGCTGCTGCTCTCAGGGAAACGGGGGTGTGGTGCTGTGTGTGTGGGCTGCTATAGCTGTGCTCTAACTTGTATCCCAGCCTGTACCCCTCTCTTTCACTGTGTGCTCTCTGACCCTTGAGCCCTTTACCTCTCAAGCCCTCCCTCAGCCTCTGTGTGTCACTGTCAAGTCCCCCTGCCGAACCCCACGCCTTGCAACCGGGGATGCTCTTTATCAGGATACGCCTGGGACAGGGATCCCAGGGGGGCCACCAATCTCCCACTGCATCCCTTTACCTTGTGGGCTCTCGAAGACGGCCGACAACGCAAAGCTGGCTAAAACGCAGAGATGGGTCAGAACTGCCCTGCCCGGCCAAGACTGTGGGGATGCTGAGGAGAAACCCTCCCCCTTTACCCCTGAGGGCTCCATCCCACTAGGGCCCACTCCCCTAAGATAACTTTAAGTTGCCTCCTGGGACTGAAAAGGTTTTTCCCCCATCTCCCGACCAGCTGTGCCAACACTTAGCTTTCAGAAGACGAGCGGACAAAATCCGTCCTCAATGGAAACGAACGCGTCGGCCCCGTGGACGTTGAGACACCTCCGCGTCCGCCTCGGTGCTGCCGTAACCGGATTTGGGCTCCGCACCTCCTCAGAGTACCTAGGATCACAAAACCAAAAATGTGACTATTGCCCTCCAGAAGAACAATCCCCAGGGCTCCTCGGCACCACTGGCCCAGCTTGCCTCGAATCTTCATTCGACTCCAGAGGCTGCTCGGAGGGTACCTGCAAAATGAAAAGGTACATGCCTAGCAAGCTGCTGCACACCGCTCTCTTAGGAGTCACCCCACCTAAAGGCTGACTCACCCGCTCACCTCTATTCCTTGGCACGCCTGGGGAAGCAGCAGCACCTGCAAAGAAACAAAGCAATAAGGCTCGCTGAGATGCCGTGAAACGGCAACCGCCCCGGTCCGACTGAAGTACGCCACAAGTGTACCTTAAGCTGGCACCCATCTGGCCTCTGGCAGCCCGGGTCAGGAGAACTGGCAAGCAGAACACCTAAAATAAAAAAGCCCCAGATGATGCTTGGAGCTGCACCTGAAACCTGAGCAGTGACAACTGCTTCTGCCCTCCAATCTCTGCTCACCTCCCTCCACTGACCTTTACTGCAGATACGCAGCTCCACTTCCTAGAAATAAAGACAAAGAACAGCGCTGTAACAGAGCCACCATTTACACTTCCCCTGCAAAGACAAACAGTGACCCACCTCCTCAGGGGAAGCCCTCTCACCCGGCATGGGGCGCATCTGCATCTGAAAGAAAGTTAGCAACAAAAGTCAACGTGCTGCAGGAGAACTTGACAGCTACAGACCTCTTGTGTCCATCTAGGCATATTCTCTACAGTCCAACTCCACCCCACATTACAAATTTCAAGCCCCCAGCACTGGCCCTATTACTCCTACATCCAGACTAAGCAGCAAGGCAGAGCAGCTCCAGGCCAAACACACCCCCACACCCGTGACACAGGAGACCACAAACGAGGGAACACAACGGGGACAGAAAACTCTCGGCCACAAGAATGGCCCTGAGGACCCAGAGAACTCAGAATGAGGTGACCGAGGTAAGACCGATGGCGAGCTGGCCAGGCTCGCAGAACCCTGCAGGAAGAGGATGCTAGCAGGATGACTTACAGCTAGGAGCGCAAAGACGGATGCCCGAGAGTGCTACGGTCAGAATCACCTCCCTGTCTTTGCCTTCTGACAAGTCCTAATCCGCCAGAATGGATCGTTGCGGAGCACAGCTGTCGACACAGCTCAGAACAAGACCTGAACCAACACCGGACTGGATGCTCCTGAGGAGAGGGGCGATGCCTGTCCCAGCTCCCGAGTCAAAGGTGCCGGGCCGAGGAGCGCAGAGAGCGCAGATGCTAAGACTGACGCCAGGGTTTCTGAGAGGCCCCCGGAAGGGCCACGGCAAAAGCCGTGAAAGACGAGATGCCCAGAAGACACAGAAGGCACCACAGACAAGTGACACAACACACACCGGGACTGCTCTGCCCTGCACACCTCAGCATTGTGATCAAAACTGAGACTTTCCTTTGATGGGGCCCAAGGGGTCACATCTTGGACATCCCCGTCTCCAAAGCTGACTCAAAAATCCCTCCCGATGACCCCCGACCCGGCACACTGCTTTTGATCTCCTCTGTGATCTGTAGCCCTCCACTTATCTCTGGGACATCGGGGGACGAGAATCCATGTCAGGTACAAAGGAAGGCCGGCTCATTGTTCGGAAAATTCCTGCTGTCACCGGGCTCTTATTGTTGTCTCTTATTCTGCTACAAAAAAGAAAACCAAAAAAGCGTGAATCTTAGCAGCACATCAGCCAAAAATGGCAATTCTGCTACTCACCATCTCTTAAGAATGCCCGGGTGCTCGGGCAGCACACTTTGGCTGCGCTGCAAGGCTGACACTTGCAGAGCCAGCGTCTCCATGGCCTTATTGGCACTGAGCCCACCCACCACGGCCTCTATCAGGGGCCTGAGCATCCCCGGTTGCAGTGGGACAAGGGTTCCAGGATGGACATCCCCAGAGAAGCGCAAACCTGTAGATTCTACCTCCCCACTGTCACTTACTGGCTAGCCCTAGCCCAGCGTTACTGCCTGCCACTGCTCTCAGGGAAACAGAGGTGTTGTGATGACTGCTGTAAGGACTGCTATAGCTGTACTCTTAACTTATATCCCAGCCTGTACCCCTCCCTTTCACTGTGTGCTCTCTCTGGCCCTTCAATCCTTCACCTCTCAAGCCCTCCCTCAGCCTCTGTGTGTCACTGTCAAGTCCCCCTTGCTGAACCCTACACCTTGCAGCCGGGGATGCTCCTTATCCAACAGGGTCTCAATGTCCCGCAAGCGGGACGCCATCTCCACAGTTGCTCCTACCCTACCTAAGTGTAGCCCTGAGTCAGGGCTCCTACCCTAAGTGTGGCCCTGAGTCAGGGCAGAGGCTGACAGAGCCGAACTCTTTGCGGTGGCCAAGGCACGAAGCCTTACCAACCGCCGCCTCGAGGAGGGATGGACGCAGTCCCCGGCTGCGGAGAGACAGGTGATCCCAGGGAGGGGTGGGGCGGGAAACCCCCTTTTTTCCCCAACCCTGCGGACCCTGCTCCCCACTACCACTTCCTGCCTAGCCTAGCCTTTGGGTTACTGCCTGCACCTCTCAAGGCTTCTGGCATTCTCCTGCGTTAGACTTACTGCCTGCTGCTGCTCTCAGGGAAACAGGGGTGTTGTGCTGTGTGTGTGGGCTGCTATAGCTGTGCTCTAACTTGTATCCCAACCTGTACCCCTCTCTTTCACTGTGTGCTCTCTGACCCTTGAGCCCTTTACCTCTCAAGCCCTCCCTCAGCCTCTGTGTGCCACTGCCAAGTCCCCCTGCCGAACCCTACGCCTTGCAACCGGGGATGCTCTTTATCAGGATACGCCTGGGACAGGGATCCCAGGGGGGGCCACCAGTCTCCCACTTCATCCCTTTACCTTGTGGGCTCTCAAAGACGGCCGACAATGCAAAGCTGGCTAAAACGCAGAGATGGGTCAGAACTGCCCTGCCCAGCCAAGTCTGCGGGGATGCTGAGGGGAAACCCTCCCCCTTTACCCCTGAGGGCTCCATCCCACTAGGACCCTCTTCTCTAAGATAACTTTAAGTTGCCTCCTGGGACTGAAAAGGCTTTTCCCCAATCTCCCGACCAGCTGTCCCAACACTTAGCTTTCAGAAGACGAGCAGACAAAATCCGTCCTCGATGGAAATGAACGTGTCGACCCCGTGGACATCGAGACACCTCCACGTCGGCTTCGCTGCTGTCATCACCAAATCTGGGCTCTGCACATCCTCCCAGGACCTAGGATCACAAAACCAAAAATGTGACTATTGCCCTCCAGAAGAACAATCCCCAGGGCTCCTCGGCACCACTGGCCCAGCTTGCCTCGAATCTTCATTCGACTCCAGAGGCTGCTCGGAGGGTACCTGCAAAATGAAAAGGTAAATGCTTAGCAAGCTGCTGCACACCGCTCTCTTAGGAGTCACCCCACCTAAAGGCTGACTCACCCGCTCACCTCTATTCCTTGGCACGCCTGGGGAAGCAGCAGCACCTGCAAAGAAACAAAGCAATAAGGCTCGCTGAGATGCCGTGAAACGGCAACCGCCCCGGTCCGACTGAAGTACGCCACAAGCGTACCTTAAGCTTGCACCCATCTGGCCTCTGGCAGCCCGGGTCAGGAGAACTGGCAAGCAGAACACCTAAAATAAAAAAGCCCCAGATGATGCTTGGAGCTGCACCTGAAACCTGAGCAGTGACAACTGCTTCTGCCCTCCGATCTCTGCTCACCTCCCTCCACTGACCTTTACTGCAGATACGCAGCTCCACTTCCTAGAAATAAAGACAAAGAACAGCGCTGTAACAGAGCCACCATTTACACTTTCCCTGCAAAGACAAACAGTGACCCACCTCCTCAGGGGAAGCCCCCTCACCCGGCATGGGGCGCTCTGCCGCACATTCTATCCATCTGCATCTGAAAGAAAGTTAGCAACAAAAGTCAACGTGCTGCAGGAGAACTTGACAGCTACAGACATCTTGTGTCCATCTAGGCATATTCTCTACAGTCCAACTCCACCCCACATTACAAATTTCAAGCCCCAGCACTTGCCCTATTACTTCTACACCCAGACTAAGCAGCAAGGCAGAGCAGCTCCAGGCCAAACACACACCCACACCCGTGACACAGGAGACCACAAACAAGGGAACACAACGGGGACAGAAAACTCCCGGCCACAAGAATGGCCCTGAGGATCCAGAGAACTCAGAATGAGGTGACCGAGGTAAGACCGATGGCGAGCTGGCCAGGCTCGCAGAACCCTGCAGGAAGAAGATGCCAGCGGGATGACTTATTCCAAGGAGCGCAAAGACGGATGCCCGAGAGTGCTACGGTCAGAATCACCTCCCTGTCTTTGCCTTCTGACAAGGCCTAATCCGCCAGAATGGATCGTTGCGGAGCACAGCTGTCGACACAGCTCAGAACAAGACCTGAACCGACACCGGACTGGATGCTCCTGAGGAGAGGGGTGATGTCTGTCCCAGCTCCCGAGTCAAAGGCGCCGGGCCGAGGAGCGCAGAGAGCGCAGATGCTAAGACTGACGCCAGGGTTTCCGGGAGGCCCCCGGAAGGGCCACGGTAAAAGCCGTGAAAGACAAGATGCCCAGAAGACACAGAAGGCACCACAGACAAGTGACACGGACACGCACCGGTACTGCTCTGCCCTGCACACCTCAGCATTGTGATCAAAACTGAGACTTTCCTTTGATGGGGCCCAAGGGGTCACATCTTGGACATCCCCGTCTCCAAAGCTGACTCAAAAATCCCTCCCGGTGACCCCCGACCCGGCACCCTGCTTTTGATCTCCTCTGTGATCTGTAGCCCTGCACTTATCTCTGGGACATATGGGGACGAGAATCCATGTCGGGTGCAAAGAAAGGCCAGCTCGCCCTCTGGGTAATTCCTGCTGTCTCCGGGCTGCTGTCTTTTTGTCAGCTACAATAAAGAAAACCAACATCAAAACATGATCTTAGCAGATCTGTTGTCCGGTTTGTGAGTGGGTCCCAGTGTAATATGATTAGACCAGCTAACACTCACAAACAATGATGGATGCTTAGAGTTGCACCAAAAACACCACACAAATACCCTAACCTGACAAACTTATCAAATTTGGAAAAAAAAAAAAATTGCCCTAAAATAAACCAAGCCTAATTACCCATAATCAATTTTCCAAATATAATAAAAACAATCCCATGTCCAATCCCCTTAAAAAAACCTCAAGTGAATGCCCAGAATCACCCCAAACTTAAAAAGCCTGTTTGCAATCACATAAAAATAAAAATTGATCTGTTTCAAAATACATCAATTCATTAATCTAACAGAGCAAAACCACAACAATTAAATTCTTAGTCAACACTAGTACTCTGAATACTTCAATCCCATCGCTACACACAAAATCAAAACCCATTTCGCTTACTGACATAACAAAGAAATCACAATTTTTACCTATAATAAAACTTAAAAAAATCTAATTAAAACTAAAAATAAAATATACCATTATAACTAACCCCAAACCCCAAACATTCCAAACAAACTTCCTCCTAAACAAGTATTTCAAATGCCCAAAAACCTCAAACATTTAAAATGACTACTGCAAAAATTCCCTCTATCCACCGCACCACCAATATCACATAAAACAAATAAATTACCTTCTTCACACAGCAGACCCATATCAAAAAGCTAAACCTCCCTGAAATCGTTAACATAATTATAAATTAACTCCAAAATAAAAAACTTTAATCTCACTAACAAAAAGTCCACAAACTAAAAAACTCCACCATACAACCAACTGCCAGCAAACAAACCACACCACATTCTTTTCACATCATAAAAATGAAACAAGAACTAAAAACAACCATATGGAATCCCACACACACAACATGTCACAAGAACTAGCAAAAAAGATGAATCAAACCTACTTACTAAACTCAAAACTGTACACCTGACCCTAAAACTGACTAAAAAAACCCCTACACTAACTCATAAATAATAATCAGTACTCTATAAAATTAACAAAAAACCCCTAACAACATGAAAAAATCTAAACTAATAAAAACAGAACATCACTACTCCGAAAACTACCTAAAAAACCAATCCTATCAATAGCCAAGTTCCCAGAAATAAAACCAATAAAAAACTGCAAAACAACAAATTAAACTACCATAACAGAAATATCCCAAATAAACTTAAATTAACAGCACCAAAAAAATTATTCCTGACTCAATGAACCCATAATGCCTCAAACCATCAAAACAAAACTATCACCTATAAGCATGCACAAAACCCGAAGATCAATTTAACCATAAACAATATCTCCCAAATATATGATATATATAATAGTAGAAAAAAAATATACAATATATAAAATATATAATACAGTTTCTAGCCATAGCTAGAAAACACACATTGCAAACAAACAAGCCAAATAAATTAACCTCAAAGTACAATAACAATAGTCCAATCATAAATATTAAAATCTGTAACAGATTAACGACATCACAGCACCTCAAACCCACCAAAACTAACTCTACCTATCCACCATAATAAAAAACTCCACTAAATCATTCAAAGCCTAGTCAATACCTCACATTACAGCCCATCACAGCATTGTAAGCCTTAGAAAACATATCCTTTAAAAATATAACACCCCACCAAAAAAATTCAGCCACAAAACTCAGTCCAAAAGCAACCTAATCAACACCTGAACTAAGAAATACAGTGTTAAATAAATAGACCAAATCCCTTATCATACAGTATCTACAAACAAAATAAAACTACACAGTAAGTTAGTAAGAGCCACCTTAAAACCACTACAGGGAAAAAGCTTTCAAAAATTAAAAACTGCATGGAACAAAACACCCAAACCTCCACCAGCCAAGCTGGCCCCACCCAATCTGAATGCCTACATACAACAAACAAAACCCCAATAACTCACAAGTTTAAAAAAAAAAGCCACTTAAATTAATTCTACCTTAAATACAAACAAACACATCCATAAAGTTATCATCACTCAAAAACCAAATTACACATAAAAAAATAACACCAACAAATAAAACAAAAAGCAGTATACCACCAAAGAATGTAATAGTGAATAAAAACCTTATAGAGATATCACTATTTATCAAAATCCCAGGTAAAGGGGGATTCCTCCTAATTTAGACTGTAAGTGGAGAAGAGTTTCTTCCCCTGATTTGAACTTTTTTTGTCCTCATAACCCCCACTTTTCTTTTTTTGAGGACACTGGGAAAGGATTAGCAGGATGAAATTGAAAAGGGAAAAGAAAGAAATCCCCCCTACAAACCCACACTGGCTCACCTGCTGCTTCCACGCACAAAGGTTTGTCCCTCAGCACCTCCTCAGCCCTCTGCTCCAGCAGCTCCAGGCTGAAGAGAGCCCAGGCTCCCCTCTTAAAGCAGCCCCCGCGGCAGGAGCCACCCCCTCATCATCCTCACAGCTCACACCTGTGGGTGGCCCTGTCCCCTGATCATCCTTTACAGCTCACACCTGTGAGATGCCCTGTCCCCTCATCATCCTAACAGCTCACACCTGTGGGCTGCCCTGTCCCCTCACCATCCTTTACAGCTCCCCCCAGGCACTGCTCTGAGCCTGCATCATCCTTTACAGCTCCCACCTGTGCCTCTGTGGCTGTGCCTGTGGCTCTGCCACTCTCAGTGTGAGGGCAGGGCAGGGGCAGAGGGGACTTGCTGCTCATTCCCTGGACACCTCCTGGTCTGCAGCTGACACACTGCAGCAGCAGGCTTCCCTTGCTATGGATAAGGACACCTCTTCTCCTGCAGGTACCCAAGGCTGGAATTGAGATTCCACCTCCAAAATCCCATATTCCTGAGGTTCATAACTCCTGAGGAAATTCCCCAGCAATCATTAGCCTTCATTTACAATTTTGCTTTTGGAATCCCTAGTAACTTGTCTTTCTGTGGAGGTGTTTCAAACATTCATAGGGAGTTCAGGAGCTGGGTTGGCTTGGCTTTTTTCTGATTTAACTGACCAGCCCAGGCTAAATCCAAATGCCCAGAATGACAGGGAAACATGGAGTTTATAAATACTCCCCTTCCTTGCAATTTAGTCCTTCATTGCACATCTCCGGAGAAGATGCATTCCATCCTTTCCTCCCAACAGCACTTCTCCAGCACAAATGCCACTTCTCAGACACAACACAAACAGGAATCTACTACGGGGAGGACGGGGGCGGAGAGAACCAGGCCGGGCTCAGGGCGGAGCCATGGCCGGGGGCCGGGCCGGGGCTGGGTCGGAGTGGGGCCGGGGGGAGCCGGGAGCGATCTCAGGGAAGCTACCAAGTTCCCACTGTCTCCTTTTTCCTGCTAAGTACCTGGGAGTCAGCGCAGTGATCCTAAGGATGAAGAGGAGCTTGGGATGATACTGAAAGACTTGGAGATACCATTTTTCAGAAGGATGTGAGTCTGAACATTTGTCCATTATCGGGTGCTTTTGTCCATCTCATGTGTTTTCCATTTTTAATGGCTGTTTAAGTTCTAAGACAATAAGCTGAAAATGAAAAAGGTTCTGTGTCAGATCACAGTGCTGAGTTTGGCAGAGTGGCTGAAGTGTTTGTGCGAGCAGGGGAGGGAACGGACCAATCAGCTCAGGCAGGGTGAGGCATATCTGCTTCTGGTTCCAGAAGCTTTTGACTTCTGGAAAGTTTAAAGCCTGTGGCCGTAATTAGCAGTAATAATGGTGCCTTCTTTTATCTCTCAAGGTCACTGGCAAGCATGGAACAAGAAGTGACCCAGAGCTTCTTGGGGCCCTGGCAGAGAGAGAAGCAGCAAATGGTGTTGAGAGAATTTCAGAGTACATGTGAGATCCTGGTTTTCTTGACAGCTTAAGAAATTATTTCTTAATCACGTATGATAACCAGCCCCAGGACTCCCCAAACCCCTCCGCTCCCCATGATGCCAGGGAATCTTTTTTGCAGCATAGGCAGAAAATTCTTTATGAGAAAACTCAAAACTGAAGGATGCGGGATCTGAGGGGAGAGGAAACATTCTGGTATAAATTGAAAATGCCTTGGGAAAAATAAACATTTCTTCCTGATTTTTAATCGAAACCTGCCTCCTAAAAATTCCCCAAAATGCCCCAAAAATGTTCCCAAAAATCCCTAAAAAAACCCAAAAAAAATCTCAAAAAAACCCCAAAAAATCCCTAAAAAAACCCCCCCCCAAAAAAAAAACCCAAAAAAAATCCCTAAAAAAACCCCAAAAGAACAAAAAAAAATCCCTAAAAAAAACCCCAAAACCCAAAAAAAAACCAAAAAAATTCCTAAAAAAACCCCTAAAAGTCCCAAAAAAAAACCCCTAAAAAACCCAAAAAAATCCCAAAAAAACTCAAAAAACCCCCAAAATCTCTCTTTCCCCCCCCCCCGGAGCCGGGCTGCGGCCACACCCCCCTGCACCTGACAGTCGAGGCTCAGAGCCCAAACCCCCCCCCCAAAAAACCCCCAAAAATCCCAAAAACAACCCCCAAAACCCCCAAGAAATCCCTAAAAAAACCAAAAAAACCCCAAAACCCCCCAAAAATCCCAAAAAAACCCCGAAAAATACTCCAAAATCCCCCCAAAAAACCCCAAAATCTCTCTCTCTGCCCCTCCAGGAGCCGGGCTGCGGTCACACCCCCCTGCACCTGTCAGTCGAGGCTCAGAGCCCAAACCCATCCCCCCAAAAATCCCGAAAAAATCCCGAAAAAATCCCAAAAAAAACGCAAAAAAAACCCAAAAAACCCCAAAATCTCTGTTTTCCCCCCACAGGAACTGGGCTGCGGCCGCACCCCCCTGCACCTGTCTGACTCGAGGCTCAGAGCCCAAAACCCCCCAAAACCCCCCACAAAAAACCCTAAAAAACCCCAAAAATGCCCCCCAAAAAAACGCAAAAAATCCCTAAAAAAAAAACCAAAAAATAAAAAAAACCAAAAATCCCTAAAAACACCCAAAAAACCTCAAAAAATCCCTTAAAAACCCCAAAAAAAACCCCAAAACCCCCAAAAACCCCCCAAAAAACACCAAAACATCCCCAAAAAACACCAAAAAACCCCAAAAATCCCCCCAAAATCTCTCGTTTCCACCCCAGGAGCCAGGCTGTGGCCACACCCCCCTGCACCTGGCCGTGGAGACTGAGAGCCCAAAACCCCCCCTAAAAAAAAACCCAAAAAATCCCCAAAAATCCTCTAAAAACCCCCAAAAAAATCCCTTAAAAACCCCAAAGACGCCAAAAAATCAATCCAGGCTGGCCAATCGAGCACCGAGTAATCGACCCAGGGTTATCAATCGAGCGTCGAGCAATCGTTCCACACTGGCCAATTGAGAGCCGAGCAATCGATCTAGGCTTATCAATTGAGCACCGACCAATCCATCTAGGTTGCCTAATCAATCACCGAGCAATCGATCAAAGATGAGCAATCGATCAAGGATGACCAATCCAGCGCTGAGCAATCGCTCTAGAATGGCCAGTCGAGCATCGAGCAATCTATCCAGGCTGGCCAATCAAGCGCCAAGCAATCGATCTAGGATTATCAATTGAGCACCGAACAATCCATCTAGGTTGCCTAATCAATCACCGAGCAATCGATCAAGGATGACCAATCGAGCGCCAAGCAATTGATCTAGGATGGCCAGTCGAGCATCACACAATCTATCCAGGCTGGCTAATCTATCACCGAGCAATTGATCGAGGGTGGTCAATCGAGCGCCGAGCAATGGATCGGGGAGGGGCAATCGAGTGCAGAGTGATGGATCGGGGAGGGGCACTGAGGGTGACAAAAATTGGGGGGGGGGGGGGGGGAGGGAGGGGGCCAGGGATTTTTGGGGGAATTTGGGGATTTTGGGGGGTGGCGGGTGTCAGACTTCCGAAATTTTCCCCCCCCCCAAAAAAAAGACGAAATCCCCCCAAAAATAATGAGGAAATTTTATTTATTTGTTTATTTATTTATTAATTTATTTATTGTACTGTGCCGCCCCTCCCCTCATTCCCCTTCCCCCCCACCACCACCCTCCCAAAAAAGAGGGGAGGGGTCCGGGGTGGGGGCGGGGCTCAGAGGCAACGTTGGTGGTGGGGGAGGGGCCCCAGGTGAATCCTGGGGGGGGCTGGGGGGTCCCAGGCTGGGATGGACCAGGACTGACCAGTTGGAACTGGTTTGAACTGGGATGGACTGGGACTGGCTGGGACCAACCGGTTTAAACCAGTTTGACCCAATCTGGGCCGGTCTGAGCCAGGGGCTCTGGGGGGGGTCCAAGGCCACTCGTGGCGTTTTTGGGGTTTTTTTGGGTTTTTTTTGTTCCAAAAGCTGCAAAAATCAGCTTCGGGTGGGGTGGGGGGGGGGGGTGGGGCCAGAGCACCTGAGGGGGACAGGTGAGACAGGTGTGCCCAGGTGTGACACGCACACACACACAGGTGTGCCCAGGTGTGACACGCACACACACACAGGTGAGCCCAGGTGTGACATGCATACACACACAGGTGTGCCCAGGTGTGACACATGCGCACACACACAGGTATGTCCAGATGAGCGCAGGTGTGCCCAGGTGTGACAGACGCACACACACAGGTGTGTCCAGATGAGCCCAGGTGTGTGCAGGTCTCCCCAGGCAGGACACGCACGCACACAGGTGTGACACACACGCACGAAGGTGTGTCCAGGTCTGTCCAGGTATGCCCAGGTGTGACACACACACACACACACACAGGTGAGCCCAGGTGTGCCACACACGCACACACGGCCGGGGGGCGTGGCCGGGGGCGTGGCCAGCTCACCTTTCTCTGCACCACGTCCTGCCAGTCGATGCCGGCGAAGAAGCGATGCTGCATCACCTCCCGGGCGTTGCCGGGGCTGCCGCCCAGCCTGCACAGGTGAGCACAGGTGAGCACAGGCAATGGGGACAGGTGGGCACAGGTGTGTCCCACTTATGTCCGTGTGTGTCCAGGTGTGTGTGAGTATACATGGGTAGCCCAGGTGTGTCCCAGGCGTGTCCCAGGTGTGTGTGGGTGTGCCCAGGTGTGCCCAGGTGGCTGGGGCACTGCTTGATGTTTCCAAGACGGTGGCAAAAAGGGCGGGAAAAAAAGATACAAAAGACCCACAAGCTCACAGTGCGGGGCTGCCACGCGCATCGGGGTGGGCTGAGAGAGAGCGCTGCAGTACCGCGCTCTGTCCACACGGTGGCAGCACTACGCCCGATCTCAGCCCTGGGTCGGGGACAGGCAGAGAGCGGAGGCAAAAAAGGCGTCCAAAAATCCCCTTCCAAACATTCTCTAAATTAAATGCCACAAAAGTCTCCCAACCACAACGACAAGAACCCTGTCACCAATGAAATTCAAACCAAAAAAAGTCTTTATTTTAGGTTATATTTCCAAATTTTTAATATTTTTTTATTTTTATATTGCTATTTATCATTACAATTTATCTTTTATATTCCTATCTATATCTCATATATTATATGCAACATGTAATATGATATATTGTCTTTATATAATTGATAATATTTTTTCGTTTTATATTTCTATTTTTAGAATTTATATTGTTCCATTTCTGTATTTTTTTAAATTCGTGTTTATGTTATTTTAAATTTTTTTATGATATTTTAAATGATATGAATTCATTAACCTAACACAGCAGAAGGACAATTAATTACAATTAAAATGGCGTGGTTTTCCAAGGGGTAAAGATTTCATTTTCATTAAAATAATATTGGCATATTTTCTCTTTTTGTGTTTTTTCGGGAGGTGGGCTGTTTTTGGGGGGGTTTGCTTTGGGGTGTTTAAGTTTACTTTGGTTTGGATTTCTCTGTTAGTAAACAATGAGGTTGGGAGAGTTACAACATAAAATGCCCACTTGGTTTTACGGCTGTCTCTGAAATCCACCTCGACACCAAGTTACTGCTGGTGATGCTGGACATGGGTAGAATGAGACCTGCTGTTGGGGGTTCCAAAGAAAAACACGGCACCGCCCGCGTTCAGGTTTTTTAATGGAGCAGAAAAGGCAGAGGTTTTGCTGACTGCACTCTCAACCCTACCCAGACGTCCAGTGGCCATGGGTGTCGTTCTTCAGCTCCTTTCCTGCCAACAGCCAAACTTCCTGACACTCAGGGCAAGAAAGAGTAATGGGGGAAAAAAATAAAGGAACAAAGAAAACATGAAAAAATAAAATAAAATAGAAATAAAAATTTAAAAATAAAATAAATTTGAAAGTAATAAAAATATAGTAAAAAATATAAAAAGAAAAATAAGATAAATAAAAAATTAAAAATACAAAACTAAAACAAAGCAAGTAAAAAATAATATATAAAATTAAAATATTAAAGATATTAAAAATAAAATTAAAAAAGAAAAGGAATTTAAAAAATAAAAAGCTAAAATAAAAATAAAATTAGAGGGAATAAAATATAAAAACATTTTAAAAATACAGAATAAGAAACAAAATAACATGAAGAAATAAAACACAATAAAATCAAAATATAGCATTAAAAAACCCCAAAATCAGAAAAGCAATAAATAAAAAATAAAATAAATAATACACAGAATAAAAGACAAAATTAAATAAATGCAGCTCTCCCCTCATGCCATTGCCTAACACAGCTCCTGGATTCTGCAGGGGTAGGGAAAACAAACCCTGTGCTTCCCAGCAAGTAAAGCTTTCTAGGCAATCCCCAGTTTTGCTTGGAAACAAATTCTGTTTGAGTGGAAAGCTCACTTTGGATGAACATCCAAATGTGCCAAGCCAGGAAAGAACCACCCCATTGTGTCCAAGAATAGCAATTAGGCCGTTTAGGATTTAAGTTTTAATGGGATTTTAATGGGATAGTTAAAAATGCAGTACATTTAACTTTACAGAGAGATGAATTATGGCAAAAAAAAAAACCACTTAGCAAGTTGGCTGGTGCTGAACAATTGGGGTTTACCAACAGGAATTTGGTAAATGTCCTTGGAAATGTGCCCTACGATGTAGCAAAACTCCAACTAGGATGGAAAACTGGCATTTGCAAACATCCCCTCCAAACCGCCCCATATATTTTTTGTATATAAAAAAAAAACTTAACAAAACCAATACTCTTAAAAATCCTTTCACTAAACACATAAAAGATCCTACAAAAATAACTAGTAATATAAAGTAATGCAATTAATACTTTAAAATATTATGGATCTACTTACTTGGCTACTTACTTGAAAAAAAAACCCCAAATCTTTATATCTCCTTTTAAAACTCTTAAAAACCCCTATTCTTTTATTATTTGAGAATTTTACTTCTACAATGAACCTGAGAGAACTGGATTTCCTTCAGCACTGGATGGTGTTTCTCTTGTAATTATGATCTGATCAGTATAACCAAGGGAAACATAAAAGACAAAAGAGGTGAATGCACATTGTCTGTTTGGTAGGGTACAATAAATTAGCTAACATACCAGCCAACTTACGGGTGTCAACTTAGGAAAAAACCTTGAACACAAGTGAAAAAAACCTTGAGAATAGAACTTTAGCTTTTTACATTTGTAAAACAGTCATTTGGAAGCCCATTCTCTTTTCGGCTGTGAAAAAAATGAAAGTAGGAACATAAGCAGAGAAGTTAAACAGAGAAAGCTCTTTTTCCAGAATTTTTGAATTATTTAAGTCTTTTCAGTTTATTATTGCTCAGTTCTGTTTTGAAATTCAACTTGGTCTCACCTGATTCAGGTCTTCTCTGCGCTTGCTGATGCTGGGTCAGATTTGCAGCTTGGGTTTTTGTGATACCTGAAAAAAGCATCCCTCTTGTTGTGGTTAAAGAACTGTTCTTTCCATTTTTTTGCAATTGTGATATCATACCTCTTTAACACTAGTTCTTCTTTACTTCATAAACAGCAGTTTCACAACTTAAACACTGTCACTTTGAACTTGGACTCAAAGTCAAAGAAACACATCTTACTCATGACTGGGTATAAATTTTGCCAAAAAAATCTACATTGCCTTTTCTCCTCCTTTTATTACACCTTTTTAAACATTCATTTCCTTATTATCAAACACTTTGCCTCATTCTAGACAAGCATTAGCAATTCACTTTTGAACACTTCTGTGTAGATGCCCCCAACGTAGACAAAGACAGGCAATTACATTTCTCACCTGTCAGATGAGATCTAGGGCCAGCAGAAAATATTTTTATGACTGCCTAGCTCTTTTTTTTTTTGCCTTTTTACAAACCTTACCCAGTTCAGCAGATTTATTTTGGAGCTCCAAGGTAAGCAGCTTGGACTCGTCTTCACATTTCTTTCATCTGAGAAAAGGGTAATTTTAAAAGCCCAAATGTAAGTACAAAGCACTGCATTTGAAACTTCAAGGACAATAGGACAGTCTTACCACAAGCACTTTCAAAACACTGACCTTTCAACAAGCAGGTGATATATCTGCCTGCAACACATAACAAATTTAACTTGTACAGCTTCGGAACAGTAGGCATAAAAGTAAACAAATACATACTTACAGAAATATGTATTTCTTAAAGGCAGAATTATGGAAGCTGGAGGGGGCAAAACTGACTTTTTACAGACCAGTACCAACCATCACAAATAAAAAAAAAACCTACATTAAATTCTCTGCATTTAGACCACTGTGTCAAAAAACCCTCTAAATTTTTAAATAAACTAATTACATGAAATAAATATTGATCTCTTCACTGCACTTCACAGACAACTTTGAGTGACTGTTTGAAAAACAAGGTTCCAAATTTGGCCCAGTGGAACAGCAACAGGAGGGGCCAGGCAGTGAATACAGTCAAGGTATTAAATGAATAAAAATGAATAAAAATGAATAAAAATGAATAAAAATGAATAAAAATGAATAAAAATGAATAAAAATGAATAAAAGAGGGTCCCAGTGTCTCAGTGTGGCCTGCTCACCATTCCTGCACTCCACATCTGTCTGCCCTGGCAGTGCACGTGTAACTGAAGTTATGAAGTACAAAACTGTTGAGCCAGGAGCACAAACACAATAAATAGAATTCTCACGTTTGAAACTCATTTCCAATCTGTTGTTCTCCGCTTGCACACGAAGCTCTTCAAACGCCACTGTCATTCTCCAAAAACAAAATTTCAGATTTGAAGTTCAGTATTGGAAACCCTGGAGGTTCTCCAGGGGCTGCTGCCAACCTCAGCCATTCAGAGGAATCACCAAGTAGGTGAAACAGAGTCCAGAAAGACATTCTGGCATGGACACAAACAGCATCTCAACATCAACGTGGAACTCAGCTCAGCACATCCACACACCTCACACTCCTTTTATCAAGCTAGGTCACTCACTTCTACCTTGCTGTGAAGTTCCTCATACAAATGCCTCATTTCTTCTTTTTGCTCTTCATCTATCAAAGCAAGAATGCATGAGAATTTTTTTCCTTTGGAAAAAGAATGCCAGCTGTCCAAGTCATTGTGCTTAACCAGCATAATGAATTAAAAAAGGAATTATCAGCTCCTTTTCTTGTTAAATTATTCATTACGAAGCATGGTGCCAAAAGATAAAGAACCTAGGGAAAATGTGTATTTCATTGAAACATTAAGCAAGCTCAGCTTTTCAATTTCCTTCCCAATATAATTTTTTCTGTGAAAAGTGTAATTCTGGATCAATTTCTGCAACCATATCAATTATTATGGCATCAGTGTTGTTGAGTATTACTGTATCAAACTGTTAGCATTTGATAAACTGTACTGTAGGGCTCAGCAGTGAATTTCTTCCTATCAGCAGATACCAATGACCACAGAACTGTCATTATAAAGTTGCAACAACACTCCATGTCCATGTTTTCCTTCTTTCCTTTCATTTTTGTAATTGATACTATTTTTCCCTAAGAAATCAATTAAGAAGAGAACAACTACCAGAAAAGAACAGTACATCGATACACAAGTGTTTCTAAATTAGGCTAAAAAGAAACTTCTGAAGTCTCCAGGACCGAGTTAGTAAAATTTTAATGACTATAATAACAACTCTAAATTGAATATAAAGTAAAATACCCCAGTCAAGGACATGTTTGAAAACCCCAAGAATTTAAAACTTCCCTGGCTTGTTCAGTTTTGTGAGAAGACTTCCAGTTCCTCATTATTCCTTGGGGTATAAAAAAAGACCTTTTTTCCCCACAAACGTGTGACTGCTGCAGACAGGAAATGACAGCTCTGGAAATTTGTTAAAGAGTGCTGGGAATTTAGAGGAGATTCTACTGCCAAAAAAAGGCATGGAGTGCCACTTGGTCTGGCTTCATATATTCACAGTATCTGGGTGGGACAGAGAACCTTCCCTGGCCTCACCAGGATTCGCTTCGAATTTTATGAGCCACTGAAAATTCACTGCTGATTTTAAGGGCTACATCCAGTCCATCTCAGCTGGAGAAATTTATATTCTTTCTCTATGAACAAAACAAATTCCAACCTTCTCCCCTCTGCAAAACTTTCAAACAACCCACTAACAGAGACTCTTTCTAAGAAAACCTCCACTTACCTTTCTGACACAAGCCCCATTGTCCAGCAATACCTCCAAATCTCTTTTTATTCTTCTTTAACACACTACAACCTAAATTTAAAATGAAGAAAATGTTAATAAACTTTTTAAATATTTTGGTTTTCTTACTAGTTATTACTTTTTTTTATTATAAAAACTTCAAACTTGACACTTTTTACTATCATTATTTAAAGAAAAAACAATCCCAGAAGCCCCAAACCATCGCAGAAACCCCAAAACCATCCCCAAAAGCCACCCCAACAATCCCCAAAACCCCCCCGAAACCCCCAAACCCACGAACCATCCCCAAGCCCCCCCAAACATCCCCCCAAACTGCCCCCAAAACCCAGCAAGCCCCAAAACCCCATTGAACCCCCCCAAATCCCCCCAAAGTTCCCCAAATCCTATAAAGCCCCCCAAATCCCCCCAACCCCCCCCCCAGTCTCTCCCCGCCGTACCCGCAGGCTGCATTTCCGGCGGCCCCGCAGCGCCGTCACCGTCAGCCGCACGGCGGGGCCCGGCACCCCTGGGACCCCTCGGGACCCCCCAAAAACCGCCGGAGACACCAAACCGCCCCCCTCCCGGAAACCCCAAAACTCCCCCGGAGACCCCAAAAAACCCCCGAGCCCACCCGGAAGTAGAAAATTGCTCCCAACCGGCTACCCGTGGTCAGGGTAGCGCGCAGGCAGCCAGTTAGATGCACCCAAGGTCCTTGCTTTTTTTCCCGCCCTTTTTACAGCCATCTTGGAAAGGTCAAGCACGTCGCGCCGAGCCACCATGCTTGGAAGGGCGTCACGTGACTTCCGCCCTCACTCGCCGCCATCTTGGTTGTGGCTGAAGCCGCTTCCGATTTAGCCGCCATCTTTTTTGTGGCATTATTAAGGCCCCCCCGGCTGAAAACAAAGACGCCTGACTCAATCGACTGCCTGAACCCGGCCGCGGCATAGCTGAGCCCACAGACCCTGCCCACACACCTGCAAACACCACGGAGAATTTAATCTGGGAGGTGCTGTCATCGGGATTTTGCACAGGCAGTTAGTTAGGTGCCTTCAGCAGGTCTTTGAAATTTCCCGCCCTTTTTTTCCGCCATATTGGAAAGGTCAAGCCCATCGGGCTGGGTAGCCATCTTGAGAAGGATGCCACATGACTTCCGCCCTCACTTGCCGCCATCTTTGTTGTGGCTGAAGCCATTTCTGGTTGAGACGCCATCTTTTTTGTGGCACTCTTAAGGCCCCCCCGGCTGAAAACACAGACGCCTGACTCAATCGACTGCTTGAACCAGGCCGCGGCATAGCTGAGCCCACAGACCCTGTCCACACACCTGGAAACGCCGCGGAGAATATAATCTGGGAGGCGCTGTGGACAGGGTTTTGAACAGGCAATCAGTTAGACACCTTAGGGGAGTCTTTGAGTTTTCCCGCCCTTTGGTCGCCATATTGGGAAGGTCAAGCACATGGGGCTGGGTAGCCATCTTGAGAAGGATGTCACATGACTTCCGCCCTCACTCGCCGCCATCTTGGTTGTGGCTGAAGCCACTTCCGATTGAGACGCCATCTTTTTTGTGGCACTCTTAAGGCCCCCTCCGGCTGAAAACAGAGACGCCTGACTAAATCTACTGCTCGAACCAGCGGCATAGCTGAGCCCACCGACCCTGCCCACACACCTGGAAACGCCGCGGAGAATTTAATCTGTGAGGGGGTCGGGTCGGGGTTGCGCACAGGCAGTCAGTTAGACGCCTTCGGGGTCTTTGATTTTTCCCGCCTTTTTTCCACTGGCCGCCATCTTGGTTGTGGCTGAAGCCACTTCCGGTCGATCCGCCATCTTTTTTGTGGCACCCTATGGTCCCCCCGGCTCCACACAGCAGTGCCTGACTAAATCGACTGCCAGAACCCCTCAGGGGCACCGCCGAGCCTCCAGCTCGTGCCCACGCACCTGGAAGCACCCCATAAAAATCACTCTCGGCCGGCGCTGTTGTCGGGTTTTTGCGCAGGCAGCTGGCTAGATGCCACCAGGGTCCTTGCTTTTTTCCCGCCCTTTTTGCCGCCGTCTTGGAAACGTCAAGCAGTGCCCCCAGGCTCAAGTCCGGGGCTGCCACGCGCATCGGGGTGGGTTGAGGGGGGGGCGCTGCAGTACCGGACTCTGTCCACACGGTGGCAGCACTGGCCCAGATTTCAGCCAGGGTCTGTCACACACCTTGGGGACGGGCACGGGAGAGCGCTGCAGTACCGCGCTCTGTCCACACGGTGGCAGCACCGCGCCCGATCTCAGCCCTCGGTCGGGGACAGGCAGAGAGCGGAGGCAAAAAAGGCGTCCAAAAATCCCCTTCCAAAAATTCTCTGAATTAAATGCCACAACAGTCTCCCAACCACAACGACAAGAGCCCTGTCACCAATGAAATTCAAACCAAAAAAGCCTTTCTTTTAGGCTATATTTCCAAATTTCCAATCTTTTTTATTTTTATATTGGTATTTATCGTTACAATTTATCTTTTATATTCCTATCTTTATTATATCTCATATAATATACGCAACATGTAATATGATATATTGTCTTTATATTATTGATATTTTTTGTTTTATATTTCTATTTTTATTATTTATATTGTTCTATTTCTGTATTTTTTTTAAATTCGTGTTCATGTTTTAACCAATATTTTAAATGATATGAATTCATTAACCTAACACAGCAGAAGGACAATTAATTACAATTAAAATGGCCTGGCTTTCCAAGGGTAAAGATTTCATTTTTATTACAATAATATTGGCATATTTTCTCTTTTTGTGTTTTTTCGGGAGGTGGGCTGTTTTTCGGGGGATTTGCTTTGGGGTGTTTAAGTTTACTTTGGTTTGGATTTCTCTGTTAGTAAACAATGAGGTTGGGAGAGTTACAACATAAAATGCCCACTTGGTTTTACGGCTGTCTCTGAAATACACCTCGACACCAAGTTACTGCTGGTGATGCTGGACGTGGGTAGGATGAGCCCTGCTGTTGGGGGTTCCAAAGAAAAACACGGCACCGCCCGCGTTCAGGTTTTTTAATGGAGCAGAAAAGGCAGAGGTTTTGCTGCCTGCACTCTCAACCCTATCCAGACGTCCAGTGGCCATGGGTGTCGTTCTTCAGCTCCTTTCCTGCCAACAGCCAAACTTCCTGACACTCAGGGCAAGAAAGAGTAATGGGGGAAAAAAATAAAGGAACAAAGAAAACATGAAAAAATAAAATAAAAATATATAACAAAAAAGAGAAATAAAGTTAAAATTTAAAAATTAATTTAAAAGTAAAATTTTAGTATAAAATTTCACTATAAAATTTTTTTAGTAAAAATATAAGAAGAAAAATGAGATAAATATATAAGAAAAATAATACAAAACTAAAAGCAAATAAAAAACCAAATAATATAAAAAAGAAAAAAAATAAAGAAATAAAAAACAAAAAAGTACAAAAGAAATTTTTAAAAACTAAATAGAAAATTAAAATAAAAATAAAATAAGGGGGAATAAAATATAAAAACATTCAAAAATACAGAACAAGAAATAAAATAACATGAAGAAATAAAACACAATAAAATCAAAATATAGCATTAAAAAAAAACCAAAAAGCAATAAATAAAAAAAATAAAATAAACAATACATAGAACAAACGACAAAATTAAATAAATGCAGCTCTCCCCTCGTGCCATTCCCTACACAGCTCCGGCAGTATCCTGGATTCTGCAGGGGCAGGGAAAACAAACCCTGTGCTTCCCAGCAAATAAAGCTTTCTAGGCAATCCCCAGTTTTGCTTGGAAACAAATTCTGTTTGTTTCCATTCGGCACTGCCCTGTCCCCTCATCATCCTTTACAGCTGACACCTGTGGCTGCTGCCACTCTCAGTGTGAGGGCAGGGGCAGAGGGGACTTGCTGCTCATTCCCTGGACAGCTCATTGTCTGCACCTGACACTGGGGCACTGGGCTTTCCTTGCTATGGATAAGGACCTACCTGCAGATGTTCAAGGCTGGAATTGGGATTCAACCTCCAAAATTCTATATGCCTGAGGTTCATAATTCCTAAGGAAATCCCCCAGCAATCATTAGCCTTCATTTACAATTTTTCCTTTGGAGTCATTACTAACTTGTCTTTCTGTGAAAATGTTTCGAACATTCATTGAGAGTTCAGGAGCTGGGTTGGCTTGTTTATGATTTAGCTGACAAGCCCAGGCTAAACCTAACATTGAGAATTACAGCGAAATATGGAAACAGTTTACAAATCCCCTCATTGCAACTTAGTCCTTCATCGCACATCCACAGAGCAGAGTCACTCCATCCTTTCTTCCCAACAGCACCTCTCCAGCACAAATCCCACCTCTCACAGACAAACCAAACAGAAATCTACTACAGGTGTTGGCTTGGAAAGTAAAATTCTTAGTACATCAGGCTACATGATTAAAACACATACATGCATTGATGGTCATTGAGGGAAAGCTTTTCAGTGGGGAAAATAGCCATTTTTGTAGCACACTTCCATAGACCTTCAGAAAAAGCAGAATTAGCACCAAGTCCTAAGACCCCTGCTGAGGAACCCAGCCCTCCTTGGGACACCCAATGCAGCAGACATTGGAAAAAGGAGGGGAAAAGCCAACTTGGAGTGGAAAAAGAGAACATAAATACACCAGCCTTTGAAAAGCCTTCACACAGCAATAGTGAGAAACAGTGACATTTATTCTTTCCTTGCTTTTTGCTATGACAAATATGAAGTAAAAACATAATGCATAGGTAGGATTTACAGGTCCTCCTTCTGGTAGTCTGGATGACAAATATCTCCTGCACTGACACCCAGCCCAGTTTAAACCCATCCTTAGCCCGACCCTTCCTCGCCTCCCATTTCCCACTGCCCTGCTCAGGGCTTTGCACCTCACGCTCTTTCCTGTGGCTTGATAAATAAATAATAATAATATCCCATTATTTATTCCTGCTTGCTAAATAAATAATAGTATCATCCCAGGAGCCTGATTTTGGAGTGTTTTGTGGAATTGTCAGAGTAGCTCTTACTTCTTACATTTACATAATCTATTCATGGCAGGTTCCAGCCTGTCCCTCAACTTAGTGCCACTCTGAGCCCTTAATCTGCAGGGAAATTAACATTTTGGGAAGTTCTTACAGCTCTATTTAATGCTTTAAGGGTTATGATGATTTTCTGGAAGCAGACTGTCCGTCCAGACCTATTGCCTTCCCTCTCCCTGTCACACTGTACCTGTGGCAAGGCCAAGGTGAGACTAGGATCTGTAAATCTGACTATTGGTGTCTTCCTGAGGCTGAAGCTCACGGAGTGTAAGGTGCTACAGGCTCAAAACTCATTCCTTTCCCCCTGAATCCCAAGACATCACGTCTGTAAGAAGCTCCTTTCTTTGTGGCACCTTAGGGATACTTGCCAAGGCAGCAGGCAGAGGAACCTGTCGTGCGTCAGCGTGGGAACTGTAAGGACACACCTACACACTGCCAGCACAGCCAGAGGCGTTGGGAAGAGATCTCCCTTTGGGCTGTAGTCACAGGTTAGGTTATTGTTGTTCCTTGTGAACATTCCCATAGGACTATACACTTTGTGTTTTCCAGAATTCCACCATGGACATGGTGCTGTACAATCTTGGTGGCCACAGTTCAGAACTGGGTGAATGTGAAGTACAGTTGAAGGGTTTATCCTCCAAGAGAAATAGTGATTTATAAATTAAAGCAGAGTGGTATTGCACACTGGCAACTTGGGATTGCTGCTAGCAGACCCTATGCCAGATTTCTACTCAGAGACCTATCCAGTGAGGCCACCACTTTGTGTGGAGGCAAAAACCCCAAAGATTCCAGGGTCCAGACTGCTAAACTGCAAGTGAATACCTGTGTCTGTGGTGCCTATCAGGAAAATAAGTATTAGCCAGTCTCCAAGCACTTGTCTGTACTTCAGGTAGGCACTCATCTATGGAAATGCCTGTGCTTTAAGTAACCTAGGGATATATGCAGCCAGTATATAACCATGTGTATTTCTCTTCTCAGCCAAACCAAACAAGAGTCTTTTTATTACTTTCCCTCCTGGGAACTTTCTTGACTCAGGACTCTCCTAGGAGGCAGCTGTACCACGTCTGTATAATGTAATTAAGATGCATTTGCTGTGCATCCATACAGATGGGCTGCAGGCACAGGAAAAGAAGTCTAACTTCAGAACAGTGCGTAAAATGAAACCTTCTATTATCACACTTTCTTTAGTACATAAAACATATTTAATGAAGGCCAAACCATCCAAGTAAACAGACTGATAAAGATCAATACAGCACCACTTGTGCCCTGGCTGCAGCAGACACCTGACCGCACACGTGAATGGAACGTGTTTCTGGGGACCAGTTAGTGCTGTAGATACTAATGCTGTCAGAGCTCAAAATATAAGCTCTCAACAGATAGATCTGAAGAATCTGGAGGAAAATAAACTGCTATCTGATTCCTTCAGCTTCAGGAAGCCACAGTGGCAGATGGCAACACGTGCAGTCAGTTGGCTACAAGATCTTGAACTCACATGACCAACAGTTACTGCAGAAAGAGAAATAAAAATCTATCAGAGGAAGCAGTTCACAAATAAGTCTTCACTCGTGGTTCCATGCAAGTTTCTTTATGCTGTTCCTTCCAAATCTTCTGTTTGTGAAGGTCTCACTCATTCAGGTTGCTTTTTCTCTGGCATTTCATCCGCATATCTTGCATGAAGTTTCTGAAGGCTGGTTCTTCATGACTCTCCTCAGTCACTGGGGGAAGAGACGACAGTTCAGCATTATTCTACTTTTGTTACTGACAAAAGCTAGAGTCAGGATAGTCAGAACAACATAAAACATCTGTTGGATCTTCAACTACATTACAGGGCAAAGGAAGTAAGTGATCCTAAACATCAATGGAACAAGAAAAGAGTGAAGATTAAGTCTGTGAACTATGGAAGAGAAAAATCACGCTTTAAGAACTTAGAAGATTGCTCCAAGACCATAGTCACAGCAAAAGCAAAGAGAGCTGGGGCAGAAACTGTAAGGTCAAAAAGATGATAAAACAGCTGTGCATCAATTAAAGGTCACTGCGTGCCTCAAGCCTAAGAAGTTCTCCGGTTTGTGTGTGTTATACACCAATTAATTCCTGAAATAGGAAATTTACAATTGAACTTTCACAAAGGTTGGAGAGTGATAGCCCTGGACCAAACATTGCAGCTGGGCTTTGGTACGGTATCACACGTATTTGGGTGACTGCATTTTGTCTTGTTTTCTAGGCTCTGTTTACAGTTGTGGTAAATAGGTATGATTCGTGCTGACAAAATTGAAACGGTAATCAATATTTTAAAATATTAATTAAAAGTACAGTGCCAAAGAGAAGAGGGAGGGGGTCCCCCCCCTTCTCCTGCAGATGTTCATGACAGAGTGGAATACAGGAAGAAACTAAGATAAGACTAGCTAAATTTATCCATAAGACAGGGAGATTTGGGGAAACTCCAGGAAAATTGTTAATTATATGAGATTTATTGTCTTAATGTTCAAACATGGTATTTGCTTATATAATACAAGCTTAATATCCATGTGTAAATATGAGAGGTTATTCAGAGGACAACAAGGAAGACTGTGAGCCTCCATCCAAAAGACCACCAAAAGAAGACAGAAGACCTCCTAGCAACAAGTGAAGCATGCACCATGAAGTACAGTGATGTAGATTTTTAAAATTGGAAATAGGAGGAAACTTACGGGAAACATTGTATTAGCAGACAAGTATATAAGTGTAGCAGACAAGTATATAAGTGTAGTCTGAATTGTTCTGTTTTGTGTGTGAGGTGGGGTGAGAAGCCCTCCCCGTACCCCGGTTGGTTTTGCTTATGCGTTATCAGAACCTTAACCAAATTTAAATAATTAGTGCCAAATTTTTGTATATGTTTAGTTTTATATTAAATTGCTATTAAAATTGCTGCTAAATTTTAAATTTGTTGTTTATTTTATTTATATTTATAACACAGTCCACCACAGTCCAGAGAGGATTTCCTGACTAAATGGGCACCTTTCAGGCCTCATTCCCTCACCTTCATGGTCAATGTCATCAGTATCACTCTCCCTCTCTTCTTCCTCCTCATTGAGAGTCCCTCTTGTTAGGATTAGCTCAGAGGGACCCATTGCAGAAGCATCATCAGGTCCTTGAAGGGAAAAAAAATGGTTGTACACAAACCAGCTTGCTAAAGGTAAGGTATTGTTAACACTGACAACTTTTATCTGCACATAAACACAACAATTAACACCTGCTCTGAAAGGACAGATAACTGCTTGTGAATCCCAAAGACACAGGACAGACTTCATCAACACATACCTTATGTAAGGAGCAGGGCAGCCAACAGCAGAGCTTTCCCATATTCTAATCTGTTTCACCTTTCCTAAAGTACTTCCTTATTTTCAGTATGTCTGAGCATGCTTTAGTTACACAGCAGGATTTCTTCCATGCCTGTGACTGACACAGGAAGAGCTAAGTGTGACCAATCCCAGAGGAACTAAAGCCCACTCCTCTAACATGGAGATGGTTTCACACTTTTGCTGTGACAACAGAGAAGCGCTTCTCACGCAAACTCTTCAGAACTCTTCAGAAAACTTCTGCACTGAACCTAATCTTTCTGGTGAGGTACCTGCCAGTGTGCTGCCCTGCACACACACACTGCCCATGTCCTTCCACAAGTGTTCCAGCTGTTCTCTCTTTTGCTTCTCTTGAGCTTCCTCCTGTAGATAAAGAGTTGCATGTGGATTCTGAGAACATTTAAAACATCAGTAGAAAAGTAACCTCACCCAAACCCAACAGTTTGCCCCCTAGCTAGAATGCAAGTCACTAAGCAGCTCTTACACTACAACTAAGGTTACACAGAACTTTTGACCAAACACGGACAGCAACCTCCAGTATGGCAGATTTCTAGAACATTCTCAGGAGCATCAGGAAGGCAAACTCAGTGTAGCCATGCCTGCAGAGAACTGTCCTTTAGCCAGCCAGGAGGAGAGCTCAAGGTGAGCAGAGCTTCTGACTTTGGCACTGCAAATCAGTCTCTGTTTGTGTTTAAGTCAAACCAGTACACTTCACTGGTACAGGAAGATACAAGGATAGCATCAACAAATCACTCGAGAATTTATTTTCAAGAACTCTCTATCCTTCTGAATGGAAGATAAAAAAATATTTCCCAATCATTTTCTCACAATTAGCTCAAATACTAGTACTAAAGCAGCAAACAATATGTGTTTTATAAAACATCTTTTTTCTTGTTAAGATATGCTCCAACACAGCTAAGAAAAAAAGGCAGATAGCAGACTTCTTCAGGACAGGAGTTTTCCCACACTGAGCATGACTAATAAATGAAATGTTAGACCCTCTCAACATGAAGGCAATTGTGTGCATAAAAATACCCTCAAGATACACTATCCGGGTGTACAACAGCTGAAAACACTTACTAGTGTTTTTCTGAGGCGCTCGTATTCTGGACGATACTCTCTGAAAAGACAGAGTGCATTCAGTCTGAATCAACACATGATTTATATTAAGTAAGGATCATCTCAGAGGCTTCCTTCTACCCCCAAAAAAGTTTTCTCTAGGCTTTCATGCTTGAGAGACATTGCAGGACTAACAGTTCATTTTACCCAGATTTGGACTCTGAAGCCAATGGATGCAAAATAAGTGAACATACTTCATTGAAACAGCAAGAGTTCAAACCTTGATCACTGTATGGAATTATAGAAAAAAATATTACTTCACACATTTGATGGCACAGATAGCTTTTGCTTTTTCACTGAATCGTGAACACAAAAATTCATGCTGAATAGTTCCTTTACACTGCCACTTTTTATGCTGATGCTTGAAGTTTATTAGAAACCCTAAACTACCTTGGCTAAGGGTAGTGTAGAGTCTTTCAAATCAAAGGAGTTACAAATCAATACTTTCAGGAAGTGTTCACTGGGTTAACCACCCCCCTTACCTCTCATACTCATCTACAGCTTTAGAAAGCTGGATAAAAAACTCATCCAGTCCTGTGCCAAGCACCGCAGAAACACCAACCACCTGCAAAACAAACCACACACCAGAACTGGGGAGTAACTGAACCAGTTCCTAACAAAAGCCAACAAATAATTGCTAGTCTATGTGATAGCCATTTAATCAGCACAGTGACACAGGAATGTGCAGTAAGTAACACTTCTGCTTCTAGCCATCCTGCTTTCAAACTCTTTCCCCGCTTGCTGTTCATGTTTGTTACCTCTGTTTTTTGGTTGTTGCTGGTTTTCTATTTGATGAGTTGCTGCAGTATTTTGGGGGGTGTTTCTTTGGGGAAGGGGGTTTGGGTTTTTTTAACAAGTTGGGCATTTCAAGAGAAAGTCAGGTCTTCCTGTTGCTTAATTGTTTACCGTTAATAATCCAATCTGCATCTAGGGTTATAAGTAGTTAGTATGTATCAGTGTACTTGAATTAGACAGCAAAATAGACAACTGACCTTCTGGCTCTGAAACTACATCTAATACTTTGTATTTAGCCACATCACATTTTAAAAAGTCCACAGTTCAACCCCAGAACAGCAAGAGATGGAGAATTTAAACAGTTACTATGGCAATACATTCAACATGCACATCATTTTCCTAATCTGAACTTGTCTATCGTTACACTTCCGGCCATTTGTTCCGCCTGTATTAAATCAATTACCTAAAACCACATTTCATTAGGACTATTACCAGTCAGAATCGATCATCCTCCAACAAAAATTCTTCCTCTTTTTGAAAAGCAGGACAGTCTCAACTACTCACTTTCAAATGGAAGTCTTTTTGCAATACAGCCTTGCACTCGATCATTAATACAGCAGACATGAGACAGCTCTCCCAAGGATTTCAAGTATTAATATATGCTAACATATGTTAATATTTATACTTTCCCTGCATTTAAGTACAACCTGCAGCCTATGCTATAATCATCAAATGACCTGCTCTCCAGTTCAGCATTCTGACATGCAGAGAAATATGACCTAATTAACATGTACGGAACAGGAAGCACTTTAATTCTGTATATGGCACCACTACAAGCCCTTCTCAAATTCTGTATATTGTTCCACATAGAACACTTAAAATATTTTTGTTCTGGCTACATTATCTACCTGAATGGAATCACTTATTTTCATTGTCTTTCTTTTAATACCCATAAAGCCAAGAAGGCTTGCTTTTTCTTTAGTAAAAGCTGATGACAAACACAATTAGCTGAAACCTTTAGCACAGACTATGGGAACAGTAACCACCTCCAATGCATAGGGTTTCATGATGAACTGGATTACTTTGTCCTCTCAAAATCTGGTTAAGTGAGAAAAAAACCCCCAACTTCTCCTTGCCCAAGCAAATACGGGGGGGGGTGAGGAGGAGAGGGTGTTTGTTTGGGTTTGAGATTCTTTCCGTTCTTCCTGTGTACTAAATTGCACAACTGTACTAAACACTTTATGAACAAGGAAAATTATCTCAGACAGGAAATGCTGCAACAAAGAATGCTGCCTCTTACCAGCCTATCTTAGCTTTTTTCTCATGATCAATCACAATTCAGTATTAAATTATTCAGGGCTGCCACTCAGCGTGACAAGTTACTGAAGTTAACTGTGTAAAATTTGAACTGTGTTCAAATTCACAAATCCTCAACATGGCTCATCAACACATTTCAGTTCAAATGGGCAGTGCAAAGACCCTTTACATAATGGTGATGACTGGATGATGCCTCTGGAGAGTCCAACTTCTCTGCTCAAAAAGCAGAATTAAATAGAACAGGTTTTTCATAGACTTTGTCTGTCTCCAAGAATGGAGACCTCACAATTTCTCTTGACCATCTGTTCCAGTGATCAATCAGTAAAAATGAAGTAATTTTTTTCCTATTCTGTTTAAACATAGTTTCTTGCATTTCACTTTGTGTCTATTGCCTCTTTTCCTTTCCCTGAGCACCAGAGAAAAGGGTCTGCTTTTTGCCTTCCTTACACTCTACTCCCGCCCTACATCAAAAACACTACTCCTGAGCTTTCTCTTCTCCAAGCTTTTAAGAGAGGTAATAAACAAAAAGAAAATTCTTACCTTCAGTGAACTGTAAAATTCATCCAACACTAAACTCATAGAACGAGTCAGGTTACTGACATAGGAGGTCTCTTGATTCAGGGCATCCTGAAAAGTCTCGAAGTCCTGCATCCATTCCACTGCGAAACTGTGGTCGATTATGTCAGTCTGGAAGAAGGGAAAATATTCAGAAGTAATGATCTCAGCCATAGACTATTAAGTGGACAAATAAAAAAAAAAAAAATCCACGTTAAGCTTATTTTTAAAATGTTCATCTTTTCAAAATTCTCAGCCCTGGTCTGAAGCTTCACAAGTTCTGTTTTTATCAAACCAACTACATGAATACCTGAAAAGAAGACAAACGACCACTCAGGCTTAAGCAGGCAACAACTGTTTAAGGAAACAAACATGGGTCTAAAGTCTTCTATGATTTACTGCAAAGGAGCATTCAAAAATTGCATACTGTGCAATAAAGTTTAGTGTGTAAATAGTAGATCATATGATTGATTAAGGCCAGACAAGAGCAGCCTTCACTGAAATCCCAAGCTTTCCTGATTGCTTGGGAGATGGAGGAGCAAGTGGCACTTCCACACTGGGTAGCAGCCCATGGATAGGGTCTCCATAAATGTGAGCTGTGTTCTGACCCAAAGAAATTACAACCCATTGTCAGTGCAGGACAATGGACACAAACAGGTGAGATGGTTCAACAATTTTACACAGATTCATATGCAAACAGTCTCTTTAAAAGTTTTATAAACATCTTACCACGGGCATATCCACTCTTACCACAATATGAGCTGCCTAAAACTCTTGATATATTTCATTTCCCTGCAGAAAAAAGATGAAGTTCTGTCTAGCATTACTCACAAGATTTGAGACAGAACTGAACCCTGCAAGGGCCAAAGCCTGAGTACTTAGAATTCTACAAACAAAATAAAATCTCTACAAATTGATTTTTTTCCTCTGCAAACCTTAAATTTCTGAAATCTGTTTGTCACTGCACGTCAGTTGCCCAGGATTCTTCCATTCTTATCAAGAGTCAATTTTAAAAAATTAAATTTAATTACGTTTTGTTAAAAATTCTTAAAATGCTGTTGCCTTTACTCTTTAGCAAAGGCAAACATGAAATTAAAATGAGGTTTGAAGTTATGAATCCTAAGCCTCCGGCCTACCTTTCCTTACATATACTGATCAAGTCCCACTTTTAGTCTTTCAAAAGGTGTATTTTCTTAAGAGAGACTGCTTTTCCTACCTCGTGCATTTTTATATGGGGGAAAAAAAAAGCTTAGTAGCTTAGTCTAAAACTACTGCCTAGAGTTAGAGAGAGAACAAGCATACAAAACCTTGCTCGGTAAGCAAGCAGGTCAAAACAAGGTTGGGGTCACTGGGCAGATGGGCAGCATTGGGACACAGCAGACACTGACATCACTTGGCTGAGGTGAGGGAGAATGGCACAGTCAAGGCATGGCCTGTGTGAAATGTATGTGTGTGCAGAGAGCTTGCTGTGCTGGGGATACAAATACAAATTATGTCTGTAGGGAGCAGCATTCACACCAAAAATCTAACGGGACTCTTTTAATATCTGAAATTATTATGTTCAAAGAGACAGCTGTTAAACTCAAAAGCACCCCCATAAGACTGCAAGTGCATTACACGACAGTGGATGTGTATCTTTAGCATCTGCCTCCCAGCAAATACTGGATCAAACATCTTTTGCTAAGTTTTGCCTGGTACAATATTTGGGACTCCTTCCTCAAAACATGCAGGTGTTACACCATTCCCACTGTGGGTCATTAGCCTGCTGCTGAGTATAAACAGTTAGGAAGACAAATGTTATGTGGAAACAAGGTGTGTAAGAGCAGATTCGGTAATGAACTCCCTCTTAATGTTACAGGGTCAAGTTTCCCTACAGTCCAGGCTAAAGGTCCCAAACATGTTTCAAAGTGTTGCTATCCTCTCTGACTTGAGGGTTTGGGTGCAACTGCCCATCCCTGATTATGCTTATGCATTTGGATACCAGATTAAAGACCCTTTTTAGAGCTTGTTGTCAGCCTGCAGCTCCCTCCCAGTTTCTCTTTTCTAAAAAAAACTTATTATTGTGGTAAAACAAAGACACCACACCAAAGAAGCTAAGCAGAACAATGTTCCTCTAGGAAATGGAAACCAGAGCTTTAACTTACTTTGTTCATAACTACAATGAAAGGTAGCTTTGTCTTGTACAGGATGCTGGGCAGGAAGACACAAAATGAAAATGAAAATTTAACATTAATTTTAAACTCACTAGAAGAGAAAGCAAGTTAAGCATAAGACTTGTGCAAAAATGAATACATTTGACATCAAAAGATAGTTATTTTCCTCTGCACCAACCAGAATTTTCACCCAGGTCCTGCTTACAATCATTGAACAAAATAGGCCTCCCCAAGATGTAAGCACATATCTGTGAGACAGAAAATCTCTGATACACCCAGTTGATTTTGGTTACCATTTTCTATGACTTTCAGATTCCAGTTTTTAACTCCTTTTGCCTTTTGCATTTGACAGACCTCAGGTTCTGAGAGACTGTGAACTGAGCAATGAATTCAAATAACACAGATCTATAAAGAAAAACCACCTCAACACAGGAGCTCACACATTCATTTCACGCGATATATGTGCTATCACCTTTTGCTCAAAACTAAGGTTGGAAAATGCAGCATGCAATAAGACACATTTTGTACACTATTACAGTGATACAGCTCCTGACCTTGGTACAAGGATTGCAGGGGTTTTTGAAAACCTTTTATCAACATTTACCATGAATTATTACAGCTCCAGCTATGTTGATCATTCTATAGGTATTTAGTCCCTGATTTAACATGAAAGAAATCAGATAAATTCATCTATGGAAAAGAATACAATAAATCAAGAACTCCTTGCTATGTTGAACTCAAAACAAATCTTGAAGTACCAGTACCTCCTAAAGTACCAATAACAATAAAAAAATGGATAAGGAACTATGTGTTTAAGAAGGAACTTTAACTAGACTATCTTGATACATTTTAGATAAATGGGTTTGTAAGCAATGGGCAACGTTAAATCTATTGTAACCAGCATTCATCACACCAAGGTCTCATGGATTATTTAATTCTTTCAGTGGGAGTTTTGAGCTCCAGACGTCCACTGGCACCTAAATTATTCTGTTTTTTCAATGAGGAAGTCACTAAGAAAATAACCATGCCAGTAGATTAAGTGGATGTGAGACATCCAAGTGCAAAACTAACCACATCGTGGGCTGCATCAAAAGCAGCATGGGCAGCAGAGTGAGGAAGGTGATTCTCCCTTTTTACTCTGTTCTCATCCCATGCAGAACACTGCATGCACCTCTGGAAACCATGGTACAAGGAAGACATGTACCTGTACAGTGGGCCCACAGGAGGTCATGTGACGTTGCTAAAGATCACAACGACACGGACTCCGACTCAGAAGGCTGACAATGACTCTTCTTATTTTTGGGAATTTCTTCTCTTTTATGTTATTTTATAGAGAACAACCCAATGGGTGGAAGAAAGACAAACTTCTTCAATTACATTGGTCAAGTCAGAGGGACACCAAGAGGTCCCTCTTACGGAAAGGAATGTAAACATAGGCTACAGTTAGGAAAACTCTTGTTGTCTCTTGTTGACAGAAAACTCTCTGGGAAAGAGTTTCAGAGAAACTGAAACATCACAGGTACCAGCCAGGGCTACAGTCATGCAAACCACTAGAGGACTGGAAGGGCTCTCCTACGGAGACAGGCCAGAGAGTTGGGATTGTTCAGCCTGGAGAAGGCTTCAGGGAAGCTTTACTGCAGCTTTTCAGTACACAAAGAGGTTTATAAGAGAAAGGGAGAGTGACTTTTTACCAAGGCTTGTAGTGACAGGACAAGGGATAATGGTTTTAAGCTGAAAGGGACATGCTGGAAAAAAATTTCATGACAGTGGAGAGATACTGGAGCACACTGCACAGGCAAGCTGTGGTTGCCCCATCCCTGAAAGTGTTCAAGGCCAGGTTGGATGGGGCTTGGACCAACCTGGTGTAGTGGAAAGTGTCCCTGCCCATGGAAGAGAGCATGGACTAGATGGTCTTTAAAGGTCCCTTTAAACCCAAACCATTCCATGATTCCCCTTAAAAATAACTATTAAAGAGACACAGCAGTTGAAGCAGATGGGCTGCATTTACAGCTATTCTTACCTGCAGGCATACAGCATGTTGGACATAAAAGTGATAGGGTTAGTACTGCGAGAGGTGTCCATCACATAGACAACAACAGAAGGGAAAGAGGAAGCCTGGGAACACAAAGTGAAAGACAGTTTAATCAGAAGCTCACCGCTCAACAGCCAGGTCATTCACACAACTTCACTGTCCAGTCATGTCAAAAGCACTTACCAAGGCCTCAGTTATGATGGTTCCTGATGCTGACCAAGTAAATACCTCAATTTGCCCTGGTGTGTCAATAATAACATACCTGGTAAGAAGTTACCCCAAACAACAATAAGGGAAAATTAGTTAAGCACAAGGTCCTGTTCTGACTAGATTATTACCAACATAAAATGGCAAATGACATGATTATTCTATAACAGATGACAAAAGCTTCTCCCAAACACTAATGAAATTTATGGGCATGCCTGAAAATCTCCTGTGTGAATTTTGTAACAAAGAAGCATGTACTCTCATGAGCTGAAGGCATCAATTTGACAGACAGTAGTAGTGCAAAATCTTCAGAAAAAGAATTAATTGCTGCCTATTTGAACAGTGTGAGAGAAAAAATGATAGTCTAATGGAAGACGAGAAAAGCAGGACTGTAATAAGGAGGCGCTTTTTTTTAATGTATCCAAAGGAAAATCTAGTTTATACCTTCTATGCCCTTTTCCATATAAATTTTACACCAAGGCTGAAAAAACCAACAAGAAAACATTCAGAGAAGCTTTTTAGAATTTTGCAATTTTCCCACAATGACCCCAGAAAAGGACAACTCAGTAGAATGTACTCACTTGGATGCATTTTGTCTTTTTTCAATAAACTTCATCACCTGATTGAAAAGACAGAAGCATATTTTGTATTTAGGCTCACAACAGGAAATTTTCATTTTCATTTCATAGCAGAAACTACATTAACTTGCAAAGCTGCAGGTGAATATCAAAAGGTTGAAGTCTTTATGCTTTTCAGGGTGTGGAAATGTCCTGCTAAGGGAGGCATGAAAAATGCTCAGAGCCTGCATAGGTCAAAGACAACCTTGATTTTTTTGTGTGTTCTAGTACCTGTCTAAAGAAATTAGTACCTGACTAAAGGCAGCTCCCTGCCTTTTCTTCAAGAGATTGTCTCAATATCTGACATCAGTCCCCGCCCCACAGCTGATTTAGTGCTTTGATTTAGGAGGGCTGTCAATTATCAAACAACCCCGAGAAAATGTAACGGATTTCCAGAAGTGAAACCAGAGCATTCACATGAAAAATTTTATGGGAAACATGGTGCAACAACAGTCCGATACAAAGACTGAAGGATGTTCCGTACACGTGGCTTCTTAATTCTATTTTTAAAAAAGCTGAAAAACTGAAATCTCTCATATGAAAGCTAATGTGCTCTGACAACATTGTAAAATACATGGTTCTGTATGGAGAATAACTCCCCAGAAATCTCAGGAGGCTAACCAAACACAGTGCCCTCTGAGACTCGACATACACGAACTCCTCGCCCCATCTCCAGCACAGCATCATAGGAACAGCAACAGAAACAACCTCATACCTGGTCAAATCTTGTAGCAAAGAGATTGAGAGAGGTCACTATTCCGCCATTTGGACCCAGCCCATATCTGATGCTTCATTTAGGAAAGCAGATGGTTATGCAGACCCCAGAGGTTGTCTTTGTCAACTCTGACAGCAGATGCACACTGGATACCTTGAGATCAAGAGACAATAGCCCTAACACACGACTACGTCTGCTAAGTCATCGGCAGGATAACAAATACTCTCCTACCCAAACGTGTGATTGACAGAAGGAGGGGCTACGTGGCTTCTCCTTGCCATTTTTGCTTTAACTGCACAAGAACCAGCATTGACTCATAACACACTGTCTTCTCTATTACTACTCTCAATATCCAGACATGAAGGCAAACATCCTTCTTAGGCCCTTATTAACAAGACACAGAAACTCCAGTAATGGCTAACAGATGCAGTGAAGCAAATAATGTACTTACATATTCATTTGAATCTTATCATTAGGATGTTTTGCTGGTAACCCCAAATCAAACAACAGCCAAAATCAAGAATCCTGTCCCCCACCACCTTTATTCTTGTCTAAAATACTAAATTTAAGAGTCATACTTGCAAGTCAACACCAAAGATTGTGTATCACCTCCATCTGCACAAGTTATCATCTGAGAGGCTGAGGACCTCCACAGCCCTCTGGCTGGAAGTGCAGCCACTTTAGTCTGATGTTACTGCACTACAGTCACCAACACTGTGAGCAAGGGCACACATCCCGATGTCTCTGAGAGTCAGAGAGATAGCAGTGCTTTGATTATGGTCAAACAGAGAGATAAAAGAATTTCCGTATTTGTTTATGACAAATAAAATCAGACTAGTTAAAACATGGCGAAAAGGCTGCTGGCTTCCACAACAAACAAACAAACAATAAAACCACCACTAAAACAAACCAATAGCAGACACAAGTTCTTTGAAAGAACAACAGAAAAAAAAAAAAAGAAAAAAAATCTATGTGGGCAGAGTGTTAAAAATTACTGTTAGGCAGAATCATTTTTAGCACGGGAGAAAATTACCTAAGAAGTACTAAATCTTGTAAACACCCATTCCTAATATCACATGCAAGAAATATAGAATCAAAACCTCTTGCTCTTCATGCAACACTCTGCATTACTGCAATCCTCCCCACCTCCTGCCCCTTCACCACAGTGTGCACATGACAGATTATTGTCAAAAACTTGAAATTCCAAATGTCATTATTTAGACAAAAAAAAGGATACTGTTTCATGACTTCTTTATATTTCACGGTGTCCCTGATATCTAGAGGAGAAAGACACATAAGTAATTTTCCAAGCACCAGCTAATCACCATCAGCTAATAAAGCATACCTACCTATCTGTTTGTACTAGAGATCCAGCACTGGAACAGATACTCCAGTCATTCTTCTGACAGCAGTGAAACAACTTGGGTACCCACACTGTCTTTATTATCCTTTGGAGAGGCTAATGTGGCATAGTTCACAGCGTGTAAGAGACAGGGTTGTAACAAAACTAGGGACTGGTATGCTCCTTGGAACAGCTAAGAATTGTTCTATTGCTAAAATGTTTTCTCTGAAATTTATGTCTTTTAAAGTGCTTTAAAGCTCTTTGTTGATAGCGTGTGTCTATATAGGGAACCAGATCAAATCTGCTAATACTTTCATTACTAAAAAAAAAAAAAAAAAAAAAAAAAAAACCACCACCAAAAACACACCTCCAGAGCCCAAGCACCTCCAATCACACCAGATGATTTTAAAAAATGTACAAATGCATCGGAAGAATGGCTTTAGTTCTAAAAATATCCATATTAACAACCGTTTGGAGAAAAGAGCTACAAAAAAAAACCAAACAAAAAACAACAACCACAAAACAACAAAGTCTCCAAGTCCTTCGTTTATTCGAACTTGGGCTCTCTTAAGCGAATACAAGCAGCCCAGCTTGTATTCCCTCCCCTCACGTATTCGCTTCCGTGGCACATATGAAAAGTACTCTCGCGAAGCGGTTCTGTCTCCGTTTAAGGCCCTAAGTACCTGCTCTTTCCTGGCGGACTCCAGGCCGCTCCTCCGGCCCGGGCCCACCCGTCCCGCAGGGAGCAGCACTCACCGATGTTGGCGGGGAAAGGCAGATTGTGCACGGCAGGGTCCAGGTTGATCACGTACGGAGGGCAGCGCTGCCCGTGCAGGTGGGCGGCCAGGCGCTATGGAGACACGGGAAAGCGTCAGGCCCCGCTGGGCACAGGGGCGACTCCCCGCGGCCCCTCGCGACTCCCGCAGCCCCTCACCTGCACGAAGGTGGTTTTTCCGGAGCCGGCCATGCCCAGCACCAGCACACACACCGGGGCTCCCGCCACCGCAGCTCCCGCCGCCGCTGCCATCTTCCCAGAGCCCACTTGTCCTTCCGGGGCGAGGGGCGGCCGCGGCCCCGACGTGACGCACCCAGACCCGGTTGTGGCCCCGCTGCCGTCCGGGACGCACCGCGGGCCCGCGTGGCCTCCTGGCGCGGCACGGCCCAGCGCGGCCCCGGGCGCGCCACAACAGCACGGCGCGGCGCGAGGTGGCGGCGCTGCCAAGGCCAGCCCAAAGCAGCGGGCGGGACCGCGCGGGCAGGCGTGGCGCTGACGTGGCGGCGGCACCGGCACCATGCGGGGCGGTGGCGGCGACTCGGTGAGTGTCCGCAGGCTTTTCACCAGTGTCGCCGGAGGCTGCCCCGGGGAGCCCGGCTGGTCCGCAGGTCACTGCGAGATGGGCTCCGACATCGGGATCGCGGGAGCGAACCGGCTCCGCGGGGCCGCCGGCGGGGCTGTGCGGCCCGGCCCGGCCCGGCCCAGCCCGGCGCGGTGAGCGGCCCTGAACGGGCGGCGAGCGGGACGCGCTCTGGGCTCCCGGGGAACAGCGGCGGGAGCGACTCCTCTCCGCCCGAAGGCTAGGCCATCCCCCGAGGCCCGAAGTCGGGCCTGGTTTTGTTCGGCCCGGAACCGGGCAGGAACCCGGAGCAGGGCGCTGTTGGCGCCGGTGGTGCGCTTTGTCCGAAAGGCCTTCATTGCAGGAGGACTCGTAGCTCGTGGAGTGTGCGGGTAGGATCGGGAACGTGGGGCTGGAAGAGGGAGTTCCCCAAGGGATACTGAGCCCTCCCGCGCCTCGCGGGGACAGTCGGGGCCCGGAGGATGCCCGGTGGCCCTGCTGGCACCTTCATCACCTTCATTTTCCGTATCAGCCTCCTCGCCTCGGGGAGTTTCTGTGCTGTGCTTATGCACCGTCCTGCTTGGCTGGATGCTGTAGAGCAGCCCGTCTCCAGCAGTGAGCCGTGTTCCAACTCACCGGAATGGCCCACAGTCCATGAGCAGACAGAATCCACCACTCTCCATCTTTTTGGGCTCTGGGCCACGGTTTCACTTTTTCTCAGCTGTGCAAGGAGGGTGACTTCTTTGTTTTCCTTGAAAGCCGTTGGGCATTCCTGCATACATTAGGTCTCTGTCCTTTAAGTTGGAAGTAAACTGTATAAATGAAAAAATACACAGAACTTAACACCAGTTTCTGTAGATGTTTCCTTCATAATTGCTGTTATTAACTTCTCAGAAAGCCTAACAGATCATTTTTCCTCGCCTTTTTTGTTGCAGATCCTTAACTGCCACCACAGTTCTTCATACTGATCTTCACTCTTATGCAAATTTTTTTAGTTATAAAAACTCCATGAGTCTTTAAACACATGCTATGTTTGTCGGTCATTTCAGTTCTTCTATGCGTAGATTAAGCCAGCAAATTGCAGCAGACTCTGCCTGCCTGTTTATTCATTTTTATCATTGTTAATCTCATAGCCATGATTTTTTTTGGCTGCTGCTCAGTGAGGCTTCTACACACTTCTGATGTGGAGATTTCCCAGACAGTGCTGTTGACACTGCTGTTTGGGTGTAAATAATGCAAACACAAACATCCAATTGACTTTACTTCCAAAGCAGACAAGATTTGGTTGTGAAGTCATTGTGAAGCAGTTGTGAATTTTTTCCTGCTGCTTCCCTAACATTTCCATGACAAGACTGTGGGGCTGGAGACCCAAGGAGAGCCTGACACTCCATAGGCACAGTGTAATCATTCATGTGTTGGTATCAGTGCTTGCTACTGAACTTCTTAGCTGATGGTTGGGGTGTCTCTCACTGTTGATAATGTGTATCACATTTTTCTGTAAAGAAGACAGGTAATTTAGCCATCATTTCTTTTTTCTTCTGTTTCCTTTTCTTCTGTGCGTTTGTTTGTTTGGTTTGTTTTGTTGGATTTTTTTTCAGGTTTTTTGTTGGTTGATTGTTGTTGAGTTTTTTGTTGGTGGTTTTTTTTTTTTCCAGTTTCTTAGGTAGTTCCTGTACACTGCAAAATACTATTTTTGTTCCCTAGGTTACAGTTTTGGTATTATATATACTTCCACTGGGCAATGATTTTTATTTTCTAGTCTGTAGAACTGCTATTTTTGTCATGAGTTTTCTAACGAAGAATGGCATTCAGTCATGATCAGTATTTGGAAGGTGGTGGTGGTATGTGATTGTCTACACACTAGGAGCAACGTACAGCAAATCAGCAAATTAGTTGTTCATACCAACTTGTAAATGTATTTTTACAAAGATGTATTAAATTACATGTCTTAATAAGAGCATAGCAAGTGATAAGTGACAAAAAAATCTTTGTTAAATAAGAAAAGAGGTTCCGTGATATGGATAAAGTGAACAAGCTGGGCAGCTGAAGGAGTTTGATAAAGCGAGATATAAAATGAGGGCATGAAGGAGACTTGAGACAAAATCCTTGGCAAAGTAAATGCAAGAATTACTTCATTAAGGAAAAATAAGTGCTAGCAAATTAGTATCTAAAATATTTGTCATCAAGTGGTAAAGTATAGGCAGAAAACATACATGGGTGAACGTACTGGAGACAAAGAGCACTCCATCCCATCTCATTGCATTGCTTTCATATGAGGAGTGTGGAGGGACTCATCCCCGTTTTGATTTCTCTTCCAATTCAGCTGAAGTTGGAAAGGTTAAACATTTCCAGTTGCGAAAAACAGTGATTTGTTTTTCAAAGGGTGGTGTACGTGTATCCTCAAAGTGCAGGTGATTGTGCTTGGCTGCATAGTGAAACATGCTAAAAGAAAACAAATGATGCTGCTAATGGGAATTGTTCTGCCTTGTTAGGACACCAGGACTGGACAACACAGACAGCAGAAGCTCAAGAAGTCCTTGGGAAATAAAAAGTATGTGAATGTTTTGGGTTTTTTTGTCTACTTTGATTGAGAGCAAGAAAAAAGCTGAGAGAATCCTGGTGGGAAACTCTATCTCGTATTTATAAATATTCTGAGTTTTAAGAGTTGCAGCAATTTTAATTAGTGTGTTGAGAGTTTCAGCTGACTTCACTTATCGCTTTGTAAGAAAAGTGCTTTTCTAACGTTTCAGTGTGTATTAGCTTTCATTTTTTTAAGGATTTTAACATTGTGAAGATAAGTATTTTAAGTCCAAGACCAAATGGTGCTCTGAAATCTATGTATTTTGGGTGTGAGTGCAACTTAAAAACTTTGAGAAATTCTCTCCCCATGCTTCTGCAATACCTCCTGAAACATAGTATGTAATGACCTGACCTGGTGCCATCAGTGTCCCCCCTTATTAATTCCTGGATTGATGTGTTAAAAGGTGAGCTCCCCAGCTCGAAGTATTAATAGAATGACCATCACAGTCATCACTCGAGTGATCTTGTTATTTCAGTTGGTAATTGTAGTAGCAATGGGATACATTCCAAAATGTTTCTGTTCCTTCTTTCCTCTTTACATAAATGGTATTTGCCCAGAGAACAGATATTCTGTGTTTCTTTGACACCTCATTCAGTTTGCTGTCATGTACAGAAGTGTAGATGCCCAGGTATTTCAGGTCAGCGAGAAATACTTTGGAACAGTAAAGCAAAGTTCCCTCTGGTCTCTAGGAAATAAAATTGAGTGCTGCTGATTAGTCTAAAGTAGTCTTAATGTCGTATGATTTGTAGGATATACTAGAAGGTTGTCTTCACTGCTGAAAGCTCACTAGTTAAAATTCTTACTGAAATCTTGAAATGCTTACCGAAATCATGAAATCTTTAATTGTGTAGTGCCAGCTCTGACTCTGGGGATAGAGACTGAAGGAGATCTTGCCCTTTGTGGGATGGAAAATGTCTCTTTTGTGATGGTGGGCTGCAGAAACATTCTTATATTTCAATGATAAATACGTATTTTTAAATTAAAATTTTAAATTTTAATTAAAAATTTAATTAAAAAAAATTTAAAAAATTAAAAATTTAAATTTTTAAATCTTTAAATTAAGATTCACTTGTGCCTGCTTCTAAAGTTGAAAGTTTGAGGTAGGGGGAGTATTTTTTCTGTTCCTCTTGAGAGCTTACTAATGTCATTATCAAAAAGACACACTGAAAAACAACACTGAGGATGTTTTATCTTGCTGGCACTTTACAGTTCCCAGAACTCAGGAGATTCAATGAACAGTGAGATTGATTTTAAGAACACTTGGGAAGATGAAAAGGATGTTGTCTGTCAAGTTTGTCGTGACTGTGTGTATATGTATCTGTATACATAGGAATTCAACTTGTTTTCCAGGTCTAAGCAACTTGAGGAGGAGGAATCTGCTGGAGCGAACAGTAACTGTGATGACACAGTCACCAACGTTTCCTCTGCCTCACCAAAGGGCCCAGTGAATGGGAGTGCAGAGCCCAGGAGCAAGCGGACCATTCGCAGGCCTGCTTACTGGTTAGAAATGAGAGGAATGAAAAACAGTGTTAATAAACCTTCAGAAAAAAAAGGTATTTATCACTGTTGGTCCAAGGCAAAACTGATTTTCTCTCTGGTTCATCAGTGAAAGATTAGTTTGCTCCTGAAAGTCATGCTGAAATACAGCTAAAAATTATAAGCTTGCTAGTGCTGCTCCTGTATAGAAAGAAATGAACTTCTGCCACTGCACAAATAGGGGTACAGTTCTCTGACATTACACAGTTCCTTTTGAGTGACTTGTCTATTAAAATAATCATTCTGTAGCTGAACTCAGTTCTATCTGTAGAAGAGATAAGAGTTACACCAATCATATCAGAAATAATCTTCAAGAGCTTTAAAAATAGAACCATCAACACTGAAGATGTGACAAAGGGGACCATTCAGCAGTATTTGGGATTAGATACAGCTTTTATGGTTGGCAGATTATTATTTTTTAAGGATGTCTTTATTTTCTCGCATTTGTCAGTTACAATTTTTCTGATTTGGAATAGTTTGGGTCTTAGGTTGTTGTAGGAACATTCAGATTTCCTGGCCTAGGAGCTGTTTTCCAGACTTGTGTGGCAGAGAGTCAAAACTTCAATCTTCTTTAATGTGCTTTCTTTTTACCTCTAAGTCAGAATCCATATGCAATTCTGTTGTGGGGAGAGGCAAATTTGGTAGCTTGATAGAAGTGAGATTGGTGTTACTCCACACCCCCAGGTCCAGTCGGTAGCAAGACTGAGTAAGTATTCCTGTAGGAACAAATAACATACAACAAGATGTACAACATACATAAACAATTTGTCAGCATTCACACAAACAGCACCAACAGCCTCCATCGTTAAATACTCAATCTACTCAGTACCTGACCTTCTGATCCCAGTCTCCTCAGTTGCTGGTCCATGGATGTACTGGCCCCCGAGGCCTGCAGAGCCGTGCCGGAGGTGGGTGAAGACCTCCTTACGGAGAGGCTCATACTCACAGACCCTCAGACATGGTGTCAGACATGACAAGATTTAAATACTGACCAGTCACCTACTTACAAGCAAGTGTACTTTGCTATTTTTTTACACGTCTCTTTTCCCACCCCAACCCCAAACTGGGTAATTCTTTCCTTCCCTTTGATACAACTCCTAAACATCCTAGTCTTGTGTAATCCTGAACTGTTCTCCACTCAGATCCCAGGGTCTGCATAACCCTAGGCAGTAACACCATGCTCTCCCCTCTCACTGTTCCCCCCTTCCCCCTTCCAAGGGGTGCTTCAGAGAGGAGGTTCCCACTGACTTATCCTCGTGGGTCTCCTGGGACAGACCCAGGAGGAAGCTGTCTGTTTCTTTGTCTATAATTGGTGTTCCCTGCCTACCGTTTTGCTTCTGTGCTCATCTGTATTCATGGAGATAAGACTTTGATAGGCTTGGAAATATTCAGAGCAGGCATGATATTATTTGGGTTTTTTGTATGCTCCTTTTTGTGTGAGTGCAGGTGAGGTTTTTATGACATAACCTGGCGCTTCCTGTCTCTTTTCCTCAGGATTACTTTTCCAGGCCATACTGTTTCTTCCATACCTGCTGTATCAAAGTATTGTGGGTCATGGGGTGCCTAAATGCTGCTGAGAGAAGGCTGTGTCTGGTTCACTGATGTCCAGGTGCCTCACAAGAACTACTTTTGTTTTTTGGACTAAGTATTGAATACGAGGATAAGATGAGGCAGGAGTAGACTCAAAGCTGTTATTCAGACTGAATACTGAGACTGAAGCATATCTGTTCTTACTTATCAGGAGAAGTACTCTTGAAAGGCAAGAGGAAATCTGAGCAAAGGGAAGGCAAAGATGTTAAAGACTCTCCCAAGAAGAAGCAGAAGATTTCGGGTAATACAAATAACTCGTAATTCCTAATTACAAGCCTCCAGGTACTTCAGACTTCTCTGCCCAGATGACATCTTCTGGAATCTTCAAACTCTTTTTTTGATTCTGAATGTTTTTGTTCTAGGAGACCATTGACTAGTGTCTGTTTAATGAGTGGGAGGTGATCTAATTTCAGTCTGTCTTACAAGTCCAACAAAGGGAGGGAGAAAGGGAATTATGGGAAGTATAGGCCGGTCTGCATCATTTCAGTTTCCCACAAGATTATAGACTAAATAATCAGACGCATTACTTGTAAACATCTGGAGACTGAGGAGCTGATAACAGCAATATGGGTTTGTTAAGAAGAAATCAAGCCGGAACACGTTTTTCTTTTTTTTTTTTTTTTGTCACAAAGACCAAAGGGAAAAATGCGTGACACCATATGTCTTTCATTCCTTCAAAAGATTTGTCAGTCAGTGCTTAGGCACAAAGGAAGGTGTACAAGTGGTGAAAGTAGGAGCAGGCGACACGGAAGTGTGCATTTGCTGTCCTGTCTTGCAAGGGTGAGGTTAGGAAAGCTAAATCCAGCCTGGAGTTGAATCTGGCAATGGATGTGAACAGCAACAAGAAAGTATTCTACAAGTACATGAACAGCAAAGGGAAGACCAGGGAAGGTGTGAGTACACTGTTCATTAGAGCAGGGGAGCTGGTGACAAATGACACAGAAAAGGCCGGGATACTCAATGTTTGCTGTGACTCAATCTTGATCAGTTAAAGGAATCCTTCAGGAGTCCCAGGAGCCTGAGACCAGACAGAGGGAAAGTGTGGAACAAGGAAGCTCTGCACTCAGTGAAAGAGGTCAAGGTTAGAGCACTTAAACAAACTGGATATACCAAAGCATTCGCCAGTAGTCTTGATTAAGTGGGAAGGTCTGAAAGGACAGCCTGTGTGACACTCATCTGCAGGAAGGGTCAGAAGGAGGATGTAGGAAACTACAGACATGTTGCTCTGGCCTTAGTGCCAGGGAAGGTCATGAAGCAGATTTATCTTGGGTACTATCATGTGGCATCTACAGGACAACATGGTGGCCAGGCCCAGGCAGAATGAGTTTAGGAATGGCAATTACTGCTTGACTAACCTTATGTCCTTTTATAACAAGGCGATGCACTTAACAGATGAAAGAAAGGCTGTGGATGTTTTTTACCTGGACTTTAGTAAAGCCTTCTGACACTATTTCCCACATCATTCTTCTGGAGAAACTGGATGCTCATGGCTTGGACAGGTGCACTCTTTGCTGGGTAGAAAATTGGCTGGATGGCTGGGCCTAGAGAGTCATGGGGAATGGAGTGACATCCATCTGGGGCTTGTCACTAGCTGTCTTCCCCAGGACCCAGTGTTTGGCCTGTCCAGCTGAATATTGTTATTGATGATCTAGATGAGGGGATTGAGTGCACCTTCAGTAAGTTTGCAGGTGACACCAAGTGGGATGGGATGTGAATCTGCTAGAGAGCAGGAATGTTTGGCAGAGGAAACGGGACAGGCTGGAATGATGGGCTAAGGCCAGCAGTGTGAGGGTCAACAAGGCCAAGTTGCCAGGTCCTGCCCTTGGGTGACTATAACTCCATTAAGCACCCCAGGCTGCGGCAGAGGAGCTGGGAAAAGCCCTGTGTGTTGATCAAGAGTGGCTCAACACAAGGCCAGCCGTGCCCAGGAGGGTAAGAGGCCGGTGGCCCCTGGGCTGTGCTAGTTCTGTGGTGGCAACAGGGCCAGGGCGGTGCCCATCCCCTGTGCTGGCACTGCTGGGGCATCTCCAGTGCTGGGGGCAGCTCTGGGCCCCTCCTGACAAGAGAGGCCTGGAGGGGCTGGAGCGTGTCCAGGGAAGGGAATGGGGCTGGGCAAGGGAATGGAGCCCCAGGAGCAGCTGAGGGAGCCTGAGGAGGCTCAGCAGGGACCATGTGGCTCTGCACAACTCCCTGCCAGAAGGAGACAGCCGGGAGGGTCAGGCTCTGCTTCCACGAAACAAGTGACAGGACAAGGGGAAATGACCTCAAGTTGCACCAGGTTTAGATGTGATGCTGGGAGCAATTTTTTGTCCCGAAAGAACTGTCCAGCCTTGGCACAGCTACCCACAGCAGTGGAGGCGTCCCCATCCCTGGAGGAATTTGAAAGGTGTCTGGAGGTGGCACTTAGGGACATGGGTTAGTGGTGGCCTTGGTGGCTCTGGGGAAAATGTTGGACTGGATGGTCTTGGAGGGCTTTTCTAAGCTAAACCATTTATGATTTTATGTCCTGTGGGACCTGACAGGTTGCACTGAGTGCTGAGAGCTGGCTGATGTCATTGTGAGGCCACTCTTGATAATCTTTGAAAGGTCATGGCGACTGGCAGAGGTTCCTGGAGACTGGAAGAGAGAAAATATCACTTGTATCTTCAAGGACAGAAAGAAGGAAGATCTGGGCAATTACAGGCCAGTCAACCTCACCTCAGTCCCCTGGGAAGCTGATGGAGAGAATCATCCTGGAAAGTATTTCCAAACACATGAAGGACAAGATGGGGATTTGGAGTAATCAACATGAATTCATGCAGGGCAAATCATGCTTAAATCAACCTGATAGCCTTCTATGATGAGGTCACTAGCTTGGTGAAATAGGAGGATAGAAAGATAGTTCATTGTCTGTCCCTATATTCAAGTCGAACTATTGTTTTTGTCACCAAGGACTTGGAAGGATGTAGACAACACAAAGCTGAAGGTGACAGCAAGTATATTGGAGAACAGGCTAAAAGTTAAAGTGGTCTTGACAATAGAGAAACAATTTAAAAATAGGACTGAGAACAGTGTAAAATTAAAGACTATGTAGTTTGGGAAGAAATAGTTGGGAAGAAATACAGCTGAAAAACAAACAACAGCCTCTCAGGAGTCAATGCTTCAGAAGAGGATTCAAGATCTATAAGAGATCAAAAGCTGACTGTGGACCAGCAGTGTCATAGTTGTTTTTAAGAAGGCAGATGTTAGGCTGAGAGCTTTGAGCAGGAATGTAGACTTTGTGAAGTAATTACATGAAGTAATTCTTTTGCTCTAAGGTAGGGTCACCATAGAGTGCTATCTAGGAGTAGGCACTGCCATTCAGGAAATGTGTGGGACAACTGAAGAGGACAGGGAGATGAGAGCAAGCAGCATAACCTATACTGAAACAGTAGAGTTAGTCTAAAGAAGACAGGAATGAGTAGAGAAATGAGGCTCCATTTTGGTTGTCATCAGATGGACTCAGCCAAACTGTGCAAGAGGATGTTTCAGTGTCAAGACTTCCCATCACCTGAGCTTTGTGTATGAACAACAACTTAAAAATATATGGGTGGAACTAATGCCTGCCACTATAAATAGATTTTGAAAGGGAGTAGGAAACATAACCATGACATTGCTTAAAAAAATAAAGCACTGAACATTTCTGAAAAACTGAGACAGCAGACTAAATAGCAGCCTTCTAGCAAAAAAAGATCTGCTTTTTATTGTAACAAAACTAGCAGAAATGAATCTTCTGGCTTGTCTTGTTTGTGTTATAACAGGGAAAAAACAGCAAATTGGAGCAAAACAGAACTCCAGAACGAAAGGCCACTGTGTTCAGAAAGAGCCAGAAACCTATGACACAGGTAAGAAGAGGCAGTAGCTAAACATTGTTTATGAGGCAGATAAAAGATAAATGTGATTCTGGGATGTAAATCTGAGCAACAGCTGTGTTTCTAGTGTTTCCATTCAGTAGTTCACTTTACTGTTGACAAAGAAGAGCTGGCTGCTGTCCTGGCACTGTCAGTACTGCAGAGCAGGACTGAAAGGACTGCACACTGCCTGAGTGTAGTTCTATGTGCTCTTGCCATTACATAATATAATAGCGAAGTGGGAATCACTTTTTGAACTGAACAAAAAGCCTGCTAAAATAGTTGCAGTATTACACTCATAAAAATATTTATAGTTTTTACTCAGCAGGATATGTTTGCAGGAAAAAACTTGGTAGCTGTTGCTGCCAGATCACCTTTTCTGGGAACCAGAGACCCAAGCAATCTGTCCTAGAAAAACAAAATTAGCCTTGATTCAGTGAGTGGAATGACTTGGTATTTGTAGATCACAGCACTCATGAAACACCCCAGTTTTCTGCCAAGTGCTATTTGATTCACCAATCTTTCTCCCAGCCTACTGGAAAGGGACAGCCTGGGCCTGTTATTAATGGGAAAAGAGGACAGCTTTGGATCTTGTTATGGTAAGAATTCAAATGGATGGTTGCTAAACCACCTTCTTCCCAGAACCCGTTTCAGTAATTTATACTCCTTGTGGATTATGCCAATCTTTTGCTTGGGTTTCTACAAAGAGGCCAGGAAATCATGCCACACAGGGTGCTTTTCTCTGGCTGTTGAGTAACTTGACCTGGTGGTCTGTGACTGCTTTTACTATGAAAACACTTTTGCCAAAAGAAAAATTTACTCAGCATGCTAAAGTAATTGTGTGACAGAAATTAACAAAGGAAAAAGTGGCCATTCGTCAAGTAGAAGAACACTCCTTACAAGGGAATGGTAGGTTAAAGAGTGTTTTTGTAAAATGCTCTTTGACAAGCAGTGATGTGTGCCGTGTGACATTGCATATCTAAAGCTGTAAATAAGCTACACATATTGAAGTGCAGCTGGACACAAGCTTGGTAGCTTGTGACCTGTTTCTTTTTAGAGTTCACTGTGCACATTGAAGGAGAAAAAAAAAAGGTCTTGTGTTAGCAGTGGTATTCTAAATATTGTGTTTTGACAGGTAGTATGGAAGAGCAATGGTCTTTAGAGATTCAGGACAAAGGCCGAGTCACCTGTCCAACATGTCGGGCTGTGGTGAGAAAGACTGTAGAAGGACTGAAGAAACATATGGTAAATTGCAGGAAGGTAAGAACACAAGAGATGAGCAATGGTTTCTTTACTCCTCTTCAGCTTCCTGATAGAAATGCCTGCCTGTTTTGTGTTCTACTTAAAACCAGTTTCATCTCATCATCATGTCCTAAGCAAGAGTTCTTTATACATCTGTAAGAATAGTGCTTGGTGCTTCTTGCCCAGCCCTTGCTGGAGGCTTGGGATGGTGAACAAAAGTGTAGTTGCTTCATTTTTCCACTAAATTTTAGACACCATAAAATCTGCTCTTAGAAGACTGTTACCAGGTCCAAATATCTCCTGCTCCTTTGCCCCAAAGCATTTTCCACTGCTTTGGTTAATTTACAGTTAAATGTAAAACCATGTCCTTGTTTATTTCCAGGAAATGTTCACCTGTCATCACTGTGGGAAGCAGCTGAAGTCTTTAGCAGGGATGAAATACCATGTCATGGCAGACCATAACAATCAGGTAACACAACTGCTGTGCATCTAAAAGTCCTACAGGCAGAACAGGCTTTGGTCCTTTCCTGGTACACACAGAGACAGAACATGGACTGTTTTTTTCAACTGTTGCAGCTGTTCCAGTCTAGTCTAACTATTATTTTTCCAGTAAGACTTGGCATCTGAAGAACAGTAGAATATTACCAGAGATGGTAAGCATGCAACATCATAGAAGGAGGGATAGATTTCTGTTTAGGCTGGTAATAAGTCACGCATAAAAGGCATTCCCAATCAGAAGGAAAAAGATTAGGCTGCAATTTTCAGTCCTTTGCTAGAAAGGATGAGATTTTTCTACATCCAGAGCAGACTAGATTTGGGGTAAAATAGCAGAAGCAGCAATTCTCATCTCTCTTTACTGTAAAAATACTAATCTAACACTAGATTAGTACTAATACTACAATCTGCTTTTCCTCTTTGCTCTTACTTTAAAGAAGGCAATATCTCCTGTTGTAGTTGTGAAGAATTAGAACTTTTGAAAAGGTCATTTGGAAGTTTGTGTAAAGTTCAGATAATTCACTCTGAATTTTTTTGCACAATTCCCAGTACTGCAGTTTCTGAACCTACAGCTGTATTAGTAAATTATGCAGGTCAGGGGTCATAGTCTGGCCCTGAGGATTAGGTCTGTCACAGAGTTCTATGTTTTTACTCAGTCTAGGTGTAATACTAGGTAAAGTAGAAAAAAATATACAATAACCATCAGAGAGAGAATAAGGAACTTGAGCTGTAGTTTAGCACAGATGAATAACTGTTACAAGCAGTCTGCTTCACTTTAGTTAGGCTAAGTGGAAACAGTAGGACCAGTAAATGTTTAAGATGCATCATTTTCTGTCAGTTTACTCCTTTGAAAGATAATTCCTCTTTGGTTTAACCCCAGACAGCAGCCAAGCCCCATGCAGCCCTTCACTCTCTTCCCCACGCGCAGGATAGGGGGCATAATCAAAGTGAGAAAACTCATGGGTTGAGATAAAGACAGTTCAATAGATAAAGCACCCAAACAAAGCAAAACGAGGAAGTCATTCACCACTTGGGCAGGAAAATCCAGGCATCTCCCAGACCACAGGGCTCCATCACACGTAACAGGGGCTTGGGACAACAAATGCCATCACTCTGAATGTCTGCCTCCTTCTTCCCCCAGCTTTATATGCTGAGCATGATACTGTATGGTCTGGAATACCCTTGTGATCAGTTGGGGTCAGCTGTCCCAGATATGTCCTGTCCCAGCTGCTTGTGCACCCCAGACCACTCAATGGTGGAGCAGCACAAGAAGAGCCCTTAGCACTGTGCAAGGACTGCTCAGCAACAGCAAAACCATCTCTGTGCTATCAGCCCAGTTCTCAGCACAGATCCAAAACACAGTCCCATACCAATTGTCACTTCAGCCATAACCAGCACAGATATAGAAAGTGATTACTATAGTAAATACATGTCTGTAAAATCATCATAAGTTGCAGAGATTTAATTATTTTAGAAGCTTTCCTGCCCCAGTGTGTTGAGTAGTGAATTCCCTGTGAGTAGAACTGTAAATGCTGAGCATTCTGTGTTTTTCATTCATCTTTCTGCTGTGCTTCAGCCAGTTATGAAGGAGGGAGAGGAATTGGACGAGCAGCTTGAGCGAGACCGCCTTCGGAAGGTTTTGAAGCGAATGGGAAAACTAAAGTGTACAAGGGAGGTAAGCTGCATTGTGCAAACTGTGAACTAAACAGCAGTGAATGCATAAACGTAAAACATGAGTATTTTGAGTATGCTCTGGTGCTGGCCAAAGCAGGGTAGGCTTCAAGATCCCAGCTATGCTTTTAAGACAGTGCAGCATAGAATCATGGAATAGTTTGAATTAAAAGAGACCTTTAATAGTCATTTCAATGCCAAATTCTTTTTTGCAGATATTGTCTGTCTGAGTAGACTAACATTAAAGTTTTCTACCTGCCTGTCTGTGCTCTGTCAGGATAAGTGATAATACTTTGGTTAGCAAACTGTGGATCCTGTTCACACTGGTTGTGTAGTCCCTTGAAGAACAGTTTTCTTCCATGCATTTTTCTTCTGTGTTGACAGGGCTGCACAGGCAGCTTCACCAGCATAATGGGATACCTATATCATATTAAAAAATGTGGGAAGGCTGCTTCCGAGCTGGAGAAAATGGCTATGAAGTGCCATCACTGTGGAAAGGCATACAGATCAAAGGCAGGACTTGTCTACCACCTCCGATCGAAGCATGGGCCGGTGAGTGCACCCTGCAGTGGTTATCAGGGGACTGTGATGGGGCTTCAGCCACTCAGACTTGAGACACGTGTAGGCTTTTGTCTGTTGCTTTGTTGGGGAATTACAGATCACAAATCTTTGCATTTTTCCTGCCCCTGGATTATTTTGTCCTTGATAAAATGTCCTGTCTAGCAGCAGCTGTTGCTTGTTTGTGACTAGCGTGAAGTTTTTAATAGTAAATCAGCATGGCAGTAGTAAATGACTTGACTTTTGCTCCATGAAAGAGTGATGTTAAGGTAACTCGTGAGATGCTTTCCTTCACTCTTAAAAGACTCACCATTGGAGCAGAATGGGCAGTCTTGTTGTCCATAAGGGTTTTACAGTGAATGATGGAACACCTTTTAAGACTAGCAACTGCATGAAGCTCTCTGCTTGAGCCTCATTGCTGTGAGCAGATCTGGGGATCTGTCTGAGTAGTGGCATGCATTTCTGTCCTGTGTCTGTGACAGTAAACCGTAACTGCTGCAGCCTGTTTATGAGGGATTTGGCAAAACATTTATTCCCAGTATTTAGTGTAACTGAAATAGGAAGTAGTGAAAGAGGCTCATATTTTTGGGCCTTCATTGCAGGTCACTTTCCTCCATGAGGAGAGAAGAACAGAGAACCTGAAAGAAATGAAACGGGAGCAAAACAACACAGGCAGAGTTCAGAGGAGATCTGCAAAGGTGGCAATCTACTATCTCCATGAGCTGGCAGGAGAAGAGCTGGCCAAAGAGTGGCCCAAAAGAAAAGTTCTGCAGGACTTGATTCCAGATGACCGGAAGGTACAAGGCCTTAAAAATGCTTTATAGGGTTCAGTTTTATACCTCCACATCTGATGAGTCTTGTACTGGCTCCTACCCCATGTTTATGGCACATGGAAAGCAGTATGTTGTGTGGGGGATTGGGTTCTGCTCTCTCTTGTCTTAGATTACAGTATTTCTGCAGCAGCAATTGCTGTGGTGTGAGTGTTTTGTTCAGGCAAGCTGTAATGACTGTAAAGTCCTATTGCTGGAATTCTCAGTGGGCACAAGGAACATGGCCAGTTATGGGCGTGATGTTGCTCACGGGTGGTAGGCTCGAGATCACTCCTGCCATGCTGTAAAGCTCCAGCAATCCTTCCAGTCTCTCATGCTGTGGTATTTCACAGTGTTTTTGACTTAAGAGTTTCCAGTAGAGTCTTTTAGGCTGTGAGTGAAACCCAAGGGGAAACAATGCTTTGTGATTTCAGTGGGGTAGGTATATTTAGAGGAATTGTTGTAGTCAAGGCAATGGGATGTTTCAAGTTCTGATATTGTGGGGGTTTTCCAGATTCAGTTATATTTCTAGAGAGTTCGTGACAGGAAAACATTGATTATTGGGAGTTTGCGTGTTAGAGTAGGAGAAGAGATAGCACTTCTGTCACAGCCTAAAAGAGGAAATTCTGCATAGCCAGCATGACTTCCAGCTCTCAATTCCATCTTTGTCTCAGCTGAAATACACTCGTCCTGGACTGCCCACATTTAGTCAAGATGTGCTGTGCAAGTGGAAAACAGAGATAAAGATGTACCGAAGAGTCCACTGCCCAAATCAGGTAATCCTTCACTGTTTCTGAAGCCCCAGAGGGGACAGATTTCAGATCTGTATGAGCCAACAGCTTCCCACAACCTTGAAACTGCAGTTGGTCTTTCTGTGGGAGACAAATCCTGCTCCATCTCAATATGGTTCTTTAGTGTAATCAGGACCCTGTTTAGTCTTGGGGATGTCTGGGGATGCTCCTTTTGTCTTTTGCAGCAAAATGCCCTGAGGATGATCCTTTTGGGAGTGTGTGAACACTTGAGAGCCAGTAACTTGGTGTCAGGCTGCTACAGGTTTCTCATCCAGATGGGCAGTTGGTCCATTTGGAGGTTTGAATAGAGGAAAAATATCAGGCCCCTGCCTTTCTATCTAAATCTAATCATAGACAGGAGTAGAGGTAGAAATACAAGAGTAATGAGACTTTGTCTGGCACAGCACTTAAGTTTTCTTCATTGTGCTAGGCAAGCTTTAAACCCTTTTCAACCTGGCCTTGAGCATTTCTGGGCATGGAGCAGCCACAGCTTCTCTGGGCAACTTCTGCCAGGGCCTCACCACTCTGACACGTAAGAATTCCTTCCCAGTATCCCATCTAGTCTTGCCCTCTGGCAGTGGGAAGCTATTCCCCCTTGTCCTGTCATTCCAAGTCCTTGTCCAAAGTCCCTCTCTGGCTCTCTTGGACCCCTTTAGGCACTGGAAAGCTTAAGTATCTTACAATGCCTTACAGCAATCACCAGTCAAATCCAGTGAGAACAATGGCCACATTGGAGGAGGTGGTGGTAGACATCTCCATGTGATGAATGCTGTCAGAGCCAAGGGTCAGTGGCAGCTGCCCTCTGGGTTTGGTGTACAGATGATGTCTTCCCCCTGCCCTGCCCTACCCCACCCCCAGCGCTCTCTCCACAGTATTCAGGCTAGCATCATTTTCGAGTACCCGAATTGCAGCACCATGTTGCATGTGGAGCTGTCTCCAGGGAGCAGCTGTCTTCTGTCACCAGCCAGTAACCCAGCAGCATATCTTGCTCCTGCTTCCTGTTCTGCAACCTGGGCTGAAGGCTGAGCACAGTGTGGTACCCCAAGATTGATGCCTGAAGCTCCCCATGGGATAGGCCTCTAAAGGTGCCCTTTAACTAAAACCGGGGATGTTGGATGCTGTATTCCTGCCCTGTGCCACTAGAGACATGAGCAGTGCAGGAGGGAGAAGTGTCTTGTACCTGCCCCATGTGTTCTGTTTGAATTTTGCAGAAAGCAAACTATCCATTTAGTTGGGCTGTTGATAGAGCATGAGTATAGCTGATGTCTCAGGAGTCTCTTTATTATGTCCAAGTTGCTCAGAAACTGGAAATACAAATACTAAGCTTAATGAAAACTCTTCTGATGATCTTTTTACCAGAAGCTTTTTGGCTTCTACCTCTCTTTTGCACTTTTGGGATTTTATTGTCCAGGAAGAAGTGATTTCTTGCTAACATGTTGTTCACATGTTTTTTGTGTTTTTTTGGTTTTTTTTTTTACTCTTTCAGGGTTGTGAATCTGTGTATGGCAGTGTCTCAGGACTCAAGTCTCACCTTGGCACGTGTACCTTGGTTGGTAGCCTTCCTCTTAATAGCCTCACTGTCCCTGTCCCTCTGATAACCCTTAGTTCAAGCTCTTGTCCTGCCATCTGCTAATCTGAGATCCTCACAGGTTCATGGATTCACAGAATGGTTTGGGTTGGAGGGATCTTAAAGATCATCTCATTCCAGCCCCCAGTTTAAGTGCTCCTCTATGGGCTAAGGAGGTTACCATTGCAAACAATACTTGAGACCAGAGACCGGGAGGAAGCACCTTAATGTCATTCTTTTCAATGACACAGCAGTTCTATCTGTAGATTGACAGCTACAAGAGCAGTTTTTCCAGGTGCACTGCTGGAGACGTTATGGCATCTCAGAAAGTAGTCCTATGCTTTGTGGGCACAACTGCTCACTCATGTCAGTGCTCTTGTAGCTAAAGCTGTCTGGTATAGATGAGAGTTTCTAGTTTTTATTGCTGGGTTCTATCTGAGCAAGATTCAAATGAAATATATAGATTTATCAGCCTCCTGGTCCAGCAACTCATGATGAAATTTGTTTGTTTGTTTGTTTTGATGCCAGGGAGACTTTGTGGCTGGTAAATACAAGTGTCTCCTGTGTGAGAAGGAGTTCATTTCAGAGAGTGGGGTCAAGTATCACATCAACTCTGTGCACGCTGAGGTAAGGCAGGCATAGTGGAACCTCAAACCCCAGGCTGTTGGGGGTGAGGAGAGTGATTTAAGAAGAAAATGCTGAATGTGTGCCATGTTTTACTTTTTCCTTGCTCACTGTTGGATACAGGGTCCTTAAACTTAGCTGGTCTTACATGTTAGTAGTTAGGGGAGCAAGTGTTGTGTCATTTCACATGCCTTGTCCCAAGCTGCTGCTGCTCTGTTCAGCTCTGCAGCATTTCCTGTGCCTTCAACTAGGCAAATGTCAAATCAAATCTGAATCCTCTGAGACAGAGGACACCTGAGGAGACACATCAAAGAACAGAGCATTGTTCGGCAGTTGTCTTTCCAGATCTCACGTTTCAGGGAAACTTTGTCCCACAACACAGCTATATTTTAAGCCCTGATAGGCTTTACTTGGTATTTCCACTACCATCAGTACCAACCTGTTGCCTTCTAAACCTGCAGGACTGGTTTGATATGAATACAACAACTACGAAAAGCTTTGAGAAGCTGATGAAAATTCGCCAAAGGGAAGAGCAGAGGAAGCAACGGAAGAAACGTCCTTTGACCAGGGGCAGAAAGAAGAAAGCTGGCACCCCGGCTACCAAGAAGCTCCCCGCTGTTGGAGTTGAAAAAACGAGGAGAAGTAAGAGAGGTTGTCCACCAGTGGACAATGAGAGTGCAAGCAGTGAGGAAGGGGCACCCCAAGTTGCACAGAAAGCTGAAGTTCCAAAAACCAGCCGCAAGCGAGGCCGAAGCAAATCCCTAGAAGATGAGAAGGAGTAATTATAAGGCTTTTCAGTTACAAGCCCCACTTCTATCAGGCTCATAACCCACAGCACTAATATAAGCAACTGAATGTCTTTGGGACTGTGACTCAGTTCTGCAGGTGACATTGATACTGAAACTTCTGCATCTGGTCAGTTGTAAGGAATACAAACCAAAGCTGTGGTGCAGAGGCTGCTTCTGCTGATGTAGTTCCTTTGGACAGTGGCACTAACAGTGTACCCAGTGTGATTCCTGCTCTGGTTGCAGTCTCAGTTTGGTCATACTAGTTGCTTGTTTAGTGGTTTCCAGTACAGCAAGTGTCTGTTTTGTCATCTTCCTCTGATGTGTGAGATCAGGGTTCTTTTTTACAATTCTTCTCATAAGGGACTGACTAGCAGAATGTTTAGGTCTCTTCAAGAGGGAAATCCTTTCTTGCACCAAATGCACACAAACTAAACATGAAAACAGTGCTGTGCAGAATGCAAAGACTCCAGCTTGCCCTGTCATTCTCCTGTCTGTTGTCAGCAAGGCTGCCACAAAAGAGACCTTCTCGTTGTTTGCTGTATCCTGTTGCACAAGGCTCTGTTTCATACACCAGTGTTTAGGCTCAGCACCCGACTGCAGTGTATCTACTTGGACGGGATGGAAGGTCATTATTAACCTTGTCAGGAATGCACTGTTCCCCTGGCATCTGTTTCCTGTAATGCCTGACATTAAAGATATGTAGAAAGTCTTCCAGTGCTGCAAGGACTGAATGCTCTCAAGCCCTTTGGAGATTCACCGGCCTTTGAGAGCCCCCAGTAACTAAATGTACTGAGATGGCCTTTGTGTGCCCTCTGAAGCCTTGTTCCATGCTCACCTAGGAAACATACTGCAAGACTCTGCATACCTACATGAGCAGCCTGCTAGTGCTGGGATCAGGTTCCATGAAACTGCCTTGCCAGTGTGTGGTTCTTTGTCATGCCAGTGCTCCCACACTATCCTTTTTTACATGCTTGGCAGATACCACCTTCACTGTCTTACATAACCTGTTTCTTTCCAGTATCACCTCTCTGTGCAAATGAGGTGTATTAGCAGTGGCTTCCCTGTTAAAAAAAAGGTTAGAAGAGGAAGGGTCATTATTTTAAGTCATGTATTGGCATTGTCTCTGGATCATAAGGCATAATACCTTCCTGTGCTCCATAAATCATAGAGTGTTAAGGCATTGGAATGGACCTTAAAGATCACTTAGTCTCACCCCCCGCTGCCACGAGAAGGGACACGTCCCACTGGACCAGGTTGCTCAGGGCCTTATCCAACCTGGCTTTGAACACTACCAGGGCTGAGGCATCCACAGCCTCCCTGGGCAACCTGTTCCACTGTCTACATCCATCAGATGTCATGGAAGCTAGCAAGAAGCAGCAGCAGGCAGTCCTGTTTTTCAAAGAATGGGTTCTCCAGAATCTCTGTTATCCAAAGACCCACTGTACCAGAAAATTGCAAAATTTGCACTGTCTGACAAAGTTGCTGGTGCTGAAATTCACAGGGCAGCCTTTGCAGTGTCTGGGGAACAGGCAGGTTTGTACACATGTATTAGTACCAACACTGTTCTTGACAGTAGGGAGTACTGTAGGGTCAAGGTGGTCTCAAGGACTGCCTTTGGAACCAGGTGCTACTGCATTTGCAAGTGCTGTGCTGAAAGCAGCCATGCGGACTGTGCAGGGTGTGTAAAGTCTGCAGCAAGATGGGCAAGATCAAAAGACAACAAAATAAAATGTCACCGGTGCGAGAATGTGGTTTCTTGTCTGTTTGGTGTGTGGTGTTCTTGGTAGCATCCCTCCTCACACAACACACCCCAGCCTGCCTGCAGGTGTCCTGCATGCACTGTTGCTGTTCAGTTGTCTTTGCAGTTTCTCTTCAGAACTCCACAGCACTGTACTTGGAGCAAATGTTCACTACATTCCCACTCAGTACAATAAACCCAGGAATTAAAGATGGTTTTTCATGGTGGTTTTCCGTCTGGAGTCCAGTTTCCTGGCATTTATGAGTTACTAACTAGACCTGCTCTCTAGACATGGATACTATGTGACCACTCAGGTTTTGTGGTTACTTCAATAACATACTCCTGCACATAACATGGGATGGGGGAAAAAAGCATTCTCCAACAATCCATCCCTGTCCATCAGCATTACAGCAGATTGTTTGCTGGATTTGCTGGAGCTGGTATGAGGTGACGGCACTGCTGCCAGTCCACTGCTTGTGAGGAGAGAGATCTGTCCCAGAGCACCTGCATCCCGCTGTAGTGGGGCTAAGGCAGCTGCCCTGAGGGCAAGGAATTTAGCAGAGGCAGAATCACCTCCCTCACCTGCTGTCCACACTGCTGGAGATGCAGCCCTGGATACTGGTGGTTTCTGGGCTGCCAGTGCACATGGCCAGGTTGTGTCCAGTTTTGTTATCCCTAGGACCTTGTCCACCAGGCTGCTCTCCAACCATGGATTCCTCAGATTCTTCTGGATAACATCCCTCTCCTCCTGCCAATCAATTGCACCAAGCAACTTGGATGAAGACAGTACGTAGTGTGAGCAACAGGCCCAGGAGAAACGCTGTCCACTGCCCCAGCAAACTGGTCCTTGCTGTTACCAATTCTACTTGAGCGAGTACATATTTAGAAAGAGATCCAGTTTTGAAGGAATCAGAAGTGATAAAAGAGACCAGCTAGTCACTCAATACTTGTTGGAGTGATTCATTGTACTAAAAACGCTGTGTTTTCTCATTGGAACTTGTTTTCATTTCAGCCTCTGTATCCCATACTGCTGAGTCCTGGTAACTGAAATAGCTTTATGCTATCAGAAATTTCTTCCTGCGTATTTGTAGTCATTATTAATTCCATACATAATTTGCTGTATGAGCTAAAGATGCTGGCTAATTTCAGTCAAAACAGGTTTTTCTCTTTTTATTTTTTCTGTTGTGCATTGTTCTTTGCTGACATGTTGTATATTCATTGGTGCATTTTTCACTTTTTAAGTCTAGAGAGATGAACAGGAACCAGCTGCAGTATTCTCTAACAGTCTGGTTTAAGATACAATGATAACCTCACTCTGCTCCTGCCTACTTCTTTTTGTCCTCAGCTCCCTTACTACACTGTTGATACTCACTTTTACCCTCTTAAGCACATTTATCAATTGTTCTGCAAATGCCTCTGAGGACCCATCTCTTTTGTTTCTAGAAACTCAACAGGGTTTGAAGCCAGATGGCACTTGATGAACACATTCTGAAACATTGTGGTGTATTTCACAGAACTACTCTAGCAGAGACCTTAATAACCATGTTTTGTACAGTAACTTTTCCAGAAAGCTTGGTTTTAATCTGCTTTCTTTGTAATTGTTATATAATTTCATTAACATTCTTGATAAAGATGTTAAATAGCTGCAGCCTGTGGGATTCTATAGGACAAATCCTTATTTACAATTACTTATTATCAAGCATTTAATGTATTCCACTGATGCTTGTATAATGTGGGGCCAAGAACGAGGCCGTAGAGAAATTTATGATGTCAACAGCTACTTTTATCTAAATGGACTTGTAATTAATTAAAGAATAATATTTACAGAAAACTCTTCTCTGTGAAACCACGTTGGCTGGGTCTTACTTATGATGCCCTTCAATGTCAATCGTTGGTGTGTCTGGGAGATTTCAGACTAAGCTGTACTTACACTCATCACGCAGCTTGTCTTCTTTTAAGTACTGCCACACTTGCGTTTTGCCTTGGGGGCCTGGAGGGATTTTTTTGGAGGAGGAGAGAGAATATATTTTGGGTTGGGAGTTGTTCAGTTGTTCTGTTTTGTTTTTTTCTTAATCCTCAAGGATTTCCTCATTATTCCAAGATTTGTTAAAAGTCATTAATAATTCAGTAATTTTCATGAGATCAATTACCATCCTTCCCTGCAAGTTATGCAATGCAGTAGCTTTAAGGTTTAAGCTCTTTTAATAATGCCAAAATGTCCAAAACAATGGAGCTGTTCTGTTGAGAGGAAACTGTGACACGGGGTGCACTTCACACAGAGACATCCACTGCAGTTCATCATTCCTGCCTGCATGGAACAGTCTGGTGCTGAGTGTGGCATGATGTTGCTTTCTACTGCTTTTCTTTTGGCCTGGCTAGCAGCTGCAGGAGAACTGGCAACAAGTCTTTCTGGGTCCAGGAGGGGAGGTGAGGTACAGGAGCCCTGTCAGAGCTTTCAGGGAGAATTCTCTTGGCAGCATGTAGCAGTTAGTGGCAGCAGACAGGCAGGCAAGACACGACACGGCTTCTGAGGGTGTTGATCAGACAGGATTTATTTGGGGGTCCTGCACCGAGGAGGCTCCCACAGGAGAGAGGGGGAAAAAGAGAGAGAGGGGGAGGGAGGGAGCAAGAGGGAGAGGGGGCAGGAGCAAGCTCAAGAGGCCATTCTGCCTCGTGTGTCTCGACTTGGAAGAGCTTTCTAGCGAGGGGGCAGATCCAAGGCTCGGACCAATGGGATACTGAGGGTAGGAGGGGTTGGGTAACAATTGGGTTACAATGAATGGCAACTTAGGGGGTGGTTTACAACAACTTAGTAATGAGCCATACATTTTGGGGGGCAACAGAGCAATCATTTAAGAAAAATGAATCACCACAGCATGATAATTAAATCATTGCAGTCGTACACTTAGCTCTATCACTGTATCAGGTTGGGGTACATCCCGTTAGTTCATCGTATCTCTATAGGTAAGGACATCACACCACTGCCAGGCAAGCTCTTCCACTGCTTTGCTCTCCTTGGAGTGACATTACCTATAAATCAAATGTTTCCCTGTGCTGCTGCAGGTATTTGGGAGCAGCTGTTGATAGAGCCATGGCCTGGGAGCAGCTTCTGGAGCAGTCTGGTCCTTGGTGTTTGCTCGGTGACCTTCATGGCAAGTGGAGGGTTAATGTCATCCTGGGATGCTATGTGACTCTGATACTGGTAATGAAACCAGCACTAAGCATGACATTTCTGGAAGTGTTGCTTAACTCTAAAGCCAGCTGCCTTCAAAATTAAGTGGGTCAATCTTATAATTAAAATGTAGTGGAATGAGAGTGAGATTGGAGGGGGAGGTGGTTATATTGGACAGCTCTGCTGAGACATTAATTAGCACAGTGTCCTCTTTTATGCATGCTGTATCAGGTCCAAAACCCCATTGGAATTACACTCAAAGGTCTTCTAAATCAGAAGCTTTTGTTTTGAAAAAGTGCAGTTGCATTTCAGAAGTGAGTCTCTGTCTTTCTTTGGAAGCAGGTAACAAAAGCCAGGTAGTCATTCATACACTGAACCATAGAATGACCATAACCAGAGACAAGGTCTAAGTGGCTGCCTGGGGAGACAGAGCCAAATTAATGGTTAGGAAAATCACAGCCGGTGCTGTCAGCTTTTTTCCCAGTTCTTCCTCATTGCCAGGGAAGCTCTTGGCCCTCTGTGCCACTGCAGTGTGGGCTGGTCCCTCATCTGCCTTTGGCTGGCCCTGCTCCCACGGGCCACAGCCCAGGCGCTGCCACAGGCAGCCAGTGCTGCCCCCAGGCCAGGATGGGTGGTACCTGTGGTGCCGTTTTTGTGGACAGCTCCTTCACCTCATGAGAACCAGAGACCTGCCCATGCAGCAATAAGGGTTACAGGAAGGAGGAGAGCTCATATGCAAAGGGAGGATGTGAATGGGAGACAGACTTCATCTGATTTAAGTACTTGGTAAAGAATAAACCCCAAAAGAAGACTTTTCTACACATAAAATTGAATGCCTTGGGTTGGAAGAGACCTTCAAATGTTACCTAGGCCAAAGCCCTACAATGGGCAAGATTTCTACTAAATCGGGCTGCTCAGAACACCATCCAACTGGATCTTGAATGCTTCCAAGCATGGGGCACTCACCACCTCTCTGGAAGGTCTGTATGTGTGTCTGGCCGCATTCACTGTGAAAAACTTCTTCCTTACATCTAATCTAAATTAACTCTCCTTCAGTTTAAACCACCACTCATTCTATTGCACCAGGCCCTACTAAATAGTCCATCCTCATCATTCTTGTAGGTTTCCTTTAGACTCTGGAGGGGCTCTGAGCTCTCCCTGGATTCTTCTCCACACTGAGCACCACTAGTTCTCTCAGCCTGTCTCCAGAGCAGAAGGGCTCCAGCCCTCAGAGCATCTTTATGGCCTCCTCTGGTCTCAGCCCAGCATCTCCATGTACTTCCTCTGCTAAGAACCTCAGAGCTGAATATCTTCAATTAGATTCTGCTGAAGCTGCAATTGGAATTTCCAAAAAAAATTTGACAAGGCCCTTTAAAAAGCAAGATCACCGTGCATTAAACAGGATGGTTGTCTTGTTGAGGGCTAGAGGAAGCATTTAGAGGAGACTTGGCATTTGGGAGTGAGGCCACTGGGGGAATTTTGCAGGGATTCACATTAACACTGGAATGTTCAAAATGTTTCCCTCATGATACAGGAAGTAAATGGGCAGGGACTAAGGTCAGATTTGAGGATTACATGGAGCAGTAAAAATTAAAAGGTAACCACAAAGAACTGCTAAAGCATCTTAGAATACTGAGTGATTGGGAGATGAAATGGCAGATGAAATTCAGTATTATAAAATAGGCCCCAATAACATCTATATATTGCCCTTGCAGGCCCTCAAAGATGGTTTGCATTGGTGTTCAAAATGGGGATATCCTGAAAACCTACAAGATTACTTTGTAATATCTTACTGCTGAACTCTTTCCTCATCAAAACATCTTGCCATGCTACATCAAATACCATCTTTCGAGATAGACTCCAACCACCCTGGCCCTGGCCCCTGCCTCAGAACTGCTTCTGTGCAGAGTACAGGCAAAAGCAGGGAGGACACTTCCAGCCTACATGCACTGGCTCCAGGTTCTGCATCAACACCTCCCTGCTGTAGGGACAGGTCATATCCCTGACACAAGTGGCTGGCTCAAAGGTCTGAGGCTGATCTGCATAGCTCCCTCCAGATGTGGTGGCTGGGTCCATGCCACCCAAAAAATGTCTGGCCTCTCATGTCCCTGGCCACCTCTCATCACCAGCCACTTCGAGGGAAGGACTGCTGCAGAGCAGCCCCTGAGCAGGAGAGGGAGCTTCCGTGGCACCACACCACTGCCAGGCCTGGTGCACACATGTGGCTCTCTGCCACAAGGGCTGCCCAGACAGTGCCTTGTCTCACTCTCCTATGCCCCTGACAGCTCCCTGTCCTATGCCATGGAGATACAGGCATCACACAGGTTTCCCCTCCTTCCCACGCCACCTTGGCTCTGCACCTGGCCTTGTGGAGCACTGCACAGGGGTGCAGGTGGGCTCAGCACTGCACTGAGCAGAGACGTGACAGAGCCAGGCTGCCTGGCAAGCACATACAATCCCCTTTCTCCAGGAACTTCATCTCTGGTCCCAGATTATGGGAACAGTTGCACAGCACAAGAAAACACAAGGAGCAGATCCCAGTGCCAGTGATGCAGCTGGCAAATTACTTTGGCCCTGTCAGAAGGAATGCCAGGAAGAGAATGTCAGGAGATGGCAGCAAGACAGTCCTGGAGGTGAAGGAGTGGCTGAAACTGCAGAATGGAAACTGGAAATTTAGTGGAAACTAAATCAGCATTCTGCAGTCTCACACTGAAAGGATGATCAGCCCTGGTCTCCATGTGGGCCAAACCAACATGGACTGAAGTTCTTCTACCCCAGGCCATTCCAGTCTCTGCAGCAGCCATGTATATGTTTGGCAGCTGTCAGGCATCTAAAGAGAAGCTGTCAGCACATCCCCCTCAGTTTCATAGTTTCTAGGCTAAACAACTCAGGCTAATTTAGGCTTTCACCATAAGTTGCTTTGCCCAAAACTCCCTCTTAAGAGAATTGTATCAGGTTTGCATGACAGGGTTTTGGTAAAGGGAGGGTTACAGGGATGGCTTCTGTAAGAAACTTCTAAAAACTTTCCCCATGTCCAGCAGAGCCAAAGCCAGCTGACCCCAAGACAGACCTGCCATTGGCCAAAGCACAGCCCATCAGCAGTGGTGGCAGTGCCTCTGGGATTTAAGAAGGGAAAAAATCTGGCTGTGCACAGCATCAGCCAGAGAGAGGAGTAGGGTATATGAGAGCAATAGCCCTGCAGTCCCCCAGGCCAATGCAGAAGGAGTGAGAGGAACTGCTCCAAGTGCTGGAGCAAGGATTCTTTTGCAGCCTGTGGGGCCCAGGGGTAACAGGAACCCACCTACAGCCCAAAAAGATCCACATAGGAACAGACCCACCTGCAGCCACCAGAGATCCATCAGAGAGCAGAGACCCACCTGCAGCCCATGGGGGAACCCATGTGAGAGCAGAGGAAGAGTGTGATGGCCCTCCCCTTGAGAAGGAAGTAGTGGCAGAGACATGCTGGGATGAATTGATCCCATTCCCTGTCCCACTGCACTCCTGAGGGGGAGGAGGGAGAGAGCTGCGGAGTGAAGCTAAGCTGGGGGAGAAAGGAAGGGTGGTGAGAAGATGGTTTTATGATTTGGGTTTATTTCTCATTACCCTACTTTGACTTGATCGGTAATAAATTAAACTAATTTCCCAAAATTGAGTCTGTTATGCCCATGACAGTAAGTGGTGAGTGAGCTCTCCCTGTCCTTATCCCAATCCATGAGTGTTTCATTATACTTTTTCTTCCCTGTCCAGTTGAGGGGGAGAGTGATGGGGCAGCTTTGATGGGCACTTGGTCATCCCAGTGAGTTTTCCAGCCTGTCCCAGGTGAGTTCTCTCCCTCCCTGTAGCCCAAGCCCCCCCTGGACACTGAAACCAAAAGAGATACCAGTACTAACAGGCAGAAGATCGGGCGGCAGAGCTGGAGGAGGTTTCTGGCCAGCTGTGTGCCCATTACAGAGGGGCATGACACCCCCTTTTTGTATGGCAGCTGGTGACTACAGGGCAGCATCTGCTTTGGGGTGCAGTGTTTGCCCAGTGCTCCCATTCTCTTGATGAAAAGGGTTAAGCTTTCCTGCCTCATGTTCAGTGCTTTTTGCTTTTATCAGAGCAATAACGAATAAACTTCTTTCCAGGGGTGGGCTTTGATAGAGCTGCTCATCAACTTTCATCAGTTGTGTATTCACTGACCATGATAGTGGTGAACATTTTTGCTGTTGACAGACCTGTCAGATCACTCTTCAGCTTTACCAGACTCTTGGCTCTGGTGGCTTCATGTGGTGTAAATGATCTGGGAAAGGGCTGAGTGGTGACACTATTATGAATATATTGACACACTGGAAACCCACACCTCAAACACCATATGCTGTCTAGTTGTCCCATATTAAAAGGGTAAAAAAGAAATAATCAGCTGTGAAAGATGACCAGGGTCTGCTGTGTTGCAGACAGTGCAGTGCAGATAGATAGCAAACTGTTACTACTTTTTTCTTACAATAGAAGCTAGGAAGCACCAGAAGAAGTAATTGGGCATCTGGTCTAAATGCAACAGAATAAATTACTTTTCACAATGCACATAATTACACAGCGCAACTCTTGACTTCACAATACCCTGTGACAATAGAAAGTATAAATGTCTGTTCTTGGGCAGCACTGAATTCCCTAAATCAAATTATGCAGCAGATGGTAAAAAGACGGAAGCACAAAAAGAGGATCAGGAGTTATTAATGATAAATGTGTATATTAATGATTAGCAGATTGACTTTCCACATTTAATAAAGTTCATGAAGTGTTGATAAAGTGCTGATATCCACAGACTGGTGACAGGTCTGAGCTTGTTCCTTGGCTGAGGACAATAGGGGACTTCCCTGTAGCAGCTTTATAGAAAATGTCTGTGGTTTGCTGCACCTTTGCCCTCCATTATTATTATCACAAGGAATCAGTGTGTGAATTGCCATTTCCATGGGAGAGAAATGGAGGATACAGCAGCCAGCACACAGACATGACAAAGTGGATGGGAGTGAACCCTCTCAACAGCCACAGACGTTTCCTTTCAGTGAACATGGAGACAGCTAAAGTGAAGGAGCAGCCAGGAAGCCCTGGAGAGAGGACATGGTGGGCAAGCACAGGGCTGGTTGGGAGACAAAGTCTGGGGGTGGAGGGGCAGGTCTGGCATTCAAATCCTGCCCAGCCCTCCTCTAGGCCAGCCAGCAACTGTTCGAAGGGCAACGCTCACCAGGAAAAAGCCATCTGAGTCACACCTGCAGTTGTCAGCTGCTTCCCTGCTGGGTCACAGCTGGGCATGGGAGGTTCTGGAGTGGGAAAAGGGAGCAGCCAGAATATGGGGAAAATAATTGCATGAGTGTTGTGCCCCAGGAGAGGAACAGTCAGAGAGGCCCAGAACCCCCAGGTCAGGATCCAGCTATTGCAGGTCATGTCATGTCATGCTTTCATAAATCTGTGAATGCTCACCTCACACTAGTTAGCAGCTAACTGAAGTTTAGATTAGGGCCACAAAATCCATGCATCCTTTGTGGGCTTCATTTAATCAACAACATACACTACAAAGTATGGGGCAGATTCTGCACAGGGATATCATCAATCCAAAACTTTCCCAGTTGCAGAGGTCAATTCCTGATGTGCTGGGAGTCCTTGCTGGTGTATTCCTCTGATGGGCAGAGGAAGATGACAGCAGGGTGATGTGATGCAAGTACAGGAGGCTCCTGCATCATGGGCAGGACATTCTCTTGCTGCCAGTACCTCTCTCAGAACCTCATATTTGCTAGGGGCAGGCTGGGACTTTGGAGCCTGCAGGCCAGGCTGTAGAGGTGAGGCTGGGATCGAGGCTGCTGCTGGATTTCCCCCCTGAATTCTAAGTACGAGGCACTGCAAGGCATATAATACCATTTAGATGCATTAGTGCCTGATTTGTGATTGCAAATTGAATTTTGCCTGGCCAAAATCCCAAATACTCAAATGATAATTAAATGTGTGTGGAGAGTTTGTACTCTCAGTATTTATTATTTATAGACTGAACCCACAGATGCAAATGCCATCACCAATGCACAGTCACTGAATTCCGAGGATTGCCCTAAGTGGCACAGCATGTCCTTTCCCATGTCCAGCACTGATGTGGCAGGTGTGTGAAGCCTGGGAATGCCAACCAGCCAACAGTGATGCCTAAGGTGATCAGACACAAAAGTCCCCAAAATCGCAGCATAGTTCTCACCCTGCACATGCAATAGGGCTGCACCCTGGAGCACAGGGAAAGGACATAGAGCCTGAACCACTTTTAAGTAGTTAGGGGGAAGGATGCAGAATAAACTGTCCCACAGTGCTAATGGCCGCCTGTTTCTGCTATCAAAAAAATGGCATTACTCACTGACACCTAACACTGACAGTGCTGAGCTTTTCAAATAAAGTATCTGAGCACTCCTGTGCAGGTCAGAGCCGTGCTGGGCAAGCTAGGGATCCTTGCCTGGTGGCAAACACAGGCTCTGGAGCAGTCAACATTAACATCAACAGCTAGCTCTATGATAACCAAGTGCTTCTCCCAGAGACTGAGTGAGAATGAACCTTGCAGAGATGTAACTGGCAAACTGTTCCTGTAAAACTGCTTGCAGTCACAGTTTTACAGTTGCCAGCTCTACCCTTGGCCTTCCTGAAGTTCCATCCCCATAGTGCAGAGAGAGGGAGAAGGAGCTTTGAAACAGGACTCTGCTGGGAAAGCAGTATCAGGCTCACCCTCCTCCTCATCACTGTGGACTGCAGCAGCAATGAAGCTCAGCACAGGAAAGAGGCAATCCTGATCTGCCAAGAGCATCTGAAAAGCATTATTGAACAACCCAGATGGGACCATTTTGATCACCTCACCGTGCAGCTGCAGAGTTAACATAAATTCTGAAAAGCTTCAGTTTTCACTTAGCTGGAACTTGCCTTTTGAACACAGGCACTGCAGATTAAATCCTTTGCATGGCAACATGCAAAAAGAAGAACAGGGTAGCTGTTCTTCCACAGCTCTCCCCAAAGCACAGACCAATTCTCCTATAACTAGGAAAGGCCTTTTGAAGTGACTACATAAAGACTTTTAGGGGTCCTAGGGCACTGAACTACGGCTGTCTGTGCCCATGTCTGCACACATGCACACACCAATGTAGTTTTGCTGTGGGCTGACCTCATCCAGGGCATGAATGCCCTAAGCTGCCATTTGGATCCAGCTATGCTACACAGTAGGACAACGTGGGCTGCAGGCAAGGACATCAACTGGGCAGAGAGGAACCTCAGGAGTACCCAAGTCTGCCCACAGCCGCATCTAGGTTGACCCACCTTAGCAACCCCTTGGAACCGTAGATTCCATCTCGGCTTGACTCCTTTCAGTCTGCATTGCTCACATAAAGTAGTAGGTTAACGCTGTAAGGTAATGGAGGACGCTTTGGGTTCATTTCCTTATTTCTCTCCTGCTTCATTAGGCACACCCAGTGCTGCCTTTTCTGGACGTGGGGCAGACCCCACCCCCGTGTCTTCAGGCACAGGTGGATGAGCACCCTGGAGGGTCAGAGCACCCCTAGGTGCAGAGGGTGGGACTGTGCTGGGGGCACCAGTCCGCATGTCGGCATCTGTCGGTGACCAGCGGTGGTGACACCAGTGCTGCTCGCTGCTACATGTGTGACCGTGGGCCCAGGGCTGGTGCCCGCGTGTGGAGAGGGAGAGGGGGCGCTGGGGTTTACTGGAGGTACAGCATGGAAATAGCTGGCACTAGGGGCTGCTGGCGGTGCAGCCTGCGCCGGGGCGTTGGGGGTTACTGGAGAACGATATCGGAAGCGGCGCCGCTGGTTCCAGGGGTCCAGTAGCAGGGTGGGGGCGGTCCGGGCGGCTTCGGGGTAAGGCTCGGGGGGCTGGGGGCGGCGCCGGCCGCTCCGGGGCACGGCTGAGAGGCGGCGCCCGAGCCGCCGCGGTGCCGGAGCCGCTGCGGTGCCGCTCGGGGGCGGGCCGGGCCGGGTGGCCGTTCCGCCCCCCCGCGCTGCGGCCGGGGCTCGGCCCCGCTCCGTCCCGCGGTGTAGGGAGCCGGGCCGGTGCCAGGGCCGCCGCCCGGCCGGGCCGCAGCCCCCACCGCCATGGCCCGAGTCTCGGCGATGATCAGCCCGGTCCTGGTGCTCTTCGGCTGCGACCTGTGCTTCGTGCGAGCCAGTAAGTGCGGTCGGGCCGGGAGGGCACCGGGGCTGCGCGTCGCTGCGGGGCGGGCGCCCGCCGGGCGAGGACACCCTGCCGGGCGCCCGTCCCTGCTCTGGGCTGCGGTCCTCGCCGGATACCCCCGCCGGCCTCACTGCATCCCCGGCGTGGCCTTTGCCTCGATCCCCGAGGACTCCTCGGGCACCCCCGGGCCGCCGCGGCCTCCGAGTCCCCTGTGCCTTCGGCGGTGTCGCGGCCCCTCCCCGGGGGACGGCTGCTGCCGCGCTGCCCTTCCCGGGGGCTCGCAGGGGCTCGGGGAGCAGTGGGCGCTCTGCGGAGCGCGGCCCCCGCGTCCCGTCCTGCCCTGCGGGAGCTCCTGCCCCGGGCAGGGACACTGGGGGCTGCGGCGGGCTGGGGCCGGCCGGGTGACGGGGATGCTGGCCCTTCACGCCAGTGTTCGCTGGAACATCGAGCTCAGTGCAGCCGAGGCCCCTCTGTCCTTGTGTCCTTTGACTCGCCGGGATGGCCCGCTATCAGCAGCTATCCTGCTGTCCGTCTGCCCCTCGACAGGTCACTGAGATACCAAATCGAATTGCAACTACCAGGCATGTTCTGCTACATTCTGTTGCAAAACACGTACTGACTGATTCAGGAAGAGATGCAATCAGGGATGTTAAAAAGGGGCCACTTATTTTTAGATGTGAAGTCTGGTGCTTACGCCCTGCTGCAGCAGTAAGTTGGGCAAACAACTGGGTGCCCTTGAGCAGCAGCCCCAAGGGCAGGGGCTGGGGGGCAGGGGTGGTCCACTCTCCAGATCACAGCAGGATGGGGAGGGCACCGGTGGAGTTGTGCTTTGTCCCTTGTCCCTCTGCAGCACCACATGTGCCAGCATCCCTCGTGAAGGGTATCTGTCTGGCCCCTTTGCTGACCCATGGAGCTGGGATGCATGGCATATCTGGTCTCATGCCCAGCTGCCCACAGCCATCTCTCCCACTGACCACCACTCATCTCTCCTACTGCTCACTGGTCATCCCTCCCACTGCCCTCTGGCCATCCCTTCAGCTGCCCACTGGCCATGCCTCTCAGTGTCCAGCCACAGGCTGCAGTGCTGCTAGCTCCTGTACATAGCCCAGCTCTTCCCACCCCTTAATCAGGCCCAAAAGGAGCACACTGCTGTACAGACAGGAAAAAAACTGTGCTAAGCCTTAAGTAAGTGACTGTGCTTTCTGGGCGGGGGGCGCCCCTTTTGTAATATGGCTTTAATAAAAAGCAAAGCTGGATCATTTATAAGTGATGTAAAATCATTAGCAGTTAATGCATTGAGCTAAACAGTGGCACACTTTCCCCAGAGAACCCAGCAGCATCTTGACTGTATAGCCAGAATGTGTTGGCTTCAGAGAGCATGCTTTTTGGAGCCCTTGCATTCACAGACCTTTATGGCAAGAGCTCTGGCACAAAACTGCTCTGATCTCAGCTTCAGAGCAGGCTGGACAGTATTAGATGCAATATGGGGATTATACACAAAGCTTTGTCCTCTGGAGGTCTTGTCACAACTTCGAAGTCTCATCTTGAATTTCATAGAATCCTGGAATGGTGTGCTTTGGAAAGGACCTTACAGCCCATCTCAATCTACCCCCTGGTATGGGTAATGACACCTTCCACTAGACTGGGTTGCTCCAAGCCCTGTCCAACCTGGCCTTGGACACCTCCAAGGATCCAGGGGCAGCCACAGCTTCTCTGGACAACCTGTGCCAGGGCCTCACCACTCTAACAGGGAACAATTTCTTTTCAATATCCCATCTAACTCTGGTCTCTGTTAGTGAAAAGCCATCCTCTCCTTGTCCTGCACTTTGTCCAAAGTCCCTCTCCAGCTCTCTTGGAGCCCCTTTAGGCACTGGAAAGGGCTCCAATATCTTAACAGAGCAACTCTTCAGGGTGAAAAACCTCAGCTCTCCCAGCCTGTCTCCAGAGCAGAGGTGACTGGGATTAAACATTGCTCTTGTATCTAGGGTGAACTTCTCAAGTTTTGACTTCAGAGGAGTCTTGTCTTGTCTCTTCCTGATGGGTGTAGTATTTTCTGCAGTTCATTCAGCAGGAAACTGGTCAAGGAGCACTGGTTCTTCTAATGCAGAAGTGTAGCCTGGACACCACGTCTCCTGGCACACAGGCTCAGGGCTGCTGGCCTGGAGTGTGCACCAAGCGTGCTTAGGATGCACTGACAAGCCACGTGCATTGTGGCTCCCCTATGCCCCCATGTCCTCTTACCCTTCTACTGCCAGGCAGTGACAGACCCTGCAGAGGGCCTATGCAAGCCCTGGCCAAATACAGCTGGAACACTTGTCAGACCTGTATGGACTCAGCAGCATGGCTTGTGAATTGGTGCAGTGCCTTTGTTCTCACATCATCAAGTGACTCGGTCCCAAGCCAGAGTCTCAGCATCCCCAACCTGAAAAGTACAGCTGGGGCAGGCTTGGTGCCTCACAAAAGCCTAGAAAATTCTTGAGCAGAGCTGGACACCTGCTAAAACCCCACCCACAAAGTTCTGTGTCGCAGAGATGTCAGACCCTGTCTTCAATTTTTTCATGTACACTTAAAGGTTGGTAGTCAAACTACCCCCATCGCACATATTCAGGACTTTTTAAATTCTGGTAGATGTAAAAAAACCTCACCTAATTAATTACTGTTGATGTATCCTGTGAAGCACCATATCCTGTTCTTGTCCCGAGGCCAGCTGGCAGGGTCTGGTCATATCCATGGCATTAAACTCATGAGTTCCAAAGAGGGAGGCACATCGGTGCCACCTGTGAGGAATGGTTTTCTGGTTTGTCCTAGCCTCCAAGCCATGCCCAAGAGTGGTTTGGGCGCATATTGGCTGGTGCGGACCAAATCTGATCTTGGACCAATCTCCACCACTGGATTCTTGGGCTGTCCTGACCCTGTTATGTTTGCTAGCACAAACCTAGCTAGCCACCTAACTAGTGGTAACCTAGGACAACTGTTCTTATGCTTGAAGACAAGCAGAAACATACAGCCCCCCAATACACCCACACTTTGAAATGCCTGTGTCTGGGACAGTGCAAGGGAGCAGTTGTTTGCTGGCTGACAGGATGCTGCCTGAGTTTGGCTGTTAGCTGACCTGACACCAGCTGTGGCTGGGGCAGAAAACCAGACAAGGGTGGAGAATAGCCCAGTGGAAAAGAACCTGGGGGTGCTGGTTGACGGCCGTTAGACATGATCTGGCCAAGAAAGCTAAGAGCATCCTGGCTTGTGTTGGCAATAGTGTGGCAGCAGGACCAGGGCAGTGATTTTCCCCCTGTACTGGACACTGCTGAGGCACCTTGAATCCTGGCCACTCACAACAAGAAAGACATTGAGGGGCTGAAGCATATCCAGGGAAGGGAATAGAGCTGGGGAAGGGATTGAAGCACAAGTCTGGTGGGTGGCTGAGGGAGCTAGGGGAGCTCAGACTGCATAAAAAGAGGCTTGGGGAGACCTTCTCACTCTCTACAGCTCCTTGACAGGATGGTGGAGCCAGGTGGGGGTCAGACTCTGCTTCCAGGGAACAGCTGACAGGACAAGGGGAAATGGCCTCAAGTTGCGCCAGTGGAAGTTCAGGTTATGTATTAGGAACAATTTCTTCACTGAAAGAGTGGTTAAGCATTGGACAGGCTGCCCATAACAGTGGTGGATTCATCACCCCTGGAAGTGTCCAAGAAGCACTGGATGTGACACTTTGCAATATGGTTTAGTGGGTATGGGGTTATTTCATCAAAGGTTGGAGTCAATGATCTTGGAGGTCTTTTCCAACCACAATGATTCTATAATTTAATCTACAGGAAGCTCAGCTCCTGTGCCGACAGAGTACATACATCCCAGGCAATGGACAAGGCTGGGTCTGCAGCTTTGTTCAGCCTGTTTTGTGTTGGCTTGTAGGCCAGCAGGGTGTGCACACAGACAAGGCTTAGAGACTCCCTCCCTCTTATAGGTTAGTGATGAACCAGATCCCCGTGGGCAAAACTCCACAGAGACACACTCTTTGTGGGATAAAGAATGTTTGAGTGTGTCTTTGAATCCTTTCCAGTTTTCCACACTCCTTCTCTGAAGGAGGAAAACAGAATCCTATGATGTCCTTGTCTCTGGCAACCCTCTCTCCTGGTGGCATGTCAAACTTCTGGAGACACACTCAGTCCCAGGGTCTCTCTTAGAACAAGTTTTCTGGGCTCTCCTCTCTGTTTTAATTGTCCTTGGCAGACCACAACCCTGAATTTCTCAGAGTGAGAACCACAGCCTTCGTCTGGTTTGATCTGAAGCTGGGTATATTCAGATGTGAATGAATGCACTTAAATAGCTGGCCTGCAAAAATCACTCTTTTTTGCAGTCACTCTAACTGGAGTTGTTGTCGGTGTCTTGATTGTCCTTTCTCTTGTTCTCAGGTGCCCCCTGGAATTCTTTTTCTTTATAAATCACAGCACTAACCCTGTAGCCCTAGCTGCTACGCAGGCAGCTTGCAGAAGGGCACTGACATATGTGGGGAGTGAGAACACACAAACAGCAACTTCAATGTCTTTCATGTGATCCCGTGTCTAACTTCCAGACAAAATTTGGCTTTGTGTGCAGGACTGTGTGGGATCCTGTTGTGCTCTTAGTGCTGTGAAATCTCAAAGTGGCAGTGGTGCAGACCACGGGTCAGTTGGGTCAGCTTTCCATAAAACAGCAATGGCCAAGCATTGCAGCCAGCTTTGCAGCCAGTGGCACTGTGCTGCTGGTGGTGCTTAAGATTCTTAGCTTCTTGTATTTTTCATATATTTGTGGCTGTGTAGATTGTTAATGCATGGTTGTAGCTTCTAGTACTTTTCCTATCTTTCTTCCCTACGTTTAGGAACAATAAGCTAACCTTATAAACACATTCCTAAAAATATTATTATTCCAAGAAGAGAACCAGCTACAAGGACGTTCTGTCTTCCAACTGGAATCTGGACCAGGCATAACAAAAGCAGGGCAAGAAAAACTTCTGGACTGCTTCCAGTGGGGCAGGACCCCAGGAATTATTACCTAACCAACTAACCTTTTAACTGGACAGTATATGATAAGTATACTAATCGACTAACCTTATAAAAATTGTAACTTTACTATACCACATACGATTTTCGCCGTATTGTGTACCTGAAAGCTTTCAGGTAAAGGTTTGCTTATATATTCACTCTTAGTGTTGTTGAGAAGATCTATTCTATTTTCCAGGCATTACTGGGACAGCCAGCTCTGCCTTCAGCATTGGCCGTTCCCCACGCCCTGGAGCAAGGAGTAGTTCCAGGCAGAGGAGATGGCCAGATTGAGTTGTAGGATGTGTTTATTCCAAGGTGCCCCATTTTTCTGTCACAGTCAATATATCACTGCTGTGTCTGGGCAGCTTCCTATGCAGTTCTGGGTGGTGTGCCAGGCATTTGTGGTGTGCCCATCCATGGGGCAACACCAGAGCTCTGCACCTGCACACTCCTCATGCACAGAGTGGGCAGCTGCCTGCCAGCCCAGGAAGCACTGTGCTATGCACGTTTTGCTGCTGGCAGGGCTCAGGCTTCTCCATCTGCTGTGCTACTCATCTCCTGGGGATGGATTCACCAGAGAAGGTGCTCCCTGTAGCCCTAGCCAACATGCTGCCATTGGCAGGTGTTGGAGAGGCCCCATGATGATGTGCAGGGCTGAGTGCCTGTTCTGAGATATCTTCTTTTGCCTCTTTCCTGTGCCTCGCCACGGTCCACGCCTGGCTCACACAGACAGGCCACCATCCCCTGTCAACGTGACTGTGACGCAGCTGAAGGCAAACTCTGCCACGGTCTCCTGGGACGTACCAGAAGGAGACGTGGTCATCGGCTATGCCATTCTACAGCAGGTATCCAGGGTCTGTCCCCAGGGGACTGGGGACACTGATTACCAGCATGCTCCTATGTCAGTCCTTTTGCCTCAGTCCGGGGCTCCTCTGGCATCTGCCTGAGGACATCTCTGCTGCTGAGCAGCCCTTGCCAGGATGCCCCATCTGAGCCATCCATCCTGGTGGGAGGCAGAAGACTGTGGGCTGCATTGGGGGTAGTCCCTCCAATAGCTTTCCTGGGATTTCTCCAGGTAAGGATGGTGCTTCAGCCGTGATATGACCCTTCTTTTCTTGCCTTACTCCACCTATGCAGCCCTGGGTGATAGTGGCTTCTCCAGGGAGGTGCTTGGCTCTCAGGCCATGCAGGCATGCTGAAGAGGCAGTGCTGGCCAGTCTGGCCCACCCTGGGGTGGATGGTTGCCTGGGAAGGGAGGAGTGAGTGCAGAGCCCTGCAGATGGGGGCCTGTGCCTGGTGCAGCTGGAAGCAGCTCCCAGGGGTGACAGCTCTTCCCTCTGGCAGAGGCAGGATGGGCAGATGCAGCGCTTCATCCGGGAGGTGAACACCACCAACCGTGCCTGTGTGCTGTGGGACCTGGCAGAGGATGCTGACTACATCATCCAGGTGCAGAGCATTGGCCTGTATGGGGAGAGCCAGGCTAGCAAGCGTGTCCACTTCCGCACCCTGAAGGAGACCGACCGCCTGCCTTCCAACAGCTCCAACCAAGGTGAGGCACCTCCTTCCAGCTCGCCCAGGTGCTGCAGCTGGGGCCACACCTGGAGGCCTGTACAGCAGATGGGCAGGGATTCAGCAACCAGGGAGGAATGTGCTGGACTGAGCAGCAGGCTGCTGAGGATGCACAGGGTTCTGCAGGCTGCTGTTGTGTCTACTATGTGTCCACAATAATGTCCCCAAGCCATGGTTTGCAGCCCTCCTATCCCAGGTCCTGGCACCTATTCAACTGGGCAGACTGGCCAGGACAGCTGCTGCCTGTAGGAAGCCAGACAGACTCTCAGATCTCCCAGTCTGCAGGCTACCAAAAGACAAATGACAGAGCACCATGGTCTCTTTTACTACTCACATCTTCATTGCCTTGGGGTTGCCTACATGCTGGTCCATGAGAGAGAATCCAGGAATCCAAGAGAGATGATGCCCATAGAGGGCATGGGAGTCTATCTCCAGCAGGAGACAGACCATGAGAGGGGTCTTGAGTATGGCAGGGCAAGCAGATGGCTGACTTTCCTCAGAACTTCTGTGTTAAACTGACCTGACCTACCCTGGTCGCTGTGTAGAGAGAGACCTTAGTGATTACTGGCATGTATTGTGCAGTCCCTACATGAACTCAAGCTGTTGGAATCCCCGACTGCCTTTGTAGCACGGATGGTTTATCTGACTCAGGAAAGGCACAGGATGCATGTCCTCTCCCCAGACAGAATGCCATACTCTTCCTTGTTTGGAGGAGGTGGGCTTCTCTCCTTTGGAGTTTCTCAAATCCTCCAGTGTTGCTGTAGTGGGAGGGTATTTGCTGCCAGCCCTGCTTAGGGTCTCTTCTCTGCAGGTGACATCACCATGGAAGGGCTGGACAAAGACCGGCAGCTGCAGACAGGCGAGATTATTATCATTGTGGCTGTGCTGCTCATGTGGGCAGGTGAGTGCCACAAGCAGTGTTCTGGCAGGCTGAAGCAAAGGTACAATCCATGGTTCACAAAGAGGATGTGACTCAAGAGAGTGCAGAGGCACATTGGTAAGGGTCTGGCACCTTTTCTAGTAAGTCTGTTGAGTCTCTGTAGGTGCTGGAGCCAGTGGGGTAAAAGGAGCAATCACAGCCACTGCCTGGAATATGTTGAAGAGCAGGACACAGAATGGGACCTGGTATTACAGGGTGGGAGCATCTCAGCTGATAGTGATGATTGTGTTGCTTGGGCCTTAGATGTTGTGACTGATAACACTACTGCACTAGCTGATAGAGGCTGTGCCTCAGTCTGCTAAAGCTGTAAAGTGGGTGATTTGCTCCTGTAGAGCTCAATTAAAGCCAGTGCAGGCAGCAGGCTGTCCTGGCAGCATGGGAGCCTAGGCAGTAAGTCAGCTTCTGACTGGTCACGTGCAGCCACTGTGAATGGGAAGTCATTGATCCCCTGCTCCCTTCCCAGAAAATGTGGATTTTGTAGTGGCATCTTGCAGAATTTCTCCTTGTCCTGGCCTTGACACTTTTCTAGGGCACTGGAAAAAAAACACAAGATGACTGCTGGTAGTTTACACCTGGCACAGGTTGATGTGTAAGGATGCCAGCTGGGAGGAGTCAAGCCCAGTCTGTGTGTGCCTTTGTGTTATCACACATACGCTGGGGTTGAGTGAGTCCAGCATGGTCACACTTGGGGGCATTGCTCCAGACTCCTGTGTCCAGGGTTGCCAGGTGTGGGACATGCTGCATGAGATGCATGCTGTGAAAGCAATGACAGAGTGACTGACCCCACAGCCAGTTTGCACAAAGACAAAGGCTGGCTTCTGTGAGGGTCACAAGCACCAGATTAGTAACTTCAATGACTTGCTGGAGGCACTCCAAAACTGATGCAGCTGCCCACTGACCTTCACTGTCTCTGTTTGAGTGCCTCAGCATCTGCCTTTGGTGAGTGCTGAGCACCTCGTGTGGCCCAATGGCCTTAGCCACATCTATGCCTGTCTGCCCAAGAAAACTGGCCTGGCCACACATGCAGAGGTACCTGGGATGGTGCAGGTGGGGCTGTGGGTTTGCAGCACAAGGAGCCCTGGGCACAACTGCCCTGCAGCTGGGATGCTGTGGAGAGGGGAGACAGAGGCAGCCACTCTGAGGGAGTCCTTCATCCAGTCTGTCTTTGGGCAGCGGTGATCGCCCTGTTCTGCAGACAATATGATATCATCAAGGATAATGACTCCAACAACAACAAGGAGAAGACAAAGCCATCCTCAGAGCATAGCACGCCAGAGCGACCAAGTGGAGGGCTGCTGCGGAGCAAGGTGAGTGGGGAGGGCTGGCAGGAGGGATGGCATGTGACATCTGCTGGGGCTTGCAGCCTGGACAGAGTCTGGCTCTCTCCAGAAATGGAAACAACCCGGCTTGTGCTCTCACCCCAAAGACTGAGGGCTTTTAGGGTTCAGTGAGCTCTGGTCTTCGGGTCAGTGTGTGTGTCTAATGGGTGATGGCAGGAAAAACATTGGAAGAGACAAGAAGATTTAACAGCTGGGGTAGCTCTTGCATTGCAAGGTGGTACCTGACCTCTGACTGTAACAGACCCTTCATCATGCCCCTCCAAGGCTGCACCTCTCCTGCACTGATGGACTGGTTTGGCCCCTGCCTGTTCTGTCAGGAGTGGACATGCTAGGCAGCTGTTCTCATGGTTCCTGCACTCTCTGCCTTCACTGCAGCTGGCTCTGTGTCATCCCCACACAAGTCATTCCAGAGCCCCTTCCTCGCCCTGATGGAAGTGCTGTGCCAGGCTGTGTATGGGGAGGGAGGGGTACCTTCATCTGGTTGTTCCCTCAGCACCTGACATTTCTCCCCTTGTTACCTGCCAAAAACAGTGATTTATAGCCCTGATGCTCTAATAGGACTAAATGTTAGGGTTTTGCTTGAGTCTCATCTGCTGCATCTGTCAAGGGTGGAAACTCCCCTCATTGTGTTGCCTGACTGCCCACTGATGTCACATCTTGGTTTCCAGCAGATGTCAGGAGCAGAAACTTCCTGTTTGGGCTTCAAGTCCCTAGTTTCCCTCCTCCAGATTTTTTCAGCTTGCTGATTACTCCTTGCCAAAGAGATCCCTCCTCTTGGATCCCTACTCCAAAGTGACCCTGCTCTGCTGAGGTCTGCTGGTCTTGATGCCTGCCAATAGGCTGAAGGGCTCTGATGTTGGGTCTGATCCCAGGGGTGCAGCAAAGCAGGGTCTTAAAGCAGATTTTTCTCTCATAGAAGAAATCTCCCTCGGTCAATATCATCGAGGTGTAAGTGCAACACCAGCTCTGCCGTCTGGGATCTTGGGTGTCCTGCCAGAGCCAAAGCAGGCATTGGAAGAAGAGGCAGCACCAGGCACGCAGCCTGGATCTCAGCATGCGAAGATCCATGTACCAGAACTCCCGCTTTCCTGAGGGCATCTGTCTGGGGATGTGCATGGAGCCAGCTCCCAAGCCATGCATGCAGAGCATGGCCCTGCCCATCCCACACACCTGGCCCTCCTCCCCTCCCGGTGGGAAGCATGAAGTTGAGGACGAGTGAGGGGTCATACCACTGGCTAGGGTGGGAGGGAGCCGAGGGGAGCCGATGGGCTGATGCACTGGCCTGAGGGGAGGCTATGCCCCTGTGCACCAGCTTGGCCAAAGCCCTGGTGCAGCTGTGGCACTGGACGCCTGCCCAGCTTCAGGGGGCAGACCTTACTCTCAGCTGCCTGTTGTCCTTGGGGGTTGCTTGCAGAGAGCAGGAGCTGCTCCCCTCAGGGCCCCAGGGCTGAGGAAACAGGGCAGTGCCAGGTATTGCCCCAGCAGTGGCAGGAGGGCTGTGGCCAGGTAGTAGGAGGGTTTGTCTGTGGGGCTGGGCCCAGCCAGCACCGGGGTGAGTGGATTGCTGCTGGGGAACAGGGCTCCACCGCACCCTGTCATGGACATGCAGGGGCTTCAAATTCTCTGTCTACTGCGGAGGACAAAGACACGAAGGACAATGAGGAGGTAGTGCTGTCACAGTGCCTGGCCAGCCTGCAGAGCCTGCAGCTGGAGCAGGGAGTGCTGGTGGAAGCCCCACAGGGCTGGGGGAGTGGGCAGTGTCAGGGCATGGCTGTGGCTGTGCTGTGTCCCCAGTAGGGCTGAGTGCTGGCCATTCAGGCTGTTGGAGGGGAGCTGCCAAGCACTTTTTGGGCAGCACAATGCCTGTGCTGCCTGGAGGAGACAATGTGGGGAGGCCTGCAATTTCTTAGTTGGAGGGAATGGGGTGAACCAAGGAGGCTCCCTGCTGCCCTGGCTGCTTCTCTCCCTCCATGCTCTGCCCTGCACCCTGCCACAGACAGGCTCTGCAGCCCTGGACTCAAGCATCACAGGATCCAGCGTCTTCCAGGAATAAATCTCCCAGTAAAAGCACTTTCAGGACTTTTCCTTCCAGGTGCTGCTCAGCTCCTGCTGCAAGACTAGGTGGGGAAGGGACAGGATAAGCAACTCCTGTGGCAGGGTCTTTTCAATAAAAGCATCCTGGCTCAAAGGCAGCATCAGAACTGCAGGTCTCTATGTGTGTCCATGCATGCATACATGTACAAGTTCTTGAATATGTGTGTCCTGTCCCATAAGAGATCTGTTCCTGCATGCTGTGCAAGAGCTGGAGGTCCTCCATGGTCACCTGGCACCCCTCTGGCCCTTGAGGGAGAGCTGCTGCTGCTGCAGTCCGAGCCATGTGGTGCTGCTGGACCAGCTGCAGGCTGTCCCACTGAGGGAGACGTCACGGCTGCTTCTCTGCAAAGAGCAGAGACATCCCAGCAGCAGGGCCAAGAAGGGGGACAAGGTCTGCTCCTGACAAGCTGCTGGCCAGAGGGGCCTGTGCTGCTCCCTGCTCAGGTGAGGAGAGGGGTACCTGAGGAGCAACAGCACCATGGCGATGGGATGCAACTGCTGCTGGGCTATAACCTGGGCTGCAGGGAGCATGGCCACAGCTCCAGAGACACAAACACCTTGTTTTACCTGGTAGCTCTTTTTGAGGAGGTATATTGGAAAAACTAGCCCTGACAAGGAAATACAAGAGTTTTAAGGAAGTTCTAGTGCCCTGGAAAATGTTTAGAAGTTCTGTCTTGGAATGTCATAGCAGACGTGCCTGCTACTATGAGACTTTTAGCCAGGCCAGAGGCACATACAAAGAATCAAAGGATCAGACTCTGTAGCAGAGGTTAGGAACTAGGAATGGCACAAAAAAAAAGTCAAAATGCAGAGGATTTGACCAAATAAAAAAGGAGCACAAGTCTGATATTAAATGTAGAATCAGGGTGTGTTGTTGAGGAAAAAGCCCTTTTTCTCTGGAAAAAAACAAACCAAACCCCAAGTCACCACTTCTCAGACTATGGTGATGAAGGAGGGCAGGAAAGTGCAGAGATGAGTGCTGGAAGCTGCAGGCCCAACAATGACCTGCTCACCCTAACAAGTTACATGTTGTTCTGTACTCCCAGCTGAGGGAGAAAAAGCATGAAACCATATTCAATATGCAAAACCTCAAGTGGAAAAAAACATGCACAGCTCCTGACTGATCCACGGCACCCCAGGCCTCCCCAGTGCCCATAGCCCTGCCACCCCAGCTGCAAACAGCAATCGGTGCTCAGCTGGGCTGTCAGTGCCACAAGCCTGAGAAGGGCAGCTGTGTGACATGACAGGAACTCAGCAGTGAGGGGCTTGGCCAGAACATAGCGGCAAGCTGCCACTTGCCAAAGAAACGAGACGTGCTGCAGCATCCCCTGCTCCATCTGGGGAAGGAAACCAAGTGCATGGCTTGCCCCTGTAGAGCACAGCTGGGGTGCAGCAGGGCAGAGGCACTTCAGAGCAGCTGGCACACAAGGGCTTGTGTCTGCCCTGGCCTCAGCATGGTTAGTATCACATCACCTGTGACATTCACGGGTGCTCAAGACACCCATACAGCACAGCCTGAACCTGCTCCTCCCAAGTCAGAAAGGCACCCTGGGCCCTGGCAGCCCTCAGCACAAGGAGGAACTGCTCCCTCAGGGCTTGCAGCCAAGACATGGGAGTTCCAGGCTCAATGAACTTGGGGCACAGCAACCCTCACCACAGGCAGTTCAGGAGACACTAGTACCCTGCATGTTTATGCACAGCAGCCATCCAGCAGTCAAACCCAAATGAAAACAGTAAAAAACTCAGTTTATTTCTCTATAAAGGCAGAACTTTCCTTCAAAAACCAGGGTAATTTCACTTGTGAGAGGGTATGGGATTGAACTGCAGGGGCAAGGCCTTCATCACGCACTGTTCCAGGCCAAGAGCTGTTGCTCCCTGAGGGTGTACACTGCCTGCATCAGACAGGCTCAGAGCACACAGGGTGGTCCTGCATGGCCTGGGAGTGAGCAGAGCGAGGAGCATGGGTCCCCCAGCTCAAGCTGGGAGCAGCTGCAGCTTGAGGCGGTTCATGCAGGTGGACAAGGAGCAGGTGTTGCAGCCTGTGCACTCCATGGCAGCAGTGCCAGCAGCCCCTGTGCCGGGAGGGCAGTGCCAGGGCAGCAGCAGGCACTGGCTGGCCCGGGTGCAGGCACAGGGTGAATCCTGAGTGGCTGGTCCGTTGTTGCAGAGATTTGCCTTAGCCCAGGGGAGTCTTGGGGCCAGCAGTCCTGGGGCCAGTGCTGAGGGAGTCTCCAACCCCTCCCAGCACCATCCAGCTGTCTGGGGACGGCTCCAGGTGGTAGCACAGTAGCTGTGCTGTAGGAGAGCTCGATGGGGGCACAAGAGGTACTAATTCTGAAAAGTGAGAGAAAGGAAGACATGGATCATAAGGCATACGGCTAGGAGCCCAGCACAGCCTGTGAGGGGAAGCAGACGTTCCCAGGTGAGCATCAGCCCCCCCTTGCCTTACAGAGGACATGTTGGGGGATGAGCCAATACAGCACTTACAGAAGAAACTTACCTGCTGGACTGTGGGCTCCCCTCCCCAGCTCCTCCATGCTGCTTTGGAAGAGAACACAGCATCCATCACACCCCAAGCATGGCCTCCTGAGAGACACGGCATGCTCGTGACCCTGACACAGCAGGAATGGCACAGCAGCAGCAGGCACTGGGACTGCAGAAGGCCCTAAGCCCCCTTGCTACCAACCTCTTCTCCCAGATTGCAAAGCCGTATCTCCTTCCCATCAGGAGCCCCATGTCCAAAGAGGTGGTGCTTCATTGGGCTGCACATACAGCTCCAGTCTGTGCACACTCTGGTTCCCAGGTGACACAGGCTCAACCCAAGCTCAGAGCTGCCAGACCCCAGCTGGGTGCCCACTGCCATGTCCATGGAGAACAGCCACGATGGAATGGGCCTCGCAGGCCCACCACCTGCACCTCTGCAGACCTGCAGGTTAATCCTTTGCTGCTGGACTGTTCCATCGGCTACTCCCCAGCACAGGACACACACCATCAAGCTCAGCCCACAGCCCTAATCCACGCAGAAGTCAGCATGACCAGGCCTTCATCCTGGTCCAAACCCCAGGGAAATCAGTGGGAGAAGAGGGACAACTGAGTCCCATGTGAGAGGCAAGTCTGGACAGGCTGACCTCAGCAAAGACTGGCAGAAACAGAGTAAGAAACACCTAGGGGTCAGCATCTGTCCCCCACATCTCTGCTGCAAAAGCTTCACTGCATGGTCTGTTCCTCCACCACTCAACCCTCTGTTCACTTGAGCTCTCAGATGCTAGAAGCAGAGAAAGACCAGGAAGCTTCCCCCTTGGTTCCATGCAGCTCTCCTCCATGATCCCACCATGCTCATGGCCCAAGCAGCTCCCCTTGCATGAGGCACAGAGAAGGACACAAGGCAGGGATCACCAGAGAGATCCCTGAATATAAACAGCAGCTCACCACCTACCCAGATAAGGTTTCACTGACATTATCATCTTCCTCCTCCTCCTCCTCCTCCTCCTGGCAAGCAAACAAACAAAAACCCACCATGACATCTCATTGCATGGGCAGGTCTCTGCCAGGAGCGAGGCTGGGCTGCTCAGACCCCGTCTAGCCCCTTCACAGGACAGTCACTCCCCAGGCACAGTACAAAGATTTCCCACAAGCAGTGGGGGAAAGACGGGAGTGCTGGGCTACCAGAACCCTCTGGGCTTGGGCACACAAGGACAGACAGGCCACAGCTCATCCCGTGGCCCCGCTAGGTGCAAAGCCTCAAAGGCAAGCTGTGAGCATGGACCATGCTGACAGAGCTGCTGACACAGTGCACCTCTGCCCAGAGACAGTGGTGAGTGGGCACACCCTGCAGCTGGAGGGGCAGGCAGAGACTACCAGGAGCTGGCTGCACACGGTACAACCCCAAGCACTGCCATGCTGGACTCACACTGGAAGCATGAGGCCAAGGACCAAGCATCCAGAAGCTCCCAGACAGGGACACTGTGAGACCAGTATGGCAATGCTCCAATTGCTGTGGTCATGCAGGATGTGCAGTGCAGATGGACTGGGCTGAGCCTTAGCTGGCAGGCTGGCCCAGGCTGGCAGGATGATGATCCAAGGGTACTCTCCTTCAGAGGCAGCTTTCACCCCAGCCATGAAACCAGGTGTGCAGCCCACATCCCAGGTCCCTGTGTGACAGGGCCAGCAGAGCAGTGCTGAGGTTGCAGCAGTGCTGGGCCTGAAAGCAGAGTTCCTGGAGCACAGACACCAAGGAACTGCACCTGCTGTGTGAGCCACACAGCACAGCGCACCTCCTCACATCAGGCTGCCATGTGCAATGGGGGCTGTGAAGGTATCAACAGGGTTCTGGGAAGGCAGGAGCAGGGAGCTGCAGAGAGGTCACTCTGTCCCTGCCCTAATTCCAGACAGCCCTGAGCATGGGCCTGACTTGCACATACTGTACCCCAAACTGGTGTCTGAAGGGAGCACTCCCTGGGGGGGCTGGCTCACGGGGTCTGCTGGGCTCACTGCTCTCCAAGACACATGAAGGGTGAAGGGGCTGATCCTGCCTAGAGCCTGGGACAGGGCAAAAGCAGCAGAGTTAGTGCCTGCAACCTGCAGAAAGCCCAGCTGGCAAGACTGTGGAGGCAGAAGGGTGCAAACAAGGGTAAGGGGTCACTGCTCAAGGCAGGTACCACCAGGCCCTGAGCTGGGCTACAGCTTAGGCAATGCACAGCAGTTCAGCATAGAGAGCAGGTACACCTCCCACTCCAGCCAGAGATGATGGAGTGGCAGAGAACACAACCATAAGGACAACACTCCCTTGTCTGGTGTGTTTCACCAGCCAGTCAGCAAGCCATCTCCCCTCCACACAGCCCAGGACAGGGTCCCACACCAGAGACACTGATTCCAGGGCTATGCAGAGAGATACATCTGAGAAATTCCTCCTACCTGCATGTGTTGCTTCCCAGAGATCCAATGCCATCTGAAAGGCCTGGGCAACAGTCAGAGTCACAGCCTGGGCCTGTGTACATGAAAGAGAGGGAATGCCTGCTTCCACCTGGGCCCTCAATACAGGATAACCCCACTGCCATGAAATCCGAGACACCCCTGCCAGCATCCTGTAGTGCCTCTCTCTGCAGAACACACAGATGGAAGGCCAGAGCTCCGTTCTGTGTCTGTCTGCCCCTGAGGGCCAGCCACCCCCAAGAGCAGACCCTCAGGAGCTGGGACAGAAAACCCTCAGGAGCTGGGACAGGAAATCCCCCTTTGCTCATTCCCTGCCTCTGCAGCACATGAGCACACCTTCTCCCTGGCTCCAAATCCAGCTGATATTCCCAGAGGTAATGGCCTTCTCTCACGGAAGGGAAAGAAAACAGGCCCCTGCTCCCACCCATACCTCATGGAGCCAAAAGCAGAAGGCAAGTGCTTACAATCTTCTTCTTGGGTGAGAGAAAGGCATGGCACTCCAGTGCCCCGCTCTCCTGGCTCTGGGCAACATAAGCAAAGACTTTGTTCTGCAGCTTGTCTGTTGTGCAGTAGGAGATCCTGCGGGCAGAGAGGAGCAGTCAGGACAATCCAGGACCCCGATGTGGGACTTCTGCTGCACTCCCAGCACATCAGCAAACACTGCTGACAACCTGAGGCTTTCACCTGCCCCAGCTGACCAGGCAGCCCAAACGCCCAGCAAGGGCCAGAGGCTTCCTGGTACCTGCAGCAGGTGAGAGATTACTGCATCCACAGGCACTCCCTCCTCTGCCATCCCAAAGTGCCCAGTAGTTTTCTGATGGCCAACTCAACCCAGTGTGTGAGCTCAAGCACAGAAGGGTGGGTGATTGCCTCCAAGGACACAGCTGGAGGCCAGGCAGAGGGATGGGTCTGACCTGGCACATCAGCTCTGGCGCTGAGACGTACATTTTGCAGCAAAGAGATGTCCTGTCTCTGCTTCCCATCTAGCCACCAGACTGCACACTTACTGCCCTCACACCCAGCACCCACAGACACCCAACCCAGCCAAAGGACAAGTGGCAGCAGGAGAAATCAATATCAGCTTTCACAGCAATTGCCTTTAGCCCACTCAAGTAAGCTGCAATTTCCTGCAGCCAGAAGGGTGGTCCCACAGCAGTGGAGACAGACATGCAGTCCTGTCTTAACTGTGGGGCTTTCCAATAATGAGCCTCAAAATCCTGCTGAATGCCAGAAGAGACAAGCAGGGCACAGGGAGATGATGGATGGGCTCAAGGCCATCCAGGACCCTGCCTACACTCAGCCTCAGGCAGTGCTGGGAGCACAGCAGAGAGAGGGCACAGGCCTCAGGGAGCCAAGGAAAGACCTAAGCTTAAGGTACTACTGACAGAAGGCCCAGCCCTCCCTGGCTGCTCAAATTCCCATCAGTCTTCAGCTGGCTGCTGGGGAACACCCAGCCCAAACCCACGACATGCCCACCTGTAGATGGAGATGTTCTCCACCATCTCCTTAGTGTCTGCATCCTGCAGTGAGATGCCCCTTGGAGACACTGTCAGAATCACCTTCTGAAACTTGCGAGCTCCAACCCGTGCCTGGAAAAACACCAGCAATCTCTGCAAACCTAGCAAAGATCTTCACTTCACCCCCTTGCTGGAGGGAGCCCCACAGACTCTGTACAGTATCACTCATTTAGATACTTGCTGCAAAGGCTCCTGCTGTAGGGATGGGACAGCAGAGTCTGGCAATCAGGCTTGCCCTGCAAATAACACTCTTCAAATCTGTTCACACTACTGCCACACACACAGGAAGGGACAGACTCCACCTCTCCCAGTACTTCACCCTCCTCTCCGTGCTGTGGCAGGCACAGCTCTGCTCCCAGCCAGGTTCAGGTGTGGGTGCAAGTGGCTGGGGCTGTCCTGACAGCCCAGGAAGACAGCTTTCCCACAGCACACAGGCAGACACCAGTAGCCTCCTGCACACCACCCTCTTCTTGGGAAGGGCACAGTCTCTCACTGGAGTTCAGGGCTAGGATACAGGCACTTCCTGTAGTGCAGGGGCTGGCTCTGACCCCAGCACACCGGGGCCCCAGGACTGGGTCTCACCGTGGCCACGATCCTGCGGATGGCAGCAGCAGCCATGTCTTCTCCTTTGGGTTTTTCTACCAGCGTCATGCCCAGATACTTGAGGGTGAAGCACATCCCCTCAAGCAGTGGCTCCTGCATATCGGCCCAGCTCTCAGGAAGCTCTGCAAAGACACAAGCCCTTAGAAGCCATGTGCCAGCAGCCCCACAGCTAGTCCTGTCAGAGCCACCCCACCCGCGGCTTCCAGCAACAGTGTTGCTTCTTGCTCCCAGCAGGACACTCTGCTGGCTCTGTGACACTCTCCTAAGAGGAATAGGAGTAGACAGTTGACACTTGAAGCTTTAGCCCTCTAGCCCTGGAAGTCCAGGCTCTGTCAACACAGACAGACAGCTCCTGCATATCATCACAGGGCTGAGGATGCTGCAGCCCTCATTGCTGTATGCAAAAACCTTGCATTCCTGGGTCTCATCTGTTTCATTACCAACAAAATGTTCTCTATAGCGCATTCATCTCAGCCACCTGAGCTGCTGGCACACCTGAAGAGCTGTAGCATTCACTGCCACCTCAGATCAAAATCCCCAGACTGGCTCAGTGTAAGCAAAGCTAAACCCCTTGGCATCTCATCTGCAGCAGCAGGCTGCCAGGGCAGGGGCAGCTTAGTTAGCACTCATGATCCAAGCTGGGGTGACTGGGAAGCAACTGCACCACAGAGATGCTCTGCTAAGAAAGAAATGGGAATTGCCAAGGTATGTGCTGTTCACACTAAGTTAATGCTTTTCAGGGTTATTTTCACCTCTTCCCTGGGATTTGCTCCCTGAGCAATACCGGCACACTTGCAGAAAGGTCCAACTCGTAATTGGAATAATCTGAACCCACAGGGAAATCAGGAGACCTTATTTGCACAGCATACTCTTGCACAAGTGACAACTATCAGGGAGGCTGCCTGGTGCTATGCAGGCACCAATGACCTCCACCCCAGGCAGTAGAACCCTGTGTCACTCCAAACTCTGAGGCCCATGTATACCTGGGCTGCCAGGGCAAGTGCTGCTGCTCCACCAAAGCCTTGGGCAGCTCACTGAGAACAACCAGACATGGCCCTCCTGTGCCACAGGGTGCCTATGGGGCCATGGAATCGTGGAGCAGTTTAGGTGGGAAAGGACCTTAAAGCTCATCCAGTTTCACTCCCACAGGCAGGAACACCTTCCACTAGACCAGGTTGCTCCAGGCCCTGTCTAGCCTAGCTTTGAACACTTCTAGGGATGCGTCCATGGGTCGATCTCCGATCCCCCGGGCCGCAGACATCACACGACTGGCCTGGCACACCTGCAGAGGAGCAGGCATGGCAGCCCGTGGGGCCCAGAGCCCGCGGAGGCCGGGGAGGTCCCCGGGTTCCAGCGTGTTCCAGCGCCTGGCATGGCCGCCCAGGCCCGTCAGTCCCCTGGCGCGGGCGGCCTCGATTGACAAGGGGGGCAGGAGGCGACAGCCCGGGGAGCGGGACAGGGAGGGCTCGGCGAGAAGCTGCAGCGCTGTGGTGCCCCGAGGCCGGCAGTGCCCCGAGGCCGGCAGTGCCCCGGCCCCTTCGGCCCGACCCCCTCGCCTCCCCTAACCCGGCTACCCCTAGGGCCGCTCCCTCTCCGCTCGAGTCTCCAGGCTCTCCGACTGCCCTGCAGCAGGCGGCGGCCGTATTCCGAGCCCGACTGCGCCGAGCTGCGGGCTCCCCGCCCGGAGCGATGCCCGGCCCCGACCCCCGCACCCGTCCGCACTCACTGCGCCGCCGGCGGAGACCCAGGCCGTGCCGGGCGAGGCGCGGGCTCCGCAGCACGGCTCGCCCCGCCGCACGCAGCGCCTCCATAGCGAAGCCGGGACCGAGCCGAGCCGAGCCGAGCCGATCCCTGCCGGTGTAGCGGGGCGGGGGGGGGTCGCTCCCCGCGGGCTCGACGCGCTCGCGTCAGCGGCGGAGGCGACGGGGTCGCCGCGGCAACGGGGGCGGGGCGAGGCGGGTCTCGTAGCGGCGGCGGCGGCGGTGGAGCGGGCCGGTGGGACCGTCCCGGCCCCGGGCCCCGCGTAGGGCGCGATGCAGCTGCGGCACGTGCGGACCCTGCTGGCCCCGCAGGTCGGGCCGGGCCGGGCTTGGGGGGATCGGGCGGCGGGGGAACGGGCCGGGCCGGGTTGGGGAGAGCGGCCCTGACCGGTCTGGGGCCCGCGTAGCGGCGACGCTGAGGCTGTAGTGTGAGTGCTGAACCGTGTGTGCCCGCTGAGCTGCGTGTGCCGACGGAGGTTTGCTGTGTCCCCGCTAAGCTGTGTGTCCCCGCAGGACGGGACGGCGCGGGTGACCTGCATGGCCTGGTCCGCCAGCAGTGCCCGCTTTGCCGTCTGCACCGCCGAGCGCGTGGTGCTGCTCTACGACGAGCAGGGCGAGCGGCGTGACAAGTTCTCCACCAAACCGGCAGATGCCAAGGTGAGCAGAGCCGGGCCGGGGCCGGGGCATGGGCCGGGCCGTGCTGGGGTAGCTGACTTTCCCGTGGTCACATCGACCCTCTCTGCAGTACGGCAGGAAGAGCTACGTGGTGAAGGGCATGGCCTTCTCCCCGGACTCCACCAAACTGGCCATCGGGCAGACGGACAATATTGTCTACGTGTACAGGATTGGCGAGGAGTGGTGAGTAGGGGTGGTTTCCAGCATGCTCCATTCTGCCCTGCCGCTGCTTGCTGCCTGATCCTCGCCCTGACACACTCTGCAGTGCCCATTACCTGACCCGCAGGGAGTCACACGGGTGTCTGTGGGGAGCAGCAAGTGAGATTTCCTCGGCAGGAGGCTGGGCTGTGCATGCAGCTAGCTGGAGCCTGTGTTGCCATCGTGTGTCACAGCTGGGGAGCCATGGCACACACCTGTCCCACTGCAGCCTCATTTGCTGGCAGGAGCTGTGCTAACAACACTCAGAAAGGCAGTTCACCAGAATTTTGGAAGCTCAGAAGCTGGGGATCTTTTTGATTTTTTTGCCTAAAGTTGTGATAGACTAGCAGCACACAAAACTTCAATGGACTGTGTTTGGCAATATCAAACCAGACTGCGTATAAACAGTAAGGTGACCAGAATATGTAGTGTTGCTGGTAGTAATTTTTGTTAATCTTTTTCTGCAGGGGTGACAAGAAGGTGATATGCAACAAGTTCATCCAAACGGTGAGACCCAGACTTCTGTTTGACTCCGTTTTCTCCAGCATATGTAGGAAAAAACAAGAGGTCTCTCTGCTCATACTCGCAGGTGTACGTAGCCAAACTGTACTTGACCTTTAAAGATCCTAAGAGGATCTCTAAATTCTGAGGCACGTATTGCTCATCAAGCTTCAGAGGTGTCCTAATGCCTGGGTACAACAGAGTAAATTGTTGAACGATCAGTGCAGTCAGTTGCAGAACTTTGGGGACCACTTTAGGCATCAATGGACAGACTATTTTAAGGGAGTTGAAAGGGAAAAATACGACTCACTCAGAGCCCAGCTATTTTTCACAGGTTTGCAACTCTAAACTCCAAGATGCCTTATTAAACAAAATATAAAGTGTGCAGAATTCAAGCTGTGCAATTTCCACATTCTCAATTGCCTCAGGTTTGTGATTTCGGTCAGGTTTGCTCCTTGGCCATCTTCGTGTTCTACTGCTCTGGCTCTGCCTGCCTGTGTCAGATAGCAATCTGCCCAGTAGGTGTTTGCCAATGCTTGCCCTGAGGTCTGTCTGGAAAAGGCAAAGGTGTTATGAATTCCTTGCACAGAAAGCCATCAGAGTGAGAAAATACAGTGCACTGACTACTTCTTCCTCAGAGGCAAAAGTCCAGCAGCTGCTCCAGGCTTTCCAGGCAAGTGCCATCACCCCATAGTCTCTGTATCACCAAGAAAGTTCTCTGCAGGGTAGGAGGAATCATTCTTCATGTCCAAATCCCCAGAAGACATAGAAAGAGCTGCTCCTGAGGGAGTTGCTGTAGTCTCTGTGCCAGGCTTTCTCAAGCAGTCTCTCAGGTGAGGGGCAGCCTCAGCCTCTGGCTTGAAAGCTTACATCTCAGAGTTGGCTCATGGCCTCCCACTGTGGCTGCTGTGACTGCTCCAGGGAGCCCAGGGAATTCTCTGTCTCTGATGACTGGAAAACCACTGGTCAGCCTCTGTCTGTAGTTTGAGCTGCTGCACTGAGTGGTTGTGAGAACAGAGCTTCATGAGGAAAAGAGAGCAACAGTTGCTTGGTGTCCATTTGTTCCATTTGTCCCTTTCCTGAGCAGGGTGGTTATCAGGTGGTTTAGCCTCCTGGAGGGCTCTCTTGTGTACTGCTTGCTGCCTGCCCGTGCTGGTGGGGGCCTGCTCACCTCTCACAAGCTCAGATGCTGTGCATGGCACATGTACAGGTTTTTGTATTTTGAATGTAGAAATGAAGTAATTTTTTCCCTTACTCTCTCATTTCCCAATACCTTTTCTACCATTTGTAACACAGTCCTTTATTTTTTTCTGGTGCTGTGTGTCTGAGGTTTTACCATGTGTCTGGCTTTCTTCTTTAACTAAATATTGTTATTTACAACTTTTTGAAATGTTCAGCCAGTACATGAGAGATCATTTATTGAGCTCTTTCCCTCTCCTGCCGCTGGACTCTCTTACACACCCAGTGATCACAGTGTGTGATCACACTGGCAAGCCAATCCTCCTGCTGAGGGCCAGGAGGACAAACAGTGAGCACATCACCACTGTGTGAGTCTTGTTCCCAAGCTTTTGTTGTCTTAGACTGGAAAACAAGAGTCTGACAGATAATGAGGGAAACACACAAATTCCTGAGAACAGGCAGTGAAAATGGGTCTTGGTCATTGGCTGGACATTTATATTATGAACAGTTTGGTATCCTTAAGACATTTTGTTGTCCGATTGTATCTGTGTTTGCTGATATGAACGATCAGAGCAGGGATGGAAGATGAGATTAATAAATGGGGCTGTATATGTATCTTAAGCGGTCCCAGACGCTTAGAATGGGACAGAGAGCCAGTGAGGCTGGTGCTGGTGGCACAGTGCCAAACAGCAGCCTTCTTTATTGACTAGAGTTCTGCAGGGTAGGTGTGAAGGTGACAAGACCTGCTAATGCAGGCAGGAGTCGGGATGGTTTGAGTGATCTCAGAGCACAAAAGACACAGCAGGGGACAGCAACAATCTGCTTTTAACATTAATACACTTAATAAAGTGCACACAGCACTATATGTGATAGAGGGAGAGAGAGAAAAGAAGGGGTATAGCTACTGACAGAGAGACAAAGTCCTCGTGGTGCACGCTGACCAATAGATGCATCTTCTTCCATGGGGAGATCTCCAATTCGGGTTATCTTGGGGGACCTTTATAGTCCTTTCCAAAGTGACAGGCAGGTGACCAGAAGGTGGGGAGACTGACAGCAGGTGCATTGAGACAGGACGAAGTGCTCCGACACCTGTTCATGTGTAGAGAATATGTCTGCTCAGGGAACAGGTACAGGGCAAGTACAGGACAAACCAGTCCAAAACCAGTCTGCCGTGGCGTGCCCATTGTTTCCACATGGGTTCCCCAATGATCCAATGGGGATCATTGGTCCAATGAGTGCAGGCAGTGGTTGGCAGACATCCCACCTCAGCCAGGCCAGAGCTCCTGTATTGGGGTCTTAGGTTTTTAGTCCCAGTCCCTTGAGGAGTCTTCAGTCTTCATCCCTGGTGATGGTCATGAGGCAGATGAGGGACTTTGGGACCATCTCTTACAGAAGGGCTTTCATAAACTTTCTTGGTCCTCTCTTATGGTTGGGTTTTGTGGTCAGCTTTATTCATTCTGACCCCACCTCATATTTTGAGAATACCTTTGGTTTGGATTTAATGAGCCTGTTTCTACCTTTCCTACTTGATAGCATCTAATAGCTGTCTTACTCATCAGTGAAAAAATAAAGACTATTTCTTATTCATCAGATAAAGATCCAATGGACTAATATTCTCATAGCTGTTACAGAAGTTGTCACAGTGAAATTGTTTTTATATTTTATGCTTGTTGCAAAAAACCTTTTACAACAGCCATGATTTTATAGATTCACCAATAGCATGTGGCAAGCCGAGCACCTGCTCAGTAAGTAATACTCTCAAAAGAGCTCCAAACTGAACACATCCGTATAACTTTGTTGCCCTCCCATAGTCTTCCTGAGCTCAATTACTTTGCACCAGCTCACTATTATCTAGTTTAAGCTTCAGCATGCAGTAAGGTTTGTCCAGTATCTTCAGCTACTGTAAGGCCTGTCCAAATGCATCATCTCTCATGCCTGAGTAGTGTCTGTTCATGAACTGTCTTGGGTGGCAGTGGGGTAGGAAGCTGAGTAGGGTGGAGCTCTTACCTCTCTTTTTACCTCTTCATTTGCAGAGTGCTGTGACCTGCTTATTGTGGCCAGCAGAGAATGTCATTGTCTTTGGTCTTGCTGAAGGAAAGGTAGAAAAACTTACTTGTGTGACTCTCTTTCCCTTGCTGGGTCTGCCTGGGTCTGCAGCTGGCTGGGCTGAGAAGTAAGAGCTGTCACTGGGTGCCACAGTAGCAGCAGCAGAGGGATTACACCATGGACTTGAATCTTCTGGTTCCCAGTTAGTCCCTGGAGGTTCTACTGGATATTTTGGATCTTTCTCCAAACCTTTCTAGAAATGTGGAAATGCGATTCCAGCTTTTCCACTTTTATAGCACACTGGAAGGCAGTGAGCTTCCTGTGATTGCTTTCCCTGGTAGTGAACTGGGAAACCTCTGAGAATGTTACTTACACAGGGGGAGATCCGCATTCTACAGACAAAAACAATACTGATAGTTTTCTCTTTCTCAGGTTCGTTTAGCAAATACAAAGAACAACAAGTCTTCCACCATTTATGGGACAGATTCCTATGTGGTCTCACTAACTTCTAAGTGAGTATGGCATTGCTTTGGCCTACCCTGCTTTGGCTCAGTCTTACACCTGCTGCTGGCTTGGCATAACGGGCCAGTGTGGGAGTGTTCAGTATCCTTTTGCTGTCACTTACTTGTCAAGATAGTAACATACTGTGCTCTCTAGAAGGAATTCCCTCCTAAAATCTGGTACCCAGCTGTGTACACAGGCAGTCTGCTTGTTCTTCAAACAGTTAAGGATGAAAGTCTCCACAAGCTTACTTACATACATTGATGTATTTGATTCTGTGACTTTATAAGGGTTACATTTGTAAGCTTCATCTAACTAATAACTAATATTAATCATGTTTAAGGCTAAAAAAAGTAAGAACATTCTGCCAGATAAAGCCTTTGACAAGGCTGTAATTAGGAAAATAACCATAAAGTGCAATTTAAAATTATTTTCATTAAGATTTCATTTTAACTACTTCAGTATTCTTTACCTAAAAATTGAGATGTGTCATAGTCCTAGCGGAATTCCTAGTGGAATTTTCACTAAGTGCTGTCATTTTGTTGACAGATACATGATTGCTGGATTGCTACAGTGTCCATAGAATTTATATTCTGTTCTTGAATCTTCTAATATTCATTAAAAAGTGTTTCTCTGGGTGTGTGGTCTTCGGCCTGTTTCTTTGTCTTTGCTCTCTTCTCCCTGCTTGTGTCCAGCAGTACAAGACATCAGTGCTATAAAAAATGGACTTAGGCCTGGAGTTTTTGCCCAGGTGTTTTTTGCCTATATTGTGTTTCTTTTAGGGATTCCCAGTATCATAATATCCAGCCTCACTTCTGGAACAATTCCAGTGCAAGAACTGTTTGATATACATTGCTGTAAGCACTTGTGAGAAGAGTCATTATTCCACTGAAGGCCACTTAGCTTCTGGGTTTTAGTAATACAGAAAGTTGTTTATTGTGATTTTACATGATGAAGATTCGTAACTGGTCACTCTCCTTTCCACTCTGGGTTCTTTTGTCTGCTTTCTTTTTACAGACACTGGCACAGGTACTCAGTCTTTTTCTTGTCTTTGGGAAAGGTTCCTTTGATGAGGAACATCAACCATGACCCTGGGAATGGCAGCTCTGGGCAGGGATACGAGTATAAAGGTGGATATGAGTATAAGCAAGTCTTACTGTAACATTGCATCATCCTGTCTGTGTTTTTCTGCAGTGTGTCGGGGAGGGGAATCCTGTCTGGCCATGCAGATGGAACCATAGTGCGCTTCTTCTTTGATGATGAGGGTTCAGGTGAATCACAGGTATCAAAGATCCTTCTTAACTGAGCAAAATTCCTATTTGCACAGCCTTCTTCCCAGTTTCAGAACTCTGGAAAGGGATTGGCTGTGGAGGGAGTGGAATTCTGGAGAGGAGCTGCAGGCTGTGCTTGCTAGCAAAGGTTTTGGTAAGCATCAATGGAGGCAGAACAGTGACTAGATGCTTTGGAATACACTGAGGGTGGTGGTAAGGGGGGAATTCATGATTTTGTGTATGAGGCATAAGGCTGTTCAGGTGTCTGGAAAGATCTGATGTTCAAGTGTCCAGGAGAATGATGCTCAAAGAGGTAAAGTTCCGTGGAGTGGCTACTGTTGTCTCCACACTAAGCAGTGTGTAGTTAATGTTGAATCAGGCTCACCTTTTGTCCTTGAACACCCAGTATTTCTCCTGAGCCTCCTGCTCTTCTGTGCCGGGAGTCTCTCTGTGCTTCAGCTTGTGGTGAAGGGGATTCTGTTCTCAGATCTTTTGTCTCCAGCTGAAGCAGTTTGAGCATGGCTGCTCTCTGCCATGATATTGTGAAGGCCCATCAGTACTCTACTGTGTTGGGAGTTCAATCTCAGTCTGGTTAATGGTATAAGTCTTCTTACTGGTATTAGAGTTCTTCTCACACAGTCAAATGAATGTAATAGTTGATACATCTCTCAGTTCTGGTTTCCATCTTCCTACAGCCTAGGCAGGCAGACAAAGCTGCCCCCATGAGCTGGGCTTCACGGAAGGGCCCATCCTGGTCCCACTGGGATAGCTGAGCACAGCAGCCAGCTAGGAGCTGGGGCCATTCACGTGTTCAGGGTGTTCTTGTCTGTTGTAGGGTAAGTTGGCGGTGCATCCCTGTCCTCCTTATGCCCTGGCCTGGGCTTCCAACAGCATTGTGGCTGCAGGCTGTGACAAGAAGATTGTTGCTTATGGGAAGGAAGGCAGCGTGATTCAAACCTTTGACTACAGCCGGGACTTGTCCGAGAAGGAATTCACCACAGCAACCACCAGTCCCAGTGGCCAGTCCGTTGTTATTGGCAGCTATGACAGGTACCATGTACCTGATGGAGGATTCTCCTCTTTATAGTCCTTTCTTTGTCAGCCATACACAGTTTTTAATGTCTCTCTTGTCTCCTCTCTCTCACAGGTTACGGATTCTGAACTGGAGCCCACGCCGCAGTGCCTGGGAGGAAGGCAAGCCCAAAGAAATAGCTCACCTGTACACCATCACAGCTTTGGCGTGGAAGAGGGATGGCTCACGGATCTGTGCGGTTTGTATCATCAGTCAGGAGGCCTGAGCCCTCAAGTCCCACACCAGGGGGATGTTTGTGCATGGGAGCAAAGTGGTGTGCTCAAGGGAGGGCTTTGAACATGCTTTGGTCATACTGATGTGGTCACACTGTCACCCAGGAGTGCAGTGCAGATGCTGAGGCCAAGATCTTATGCTCGGGAGCTTCTGCAGTCGGGTGAGAGTGTGAAATGTTGTGGCTGTTGGTGTGATGGCTCACTGGTTGCAGCAGCCCTTCTCTTTTCTCAGAAACATGATGAGGTCAGCATGGCTTCTCCAGGGCAGTCTCAGGAGCGTTCTTTCCTCTAGGCTCCCGTGAGAAGCAGTATACAAACTGACCTGCTAATTACACACTGTGCTTCTGTGCTGTGTTTTCAGTTCAGCTTCTCTTTCTTCTATCTTCAGCCATCTGCCTTAATCTGCCTTTCTCTAAAGTCAGATAGTTCTTTAAATCTCTTTAAGTTGATCTTTTCTGCATATTTTCTGTAGTAAGTTGACTAACTCAAAACACTTAAATTATTTATGAAAGATGTTATTTACAACTTTTCTTTAATAGTTTTTGTATATTTTTGTGTTGAACAATCAGGAATCCTTGAAATATTTTCAGACCAAGAATTATTGAACATGTGAAGAAATAATTTCAGAGAAGGGGAAGGGGCTAAGGCATAGGAGATCAGTGGAAAGCATGGGGATATTAGAAATAAAGGTGAAAGGATTCTTGAAGGGAGGAGAGATTAGGAGTCTGGGAGAGGGAGAAGTGAGAAGCTGAGAAGAATAGTGGGAAAGATGAAGACGAAGGTGGTTTTTAACCCTGCCTCCTCCTGTCCCAGATTCATGCCAGCATTTGTAATCTTTGTTTTTCTGAGAATGATTCAATCTTTCTGTTACCTAAAGAAAGTCAACATTGGGCTGGTCCTCCTGCATGTGGGTGCTTGAACCTTGTTTTCCAGAACAGTTCTGTTTTGCAGAACACACAGGGACCAGTGTGTTTGTGTCTGACCTCTGATCCTCTTCATGTAAGCAAGGTATGGAATATCTCTCCTTAACAGAGTTCACTCACCACATGATATGTTTTTGTCTCCAGGGTACACTGTGTGGAGGAGTTGAACAGTTTGACTGCTGCCTTCGCAAAACCATTTACAAAAATAAATTTGAAATTACATATGTGGGACCGAGCCAGGTAAGAGAATAGCTAATGAGGTATGAAATTCCTGGTGAAAATGGGATGTTTGCCAGAACTAGACATGTTTGGAGTTGTGCACTTACGGTTTGTTCATACCAACTTGTTGAGAAAAGCACAGAGGATATGCCAGGAACAGGGCTGAGGTTGGGTGGGAATTGGCTCGAATAAAAGACCATGGAGGTAATTTCCTACCTTGTGAATTTTTGGGAGGTACCTCCACGTCAAGTGCAGACTTCTGAAGTGATTTAATTTCACTCAAGTTTATCTTGTTCAGAATGTGGCACTCAGGGTGAGCTGGCAGCCTGAGCACCCCCGTGTAGTCAGAGGAGAGAGTACAGGACTCTTGAAAGGGCTGGGGGCCTGTTAGGCTAGTAACTTGTAAATGGCAAAAGTAAGAGTTCCACGTGTCTACTGTAGCTGTCATCCCATGCAAAAGGAATGGTAGGGTTTTGAAAAAAAGCAGAGGGGAATTATGTGAGGGGATATCTAAATATCCTAGTATCACCTGTTGCCTAATCTTCCATGGGGCAAGAGGTCTGCACTGTTCCTCTGTGCATGGCCTCATATTGCTTTTTCTCACTTTCTCTAGGTCATTGTGAAGAACCTCTCAACAGGAACTCGAGTTGTGCTGAAATCCCAGTATGGTTATGAGATTGATGAGGTGAAGATCTTAGGGAAGGACAGGTACCTGGTGGCCCACACCTCAGACACGTTACTGCTGGGTGACATCAGCTCCAACAAGCTCAGTGAGGTACTGGAAAATCGGTGGCATTTCTGGAGTGTCAAATGCTTAACTTCATAACAGAGGATATGATTTCTGCATGGGAACAATACCTCTGTTTTCAAACAGTCATAGAATAATTAGGGTTGGAAGGGGCCTTGGGAGGTCTCTTTTCAAACATACTGCCCAGAGGAAGGTCAGTATTAAATTAGATGCTGTTGCTCGGGTCCCACATTTTTTCTAGTCCTCTGTTCCAATGCTTTACTGTACTCTTGGAGGAAGGTCTTTTTCCTAAGTCTTCTTGGTATTTTGACTCCTGTTTTATGACCGCTTTTCATCCTTTCACTCTGCATCTACCAAAAAAAAAAACCCTAGTGTCTCTGTATTAGGGGTTTCCTAAGCCTTCCCTTCTCCAGGCTGTAGAAGCCAAATTCCTTCAGCCTCTCTTCACTGTGTAAGTGCTTCATTCCCAACCATCTTGATGGCAGTGTGCTGAACTCGCTCCAGTTTGTCAATCTTGTACTTGGGGGCCCAAATCTGGATGTTTTACATATATGCATTCTACATGTGAATGTATAAATCTTAGTACATTCTATAATAAAATAGAATAAAAAATCATAAAATAAAAAAAATCATCAGAAAAGAATTCATAACTGCACCCCAGAGCTTATGCCAGTGCCATTTCTGGTACCAGACAATTCACACAAAATTGTCCATCCCCTGAGCCTGACAGTGTACTGAGTGCTGAGCCCATGTGCTAAGCCTGGAGAATGTGGGCAATAGGCTAATGTCTGATAAAAGCATTAAAATAGGCTTCAAGGACATATTTGCTTTGTTCACAAAGGTGTCACATACCTTTAATCAGACTGGTGGTGAGCTAATCAATCTGTCTTGGAGTAGGATCTCTGACTGGAGATTTGTGCTGGAGAATGCTGATACTTGGTAATATAACTGAGAATTTGGCCAGAATGAAGCTCCCAGGTTGTTCTACATCTTACTGCACAGAGTTTTTCTTTTGACTGCACAGCTATACTCACTTCCCAGAAAGAACAAAGGCTGTGAGATGTCCATTTGCTCTCTTGCTGTCTCACTGGAGTTTGAAGCAGTAAGTTGGAGTTCGTACTCCATGAGGGAAGAGGACTGCTGTAGCCTTGGCTTTCAGTTTTCTGCTTCTCTGACCACTTGTCTGTTGTTACCACAGTAGCTATTGTATTACCCAGTGCTCCACTCAAATTTCCAGTGTTCCCCCACTGGCACTATGCTGATCAACCATTGCTAGTGTGACCCTAAAAAAGGGGTTTCAGCTACATGTGGTGAGGAGATTCTGCTCCGACCAGTGGTAGCAGTGATTCTGTGGCTATGTATAACAGAGGCAAAGGAGCTGTTCGGGTGCTTTTTGTACTAAAGCTGGTCTGGGGAAGGTGGAGAAGGACCTGTGAAGGATAGGATAGGATAGGATAGGATAGGATAGGATAGGATAGGATAGGATAGGATAGGATAGGATAGGATAAGATAGGATGGATAGGATAGGGTAGGGTAGGCTAGGATAGGATAGGATGGATAGGATAGGGGGTGTACCTTGGTCACATAAAGGCTTCTTGTTCAGAAGGGGGTAATGTACTATACAAAGAGAGCTGGAGTCTGAAGCTGAGTCTAAAGAAAGCAGAGGAACCTATGGAATTTGCAAACTGGCAATGACTGAAAAACAGGCAGCTAAAGTGATGGAACACAATCCCTTGTGCAGTGTAAGTCCTGCTGTCTGTTGTGGGAGCTGAAAGCTGGACAGTGGACCCCATCATCTGCAGACTGGTCCTGGTGGAGCTGTCAGCCTATCAGACTCAGCTCTTGCTATTGCTTTGCAGGTGGCCTGGCAAGGATCTGGGGGGAATGAGAAGTTCTTCTTCGACAATGAGAACGTAAGTAGGATGGGACAGAATGCTCCCCATAATGGTGTGTAAAGCTGTGTGTGCAACAGCAAGAAAAGTGTCACCTTTGGTTCTGGAAAACCCTGTTTCTCAGCAGTTTCCTGGATTTAGCCTCTTCATGCAGATCCCAGTCTGCTTCTTTCCTAAACTTGCCTTTTCCACATGTCAGGTACAGAACAAACTGAGTGTGTGGACTGACAAGTTATGTAAGTCATAAACCTGAAGGAGAGAGAAGCAATAGAAGAACAATGGCTGGAGAGGGTGTTAGAGATACAGAATACAGTTGTCATGGGGAGAGCTTGACTCCTGCAGGACTGATAGGCCCACAATTAAATCCCCAGCCTAGAGGAAAAGCTGTCAGTCACAACAAGAAGACAAGAACAGCTCCTTAGTCATCCCAGAGTATTTAAATTTAGATTTGTGTGCAGCAGAGTTCTTTCCTGTACCCCTTACTGGCAGGTGTGAGTGTTTCTGTCACTTTACTCTGAAAGTGTATTCCCCTCTCACCATCAGGTCTGCATGATTTTTAATGCTGGAGAACTGACACTAGTGGAATATGGAAGCAATGACATCCTGGGGTCTGTCCGCACAGAGTTTATGAACCCTCATCTGGTCAGGTAATGGTTACATCTGCCCGTGTAACCAGCACAGGCATTTAGTAAAATGAGCTCAGATATGTAACTCTGGAAGTGTCCCACACTGTAGAATGCAGCCCCCAGACAGCCACGTCTCACAGTGACTGGTGATGGGTTTAGTTGCTAGGTTACTGGCTGTCAAGTTGTAGAAGCCCAAGAGCCCCTTTTCCTCTGATCTTGGTGCAGTCTACCATGGCTGTTGCTGAAGAGGGACCTCCTGTGCATGTTTTCAGGCAACTCTGCATCCAGATGGTCCTGGTGCAGAATTGTTAGGGACTCAGTTGCCAGCTGGACCTCCTCTGTCCCTCTAAAATTCTATACCCCATGTTCTAATTCAAGAGAAGGGAGGATCATGGGCTGCTCAGAGCAATGTCACTAATGTGTTATTGAGGACCCCTGCTCCAGAGGGAAAGCTGCTGGGGGGAAGCCATGGATCAGAGAGGTTTGTTCTCACTTGAGGCAGCTATAGGTACTGGCCAAGTATCACAGGTCAGAGAACTGCCAGAGGTTCCATGTGCTCAGGGAAACTGCAGGGAAGTCAGGGAGGGACTGTGTGATTCAAATATGAATTTTGAGAATAGTGAAGGTAACAGTCATTCCCTTCAAATCACAGTGTCCGTATAAATGAGAGGCAGCAGCGAGGAGTGGATGAGAACAAGAGACTCTCTTACCTGATAGACATCAAGACTATAGCAACAGGTGACTGTAACCCTTCTTCCCCTTCCCTGTATTTTGCCAGCCTTCCTTATTCCTTTCCATTTTTTGTGCCAGGCACCGCATCCCTGAAGGTCATCTGTGCATTCCCTCTACCAAGCAGCAGATTCTTGAAGTTCCCCTTTGCATTCCCTCTGCCTAGTATCAGTCCACTGGCCATCAGGCTGTCCTACTTTTGACAGGATGCTGCCTGTCATGGACACAGCCATGGGTGTCTGTGACTGTGTCCTGGACCCAGACTCTGTGTTGTCTGCACTGCCTCTGAGCTGTGCCTGCTCACAGACAGTGGGAGAGAGTTGCTGCTGCTGAGAAGGCATCAAAATAAAATGTCACTGGCTGTTTGGTGTTCATGTCACAGAGTCTTTGCTGAGGGTCTTGCCCTAAATAGGTCCCAGGCATCTGATCTCCCTGGCACAGCTTTGGGTGTTGAGCACTTTGAGGTACATCAGGTACTTAGGCTGTTTTCTTTCTTTCTGTCTCAAGTGGACCTTGTTGGTGGCTACAACGCTGGCACAATCAGCCACGACAGCAAGATCGACTGGCTGGAGCTGAATGAAACAGGCCACAAACTGCTCTTCAGGGACAAGAAGATGAGGGTGAGGCAGGCACCTCAGGCCATGTGGCAGGATGGCGTGTGTGGGGAGAGGTAGAGAGAGGCGTGCCTGAATGGAGGGAGGGAAGTGAGAAACACATCTGAAATACTCCTGATTTTTTGACTTCTGCTCCTTTGAGGAAGATTGACTATGTCCAGGTTGCATGAGCTGGCAGTGTTGCATTCTTGAGTCATAGCTAATGATGAACTTAGTTACTAGATACCTTGCTTCATCTCATCACACCTGAAAATGAAAATCATAGTTTCTTCTGCAGTACATACGTCTGTGTATTCAAAATGTCATGTCAGTCAGGTGAAGCCCCAGTGACTGAATAAAGGAAAACGTTGTACCCATATTTAAAAAGAGTAGGAAGGAGGGCTCCGGGAACTGCTGATCTGGTAGCCTCACCTCTGGGTCTTGGAAGGTCATGGAACAGATCCCCCTAGAAGCAGTGCTAAGGCAGATGGGTAACGGGAAGGTGATTCAGGACAACCAGGGGAGGTAATTCGGGACAACCAGCATGGCTTCACCAACAGTGAGTCCTGCCTGACCAACCCAATGGCCTTCTGTGATGGAGAGACTCCATCAGTGAGCAAGGGAAGGGCTATTGATGTCATTTATCTAGATGTCTGTAAAGCCTTTCACACAGTCCCCCACAACATCCTTCTCTAAACAGGAGAGAGATGGATTTGATGGTGGACTGTTTGCTGGGTAAGGAATTGGGAACATTGGCCAACAGAGAGAAGTGGTCAACGGCTCAGAGTCCTGGTGTACATCAGTGACAAGTAGTGCCCCTAGAGGTCTGTATTGGGACAGTGTTATGTTTTCATTAATGATACAGATGAAGGGATTGAGTACACCCTCAGTTTGCAGGTGACACCAAGCTGAGGGTGGACTGACACACCTGAAGGACAGGGCCATCCAGATGAACCTGGACAAGCTCCAGAGCTGCACCTGTTGGAATCTCATGAGATTTAACAAGGCCAAGGATAAGTTGTGTGCTGAACCAGTCCCACAGTGAGGGCAGCAAGGGAGGGTGGGTTCTGTTCCTCTGCCCTGTTTAGAGGAGACCCCATCTCCTGTGCTGCTTCCAGCTGTAGGGTCCCAGCACAGAACCAACATGGAACTGCTGGAGCAAGTCCAGAGGACATCACAAAGATGGTCAGAGGCCTGGAACACCCCTTTTATGAGGAAAGGCTGAAAGAATTGGGATGGTTCATCCTGGAAAAGAGAAGGCTCCAGGAAGACCTTAGAGTGCCTTCCAGTGCCTAAAGGGCCTCCAAAAGAGCTGGAGAGGGGCTTTGGAAAAGAGCCTGGAGTGAAAGGATAAGGGGGAATGGCTTCCTACTACCAGAGGGCAGGGTTAAATGGCATATTGGGGAGAAATTCTTCCTTGTGAGGGTGCTGAGGCCCTGGCACAGGTTGCTCAGCATGGCTGCCTCATCCCTGAAAGTGTTCAAGACCAGCTTGGACAGGACTTGGAGCACCTGGTCTAGTGAAAGGTGTTCCTGTCTATGGCAGGGGGTTGGAACAAGATGATTTTTAAGGTGCCTTCCAACCCAAACCATTCTGGGATTCTATGATGTCTCCAGCCATTTTGGTACAGACTGAAACAGGGACTTTCTTCTCTTTTGATAGGTGTGTCATGAGACTAGCACAGTTCTCTCTTCTTTCTCTCATCTTCTCTAGGTGAGGACAAGGAATAGAGACAGTCTAGGAGTTTTCAGTCAAAAGGCATCCTATATATAGGAAAGTTATGTCATATGTCAGGTTACACCTTCCAAACCATTATGTTTGGTTTTGGGCGGTGTGTTCTACAAACCACTGACCTATCACCTTGTTTTTAGGAGTCATTGCAATAGGACTGTGCCTGGGATGGAGAGTTCAGCCCAAAATTGCAGAGGAAGGCCCTTCTTGGTCCCTCAGTTTGTTTCCATGAAGGACTTTAGAGCCCATTTTTCTGTTCCAGCTCTGCAGTTGAGGAGGGACTGAAGTAGCATGAGGCATATTCTGGTTTGTATATGTCTGTGCCAAGCCATAAGGGAGGCAAGGCAGCTTGAAATGCTGAAAGGGCTTAAAAAGGTCTTACAGCAATGTATAAATAAGTATGAGATTTTAGGATGTGTGTCTTGGACTTCCTGATGGGAAATGTCTGTTTACAAGCTGCCTGGTCAGGTGTTTCTGTGATGTTCATGTGAGCTGCAAGCCCCACTGAGCCTGTTCTCCTCTCCCACCTCCAGCTGCAACTCTATGACATTGAAAGCAGCACCAAGACAACCATTCTGAACTACTGCTCCTATGTGCAGTGGGTCCCGGGCAGTGATGTGGTGGTTGCTCAAAACAGAAACAGTCTCTGCATTTGGTACAACATCGATGCTCCAGAGCGAGTCACCATGTTTCCTCTGAAGGTAAAACTCTGGAGACTTTGATTGCCTCCTGCATTTTCTTTTTCTTCTTCCTCATATGTGTGGGAGTAGCAAGGATGGTATGGCAGAAAGGAGACAGAAGGGATCTGTTAGTTTCTTTTGGACAAAATATGAGTTCATTTGTCAACTTAGTGGCAGACATTTCTGGCAGAAGATGGAGCAAGGATTTGCTTCATGGCTCAGTCTGCTCAGTGCGAGCTCATTCAGAAGAACTATGACTGGCAGAGTTGTAGTGCTGCCCCCACATCCCTAAAACCACACATACTTCAGGTGAGCGGGGCAGTATTGACAGCTGGTACTCTTTCTAGGGGGATATCGTAGGCTTGGAAAGGAATGATGGAAAGACTGAAGTGATAGTATCCGAAGGGGTGAACACTGTGTCCTACACCCTGGATGAGGGCCTCATAGAGTTTGGAACTGCCGTGGATGATGGGGATTATCACAGGTAAGTGCTAGATGTTCCAATGGGGGTGGCAGGTAGCTTAAACCACATGCCAGAAACCTGGGAATCAATGATCCAGGAATGGCAGCAGTACAGCTTTCCAGAGTTGAACTTCAGACTCTCAGCATGATGTTGGTGCCAGGTCTGGCTATAATGAACATCACAGTCCTTCAGGAGAGATTTTTCAACTTTTGCCTCCTTGCAGCTTTGTGGTTTCAAACTCAGGGAGGGACTGGCCAGTCTGGTCACATAGACACCAACAGGGCTTTGCTGAAGGTAGTTGTCAGTTAATTTCAGTGATTAAGAGTGTCTCCAGAGTAGCCAGATGTGGCGTGGTGCTTGGGTGCTTTTACTGCTGCCCTTCCAGGGATGGTAGCAGTATTATGGAAACATCCAGGAGTTGTGCAGAGTAAAAATTGACTGCCTGAACTGGTTGTGGCCGCATGGGTACTGCGGACGCTCTTAGAGGGCATTTAGAAGTGACCAGGGGAGAAAACTTCATGTGTTCATAGCACTGTTTCTCAGCAGGGACTTGTATCAGACAGAACACTTTAGATTTGCCCCACACTGCTACAGCCACCCTCTACCTCTAAGTACCTTAGCCCAGGTAGGAATAACCTAGGTCTCTGACTTTTCCTCTGCTCTGTCAGGCGCTATGTTACACTCCCCTCTTCAGAGCGGGGCACACCCAGATGGCTTTGTTTGCAGTGCCTCTCTGGCTAGGAACCTCCTGTCTCACAGTCTGGGATTTTCCTCAGAGAGCTCTTCTGTCACTCAGAGTCTGCAAATCTGTCTGTCTCAAGGGCTACTGCATTTTTGGAGACACTGGAAATGTCCACAGAGACTGAAGCCATGTGGAAGACCCTCAGCAGACTGGCTTTGGAAGCAAGACAGCTGCACATTGCAGAGAGGTACATCACATCTTCAAGGCTTCAACATGCTCTTTGCTGAATCCAGAAACTAGGGTCCAGCTAAAGATGTGGCTCTGTGTATGGTCTGGAATATTCCCTGCATTGGTGTCTTACGTATTCTCTATGCCAGGCCATGACTTTTCCTTTTCATCCCAACTGGTAATGCCAGAACCAGGGGTAGGAAGACTTCTCTGTGGCATAAATTTTTGTTGATGGTAGCCCTAAGCTGTGCATAGCAAGGATGGAGAGAGCTGACAGACATGAACAAGCTTGAGGCATTGCTGAAGCCTGGGGAGGTGAAACATGAGCCTTGGTCATGCTCCTCCATTCTCCCATGGAGCAGGGTTAAAGGGCACATCTGAACATAGGTCTTGACAAAATCCTCTTGAAGTAGGGCTACCCCACTTCTCCCATTGCTGATCTGAGCCTGCTGCCTGGTTTCTGATATTCTTATCTTGGACCAAAAGTTGGCGACAAAACCTGGTTGTTGACCAACCGCATTACCTTTTCCAGGTGCTTTGCAGCTCTGGGAAACATGGCAAAGGCTCGATTTCTGCATGAAACCAATGTCATTGCTGACCAGGCAGCTCAGGAGCACGTAAGTCAAACTTTTCCTGCTCTGCAGGACAGCAGTTTCCCTTCAAACACTCGCATGCACATTATCTTCTGTGTCCTTGCTCACCAGTGTCATGCTGCAGACCAGTACCTCTTCATGCAGAAATCACTGACATTGTCTTTCATCCACAGCTGCCAGGTCCCTCTCAAGGCTGGCCATTTTATATTGTCCTGGCCTGTCACAGTTACGATTCTCAACTGTCGTTTGTTTCTGTAATGACCCAGCCTCCACTTGCAGTCCCTTCCATGTTGCATTCTAGAGCCTGTTCTTTCCCTCAGCAAACTGAGCTTGCTGCTATTGTCAGCAGGGTGGGGATGGCACAGACCATTACCTGGTGCGGGCCCGCTTGGCCATGCTAGACAAGAACTACAAACTGGCAGAGATGATCTTCCTGGAACAAGTGAGTAAAGGAACAAGGAGTGGAAAAGGTTTGTTTTTGGGTGGGGAAGTGTGTGCCCTATGCTGTAAGAAGAAAGGAAGATGTTGCTTGTTCCTAGGAGAGGAGTTTTCTCCATGAAGTAGAAAAGGTATTCCTTTTTCTGAGGTGTAGGATTACCCAGAGATGCATGAAGAGTGTGAGGGAGGATGTGTATCTAAGTAATGGAGACAGTACACATTTTCAAGTGTTTTCTGCATATCTAACCCTGCCTGCTGTGAGAACTTCACAGCAGTGTGTCTGCTCCTAACATGGAGTCTTCAGGTTACTGCTTTGCTTTTCGACACAGAATGCCACAGAGGAGGCCATGGACATGTACCAGGAGCTGCACATGTGGGATGAATGCATTGTGGTGGCCAAGGCCAAGGTACAGAATATTGCTGCACTGGGCTATAGGCTGGTCTTGCTTGGTAAATCTTCTGGTTGGGAGTTCATTCAGGATCTGTGGTTTTTTCACCTGCTTTACCTTGCTTCTGCTTAGAAGGGTTTCAAGTAGAAGGGAAGGTTGCACTGGTGTATACTTTTCTCTGTATTCATCCAGACCTGGATGAATAAGGAGAAAAGCTTCTGAAATTGGTTTAGGAGTATCTGTGGCTTCAAAAAAGAATGGGTAGTGCCATGGTACACTGGGCTGGCTTTGTAGTTTCTGATAACTGGACAGCAAGAGGCCTGGTGCTGTCACCAGGTGTTCAGAGCCTGCAGGATGAGCTGCACAGTATCTCATCTTACCCAGGTCAAGCAGGTCTGTGTTTCTCCACAGGGACACCCAATGCTGGAGAAGTTGCGTCGGGGTTACTACCAGTGGCTGCTGGATACCCAGCAGGAGGAGAAGGCTGGGGAGGTCCAAGAGGGACAGGGCGACTACCTGGCAGCCATCAGCTTGTATCTGCGGGCAGGGCTGCCAGCCAAAGCAGCACGGCTGGCCATGAGCAGGGATGAGCTGCTCACCAACGCGGATGTCATTGACAGGATCTCCATGGCACTGATCAGAGGGGAACTGTATGAACAGGTGAATGGTCCTTCCCATTGGGCTTTCAACTTAGGAGCATCAGGGCCCTTACCCCATCCTCTGCACGTGTGAGGCACAGTGGGACTGAGCTGGAAGGTAGCAGAGGTAATTCTGTGTTGATAAGTTTGCAGTTAACATTTATGAGGAAATCCTCACTGTATCCACTGTGCATGGGTGAGGTCTAGAATTACTGTTACTAATCAGGAAAAAAAAAATCAACGTCTTACTGACAACATGTCTCCAGAATATAATGTCAGTAGTAGTTAAGGAGGCCCCTGGGAAGATGGGAATCAACAGGAACTGAATCGTGAATCAAACTGAAGACTTGGTGTCACTGTGGAAATGCCAGTGCTTCCTCACATCAGAATAAAATATGGCGTAAGGGTAGGCTAAATGGAAAAGTTAAGGAAGCAAAACAAAGGAGTTGAAGGCTAGAGCCATGAATATCGTAAAGAAGGGATGTGATTATTCTCTGTGTCTGTTAACACCAAAAATTGATAACTTATTGTTAGGTGACAGTTCTAAAACCAAAGGGTGTTTTTTCCACAGTACATAATCATGTTAATGTAAGGAAGCAGTGCTGAGTCTGCCCACTGCTCAGTGTCCTGGCCAACAGTGACCTCTGGCAGGTGCTAGAAAGGAGGATAAAAAACAGGGCAGGCAATACAGGGTGGCACTTCCCTTAGTGTGTTTTCATGGGGTGCAGCAGTTTGCAGCCTATAATGTACCTGAGCAGCTCCTGTTCCCTGTTTAAGAGCTCTTGATAGATTTTACTTCTGTGAGCTTGTTGAATTATTGCTTGAACCACACATAGATTTTTGGTTACAATTTTAGTTATGAGTTATCCAGTTAAGTTAGATGTTGTGTGAAAAAAGCCACTGCTTTTTGTTAGCTTGTTTTATGTCTCCTTTATAAATTACATTTCTCTAGTCTCAATTTATCTTCAGCATTTTCTGGCCATTTCATTTTGACATGAGAGAACTTTGTACTTTTTCAAACCTGTCATCTTTTTTTAAGCTACTGCATGTTAGTACCAAAAGTATAAATAGTCTAAAAATGATTAGACAAATCATGGAGGTAGAATCTGTCAAAAGCCATTTAATATGATGATGTGAGGGCATCATGACAAAATCGGGGAGCTTCTACTCTGCACGTTGTCAGAGATGGACAAATAGAGGAAAGGCTGGTATATACTTGCTCTGTTATTACAGTTCTCTAGATGTGTGGTCTTACCACCATTCAAATTCTGAAAGGAACCAGCCTTTGGTCTGCCAGAATGGCTGTGCTGGGGTTGACCAGCAGAGAGGACAACGGTCTTGGCACATGCTGTCTTTCCTAGAAGCCCCTTAATCCCTGTACCCTTGGTTAGTTGGGAAGGCAGAGCTGGTGCAGGGATGTGCATGGAGCTGGTAGGGTATGGTGATGTGGGGGGATGGTGGCTCTGGAAACTGGCAGCTTGTATCTGTCATTAGGCTGGAGACCTGTTCGAGAAGGTTGGGAACCCACGAAGGGCTCTGGAGTGCTACGGCAAGGGCAGTGCCTTCCTGAAAGGTACTGTGCTCAGTATGTTCCTCCCCTTCATCTCCAGCAGGAGCCTGGGTACTCTGGCCTGGTGGCAACATGAAATATTGCCCTGGAGCCTGGAGATGCCTGGATGCTCTGCAGCTTTCACCTATCATATAATTCAGCGTATTTTCACATAGTTGTATTTGCACACGCAGTCCCAGGAGAGTGCCTTGTTCCCAAGCTCTTGACCATGCTGACTGCACCAGCATGGATTTGACCCAGCTCTCCACATGGTCTAGGTTGCTGGGTAACCCATTGTAGCTGAAGTGGCTTAGACAGTCACCATTCCCCTCCTTCTGTGCCAGATCCAAGGTCCATGTTTGCCCCACAGCTCTGCTTCCCTGCTGGCCTCAGCATGACAGCTCTTGTGTCCCCTTACAGCCGTGGAGCTGGCTCGCCTGGCGTTTCCTGCAGAAGTTGTGAAGCTGGAGGAGGCCTGGGGAGACCATCTGGTGCAGCAGAAACAGCTGGATGCTGCTATTAACCATTACATCGAAGCCAGGTGGGAGCAGGGGAAGGCTGTATAAGCAGCAGGGTACTGGCAGGGCATAAAGTTGATACCTTTGCCTCTATCAGCAGAGGGTTTGCCTGAGTGAACCCCCACTACCACGCTTAGCAGTGCCCCAGTTGCTTGTGTGCACCAGCCGTTGATGCCTTCCCACATCTCTCCCAAGGTCTTAGAGTGCTGATTGCTCTTCCCTGCTGTCCCAGTTCTTTCTTTCATCCCCCTCAGCACTGCCAGTTACTCAGCTGCTTTTTGCTGCTCTAACTCAGGGAGCTGAATCAAGCAGCACAGCACTCTAGTCTCCCTGGCATAGTGTAGCTAGAGGAGATGCCTGCTGCCTGGCTCTAAAGACTGATGGGTTTGGTGCCAGGTGCTCAGTTAAGGCCATTGAGGCAGCTTTGGGAGCCCGGCAGTGGAAGAAGGCCATCTACATTTTGGACTTGCAGGACAAAGAGACTGCAGCCAAATATTACCTCAAGATAGCCCAGCATTATGCAGCTTTACAGGAGTATCAGGTGAGGCCACAGACCACAATCACCACTGCTCTGTGTGTCCCTTGGATATATTGAGTGTGGTCTTTTCCTGGCAGGTTGCAGAGGAACTGTACATGAAAGGAGGCCAGACCAAGGATGCCATCGACATGTACACGCAGGCCGAGCTCTGGGAACAGGCTCACAAGGTAGAGTCAGAAGCCAAAGCTTCTGTGAACCTCACCCCACTTGGTGAGATGTGTCTTCCAGCAGGAGGTGGTAGTGCCTTGTGCACCAGTACCTGATCAGCCAGTGCTCTTCCCAGCTACACACACAGGGACATCCAGTAGCCAGCAAGAAATCCTTTCTCAATATTCTTATCCTGACCACGGCCTTCTCTCTCTCACAGCCCCATGTGGGTGCACCTCTGGCACAAATGGCCCTCTCCAAGAGCTGGCTCTGTGTGCTTTGTGACAGCGACAAGTAACTGCCCATTCTTTGCAGAGCATATAGCACAGATACCTGTTTGTCAGATGGGAAGGAAATATGTTTTCCCCTTCTCTTTCACTGTCATGTGTCAGGCAATTGCTGTTCATTTCTTCCCTGCGTGTTCCTTTTGGCAGCTGGCACTCAAGTGTATGAGCCAGGAGGACGTGACTGCGCTGTACATAACCCAGGCCCAGGAGATGGAGAGACAGGGCAAGTACAAAGAAGCGGAGAGGTGAGTTTCTTCCAGTAATGGTATCAGTCCAAGACTGAGCCCTGAAAATTTTGCTCTAGTGAGGAGAAGCCCTTTCCTGGGTTAGGAGGAGAATTTGGGACTGGGGTTTGGAATAGTCAGAGGAACTTTCTCCAACACAAAGAGCTGAAACTGATATTTCAGGATGCAGAAAGATTTCAGGGACTGGTCATGTCCTTGGCTGAGCTGTTTGGATGTGCTTGTGTTCCCAGGCTGTACATCACTGTGAATGAACCCGATATGGCCATCACCATGTACAAGAAGTGTAAGATGTATGATGAGATGGTTTGCCTAGTAGCCAAGTACCACAAGGACTTACTTGGAGATACTCACCTGCACCTGGGCAAGGTGAGTGCATCTCATGGCAGGGGATCAGTTAGACCAAGCAGGGGCAAGATTGTTGTTACAAACAAGTGTTTGAGATTGCTTAAAAAATCAGTGGCAAGGGTATGAGCAAAAGTCAAGTTTAATATTAAGCATCAAAGCACAACAAGTTTGTTGTCATGATTCACTCTTCCTACTTACAGGACAGCTAAGACACAAGGGAAAACAAGCAGCAACAAAACCAAACAAAATCCAGGCAATCAAAATAGAAATTAGCTGAGAACTGGGGTGGGTGTGGGTGTGTGGGTGACAAAAGACAGTGTGGGCAAGGATAAAAAAGAACACAGCCTAAAAGCTTAACAGCACTCAAACATAAGAGTAACTTAACTTATACCTTAAGCCTAACAATTTAACATAGGAAAACATTTAACTTACACCTAACTTAATTTATAGCTTAACAATCTAACAGAGGAATAACACTTAACAGCATTTAGCCTAACTTATATCTTCAAAGTTTTACTTAGCAACTCAGCAGAATAATAACACTTAGCAACACTTAGCTTATAACTTACATTTAACAACTTAGCAAAAGAACACTTAGCAGTATGCAAGTAAGTTTATAACTATAACTTAACCTTGCTTACAGGCCTGACTTATAGATATCCAAGATGTTTAAACATCTAAGAAAGCCATATTGCTCCCAGATTTGCTATAGCATATGTGTGTCTTTCTGCACCCAGACAGAAACAGTCAGTGCCTACAAGGTACCTGAGAAAACCTGCCCTCTGAGGTCAGTGAAATCCTGACTTTGGAGGCCTCTGCATCTCCCAGTGGGTGAAGGATTGGGCTTTGAGGAGTGAGGGTATCGGCCCAGGACACATCGTGTTTGGTGATCCTCCAAGAATAGCAGTCCTGAGGGTTTGCTGGCTCTGAGGTGTCCCTCCCCCAGAGGGAGATTGCTGGTCACAGCCCACTGTGGTCCCAGGAGACCTCAAAAGGGTCTCAATTTGGACTGCTGTTCATAGGGTCCCAAGAGAGCAGGCTTCAGTCATAACAATGTTTCATCCTGGCCAGAGTTTGGGTTGGCATTTTCTTTGAAAGTGTGAGAACAGGAATTTTATGCCATTCAAGCAAGAGGAATATTTTCCAAGGCTGGTCATAAGGAAAACAGCAGCTCATTAGACTTCTTCACAGCAGTTCTTGAGAGCAAGACAGTGTTTCTGACAACCTCAGGAAGAGCTGAGCCCAGGTGGTGTTTTCAAGGCCAAGGCCTAACAAGCATTTCTCAGATCACACGCTGCAGCCTGGAAAGGAGGAGCAGGGAATGGACCACCACAAGTGTCACTACCTCATTGCCTCTCACTGCAGGAACTGGAGGCAGAGGGACGCTTGCAGGAGGCTGAGTACCACTACCTAGAAGCCAAAGACTGGAAGACCACAGTGAACATGTACAGAGTGAATGACATGTGGGAAGAAGCATACAGGGTAATAATCATTCACAGCTCCCCGCTGTGCAGGGGATGGGTTCTGGCTGTGGGATTCTGGTGGGAACTGCTTTGTCTCTGTTCACTGCAAGATCAGAACATTTGGTGTACACTACCCCAGCTGCCCCAGCACTGGAGGTCTATGGGCTTCTCAGTCTGCAGCATTGTAATCCAAAAGCAGAGTTTGACCCTTGGCCTTTCTGCTGTGCTACCTTGCTCCAGGCACTGCTCTGCCCTTGATCACTGCATCCTGTTGTACCTCAGAGGTGTTGCTCTGGCCACAGGCCCCCATCACTGCTCTCCTCAGTGTGGCCACGGAATGCTGGGGTCACTTCTGCTCTCCAGACAGTGATGTGGGCTGTGCTGAGGCAGCATCTCTGCTGAGGCAGCAGCTGTTCTGCTGCACCACATATGCCTTTTCTTACTCTCCCACTCACCAGTACAGTGGTGGTGGTTGCAGAAGAGTTCGTTGGGAGGGAACAGATGGTTTTGGTGCTCCCTTGTGCCAGCAGGCAGCACGAGAGGGGCTCAGTCTGCTGAAGGTGAAACAGATACACCGGGTTCTTCCACTTCCTTTTCTTTGGACAGGTGGCCAAGGCACATGGGGGTGCAAACTCCCATAAGCATGTGGCCTATCTGTGGGCAAAGAGCCTGGGTGGAGAGGCAGCTGTGAAACTGCTCAGCAAGTTTGGACTTCTGGAGATGGCCATTGACCATGCAACGGACAGTGGGTACGCAGGTGCCTCCACCCAGCACTTCCCTCCCCTCTGCCTAACCTAAGTAAAAAAACGTGTGGGCCAAGATAACTGTGTGCATGTGGTAGCTGCAGGTCCAGAAAATGGAGGTCATGCAGGTCTTCCCATCCCCCCATGCTTCACACTGGCCTTCCACATCTTTGACACATCCCATTTTCATCTTTGTGTCAGTCTCTCAAACGCCATCTCTGAGCTGGGCAGGCAAATGCAGTTTGTCCCTCCTCCTCCTCTGCAGGAGAAGGCTTGTGAGAGCCTCTGAGCATGAGAGGAAGTACTCCTCATGTCACTATAACTGCCTACCACAAAAGCTCTGACCTTGCTCTGAAGCTGGCCAGGTGTCTGTCTGTATGGCCATTCATTACTGCTCTTCCCCAGGCTCCCACATCTCTTGGCTCCTGCCTTGGCCTCTTCACAGCAGGTGTGGAAGAATTGAGTTCCCTTAGTGGGAACTGTAAAAGCTCCTGGTCAGGAACAGGAAGAACAGGCAGTGCTAATTTACTTGGGACCCCATGTATTCCCCTCTCTCCTCTCCCAGTGTCTCGTGCTCTACTTGATGTCTTGTTCTTGATGAAGGCATACTCTCACAGCACAGAGTTCTTCTCTCTTTCATTGCAGGGTCTTTGAATTTGCTTTTGAGCTGGCCCGCCTCTCCATGAAGCAGAAGATCCCAGACATCCACTTAAAGTATGCCATGTTCCTAGAGGATGAGGTAATTTTCCTCCTGGAACAGGTGCAAGTTCTCCAGTCCCTCAGGTGACTGAGCAGTTGTCCCTGGGCTGCTGCAGCAGTCACAGTTCTGGCTGCAGTCACTGCATATCCAAAGGGCTCCATGGTGACAGTGCCAAGCTCCACACACCTTTGTGTCATAGATCCTCCCTGCCTTGTGGTAAGTAGAGGAGGTCATGTGATGATACCAGAACAGAAAGGTTTGCAAACAAGTCACTTCTTCTCCTCTAGGGCAAATTTGAAGAGGCCGAAGGAGAATTCATTAAAGCTGGGAAGCCCAAGGAGGCTGTGCTGATGTATGTGTCCTCCACATCCTGGCCTACTGCCTCTGCTGTCTCCATGCAGAGGCCAGCCTGGTTGCCTCTCCAGCACTGGGCTGCTCCTTGTCATCCTTGTTATTACATCTCATGTCCCTGCCAAATCTCATTCTCCCAGGTTTGTGCATAACCAGAACTGGGATGCTGCGCAGCGTGTGGCTGAGGCTCATGACCCAGGCAGCGTGGCTGATGTGCTTGTTGGACAGGCACAGTTTGCCTTTGAGCAGAGAGAGTTCCAGAAGGCAGAGGCCTTCCTCCTGCGAGCACAGAGACCTGAGCTGGCCATAAAGTACTATAAGGTGAGTGCAGTCTGTAGCAACATCATTGCCTTCCTCACTGGACCAAGAGCCCAATTTAGATGAAGGAGTGACATTCACTTCCCAGCTCCCCCTGTCAGCTTAGTAGCCAAAGAGAAACCATTTATTCAGAGTTTCTAGGTTTCTGAATTCTGAACCAGTGGATTTCACATCATAGCTTTGCACTCTCACAGGATGTGTCCTGCCAGAATAGGGGTGGTCCTTGGCGTAGCACAGGCGGGTGCATTTGGAGGCTTAAGTGCCCATTCCACTGAGGTAGCTGAAATGGATGAGCATGTTCCCCTGAGATAGTTAGGGCAAGTGGATAGACATAGGTGCCATTCTGGGGGAGGAAAGAATTGGGTGGTGCTACTGTGGTTGTTTCTTCTAGTCAGTTCTCTGGCAAGATGGCATGAGGGGATAAAGGTGTTACGTGATGGCAGGAGTGTGGGGCATCCTGGTGAACTGGTGGAAAGTTCTCCCTATTGTGCCTGTGCAGGAGGCCAGCATGTGGAGCGAGGCCCTGCGGATCTGCAAGGAATACATGCCTGGTCGTCTGGGAGAGCTACAGGAGGAGTGTGGCAGAGAGGCTGGCAAGAAAGGCTCCAGGTAAGGAGTGCTGTGGTCAGGCTGCAGGAAATAGCCCGGAAGCTCTTCCCCATGGATGTTTTGCTGATGCCTTACAGACACAGCCTGATGGGATCCCTGACATCCACTTGTTTCCTTCTTGAGGACTCCGGACTTCTTACTGCATAGGTTTCCTATCATCCTTCCTTTTTGCTCTGGGAGGCTTATTTCTGCCATCCAAGATCTCCCAGATGGCATCTTGCCACACTTACAAATCTCCATGGTCTCCTGTACTGCCGTTGTGTCTCCCCAGGGTCTTTGGTCTGTTCTCTCCTCAGCACTGTTTCATGTTTTCTGTCACATGCTCTGCTCTGTCTGAGGGTCCTGCTTACCTGTAGTGTGCACCTCCCTGCCCACACCCTACACACTGTCTACAGGATCTCTGGCAGCATGCCAGTCCTTCTCACAGCCTGCATTCCTCCCTGCAGTGGACCTGAAGGGCTGCTGGAGCAGGCACGGGAGTGGGAGCAGTCTGGGGAATATGCCAGGGCAGTGGACTGCTACCTGAAGGTGCGGGATCCCAGCAACAGCGTGCTGGTGGAGAAGTGCTTACTGAAGGTACTGTCAGGGGCTGTGATTCCCTTCACCTCCTCTTCTGCCTGGAAGCTCTTCCACAACCTGAGTGCACCTCAGAGATCCCTGTCACTGCAGGGCACAGGAGAGCTGCAGGCTGCAGTGGCTGCAGGGCTGAAAGCCTTCATAGCTGTGTTCTCTTGAGCTGTGACAGGCTGTGCTTATCCTGCATGGTGCTGCCTCCCTTGCTCTGGCACTACTGCTTGTGGCAGGCCTCTGTCTGTGTGGCCATGGCTCCTTGAACTAAAGAGCTGCACTTTATGACTCAGCCCTGGCTAGAGGAGCACCTTCTTGTGCTCTATGCCACCAGCCTTTGTGCTGCATTCTTGCTCATACTTCTCACTCATACCTGTGTCCTTGTACCAACTTCAACAACAGTTACATCCTTGTCTGATCTTCTCCTGTGTGTGAAAGTAGCTGGGCTTTGCTCCTCTGACTTTGCTCCTCTGCTCCTCTGACTCAAAACAACCTGCCATTTCTCCCCTTCCTCCATCATTCGAGTGTTTCCAACTGTCAGTCTTCTAGCTGGGACTGAGCACTTCCCAGCTTCATCCTACTCTCACCATTTTAACCAGTTGAGCTGCTGACAATTTCTCTTCACAGGCTGCTGAGTTGGCCGTGAAGTTCTTAGATCAGTCACAGAGCATGGAAGTGACACGGACTGTGGCTCCTCAGCTGGTGGCCATGAAGAAATACAGCACGGTGAGGCCTGGCTCCTGCCCCCAGACTGCTGAAGTAGTAATGACGTTGGAAGAGAGAGCTCTAACCAGGGGAAGAAGGTCAAGTCACATCCTGGGGTGATGGGTGAATGGATGGCCTTATCTAGAGGTGGGCCATGCAGAATCTTCAAGGAGGATGAAAGAGGGGAATTAATCAAGTCCTGGAACAGTATGAGAGAGCCAGGCCTTGGGAGGAGGCAGAAAGCAGAGAGGATTATCTTTTGGGAAGATACTTTCTCTTGTGTCTGTATGGTGGTCCAGCACCAGCTTCAGCCTGGGATACAGGGAACCTTTGGAGTTTTGTCTCTCATGGAACTGTCTCTGGCCCTGCAGGCAGCTGAGCTCTACCTAAACGTGGACCTGGTCCGAGAAGCTATCGATGCCTTCATTGAAGGGGAGGAATGGAGCAAAGCCAAGCACATGGCCAAGGAGTTCGACCCCAGGTATGCCCTGAACTTTGCAAACTATACCCTTCTTGTTCCCCATCCCGTTCCCAGCTGATCCCTTGTCGTGTCTTGTACTGTCCTGTTGCCCCTAGGTTTCCTGGATTCTCCCCACAGTGGCCTTCCCAGGCTCAACAGTGTACATTCTCCACAGCTGCCCTTCCCAAGCCATTTAACATTCTGACACTTTTCTATTGCCACACATCCCACAGAAATTGTTATCCCCTTTTGTTTCACCCCATCTCTATCTCCCTTTCCCTTGCCATAATTCTGTGCATGACCTTCCTTCTGAAAGCCCTGTGATCTGTTGTTCTCCTCACATATTATATTGTGAGGAGGTGCTTAGACCCTTTCCTTCCCCATGCATCTGTGCACCAGCAGCCTGCTAGCAAGACATAGCACAGCTGGAAGTCTTCTAGTTCCCAGGTTGAGTCCAGCCTCTGCACTGAAGCAAGACATGAGTCTTGCTGCCTTTTGGGATTCTTTCTACCCACAGGTCAGAGGAGTACGTGGACCAGCGTTATAAGGAGTATTTAAAAAAACAAGGAAAGGTGGATTCGGTATGTATTTGGGCAGGCTAGGGAGTGATGTCAGGACCTGTGCAGGTCCTTGGGGCCTTTCTCATGGGCTTTTTGTCTGACTATGAGTATGAGTGGGAAGTCTGTATGTGCCTGTGAGCCATGGCTACTGCATGCCAGGCCACAGAATCACAGAAGGGTTTGGGTGGGAAAGGACCCTAAAGCTTATCTCAAGCTCATCTCATTCCACCTCCTGCTTTGGGCAGGGACACCTTGCACTAGATTGGGTTGCTCCAAACACACATTGCTAGGTCATGTCTAATTTGTTGTCCACAAAAACCCCCAAGTCCTTCTCCTCTGGGCTGCTCTCCATCCATTCTCCACCCAAGCTGCATCTGTGCATGGGGTTGCTCTGAGCCAGGTGCAGCACCTGTCACTTGGCTTTGTTAACCTTCATAAGGTTCACATGGGCCTGACCAGGGCCCTCTCAATGGAAGACGGGTCACACAGGCTCTGTGATTTCATGTCATGGAGGGGAAGAGTCTCTGTGTCTGGGAAAAAATGACATGGGTGACCTGATGCCTGCATGGATGTGAGTGCGTAGCGTGGCCTGCACAGTGAATTTATGGCTGTTTCCATCCTCAGCTGGTGGGAATCGATGTCATGGCAGCTCTGGATATTTATGCAAAACAGGAGCAGTGGGAAAAGTGCCTGGAGGTCGCAGCTAAGCAGGTGAGTGCTTGTGTGAGCCCTCAGGGACAGACCTGGGGTCCTGGAACCCTGGAGTGGGTGGGCAACATGCAGAGCCCCTGCAGGGGCTCGGGAAGAAGCACCACACCACTGTCCCTATTGTGGCTGGTCAGGCTGAGTGGGGAAGTGCTAGAACCTTGAAGCATATTGTGTTTAAATTTTGTGGTTAATGGAGCATTGGAAGAAGCTAAATGAGTTGTTTGGGCTGGAAGTAATTGGTACCATGGAAACAGGATTTGTAGAAGAAAGCCTTCTGTGTTCTTGAGAATGGTGGTGTCAGTCAAAACGAGACATCCTAGTCAGGAAAGCAAATTTGACATTTTTTCAGTTTTACTGACCTGAAACTAACAAAATTACCTCAGCAGAGTAATAAAATGGAGAAAAGCAAAATGAAACTGCTTTACAGTGCTCTTTCAAGGCAGCAACAAGAGAAGACAGCTCTCGAGTAGCAGGATGTACTTTGAGGGATGGTTTTTATTCAGTGGTTATTGATTGGTGATTGGTTAAATGGTTGTTGATAATGGAGGTAACGAAGGGTGGGTAGTTCTTTGGAGTGAGGTATTGGTTCAGACTGAATAACAGGGCAGCCTTGGCAACAGTGTCTGCAGTTAGTGGGGACATCACAACTTGTCACTCAAGCCAGCACTGAAGCCTTGGAAAACCACTGGGAGTGTCTGGGACTGTGGTTTTATAACTTTGGTTCCAATAACCTAAGTTTGGCTTCTACTAGAGTGAACCTGATGTTTCTTGGACATGGGCTTCTCTTTGATACAGATGGTCTCTGTTGTAGTCATCGTTCTCTTGGGAGGCTCCCCTATTGATATTCTGCTTATTGGGAGCCACAGAGACCAACTGCACTCTCCATTTAATGGAAAAGACTCAGTCAGGTCACTGCATTGGGCACCACAAGGCCACATTGAGTCTAAGGTCTTGGTGTCTGCTCGTGCCTCTAAGAGAACATTAGCATGACCCTTTTCAGTAACCAGTGCAGAATATAATCACTTTTACTCAGCTGCTCTACAGTGATTATACAGCAAAAATGGGACATTTATCAAAACAGGTCACATACCAGATTTAATCTTTATCCCAAGCTGTACTGAACATGGTCTTCACCAGAACCCCTTGTGAGTGTTCAAGTTCTGGACATCTGCTGGGACACTGGTCTTTTTTCTGCATATTAAACCTGCTTCCATTGCTCAGTTTTTAACAGGATTGCATGTTTTATGCCATTTTCTTCCTCTCATTACTATATTTATGCATGTGTGAAGCAGTTCTTTCCTCACTTGAATTTCTGTGAGGCCAGTAGCAGTCCTCAGCAGTGTCTGTGGGGTCAGCACAGGTATGAGCAGCACTCTAAGGAGTGCTGCAGTCCTGGAGCTGTGACAGCATGTGGATAATGGACTAGAGCAGCTTTGTAAATTATAAACATCCTCACCCAGGGTTTTAGTTACTTCCTTCGTTAGACTAAGGGCTGCTTTACAAGGGTAGTCTTGTTGACACATAGTAGAGGTGCTGCATCCTTCAGTATTTCTTTGGCAAGTGGTGAACAGCTGGAAAACAGCTGTATTTGCATGTGTGGAGGATCAGCACAGCATCAGCTAACCAAGATAAAGGTGTCAGCAGGGCCCAAATCAAAACCCATGTGCTTAGGGCAATCTGGCAATTATTACCTGTTTCACCCTTTGGGACTCGGGTGTGTGGGCTTAATTCATCCCTACCAAGTGGCAAGACTCAGTTCCTGAGTCTCATGCTGCTGCTTTCTGTGTGTCTTCTCCAGAGCTATAAAGTCCTGCACAAGTATGTTGCTCTGTATGCAACACACCTGATCTGTGAGGGCAGCTGGGATAAAGCCCTGCGCCTGTACGTGCACCATGGAGCACCTGCCAACCCACAGGTAATGAGGGGAGCACGACAGTCCAAGCTGGGCTGTCCCAGGCTGCTGTCATCTGCTGCATGAGTCAGGCTCCCAGCCTGAACTGGGATGGCCTTGTGTTCTGCATGTCCAGCCCTGCAGTGGATTCTTCCAGAGGGCTGAAGGAAATCTCCTGGCATATTCTCCATGGGAAGGAACAGGGGAGGTTGAGTTTGTGTTTGTTTTGAGCACCATGAACATCAAGTTCAGAACAAAAGGAGCATTTGCCTCTCGAGAGCATTGGCTGCAGGAAGCATCTTTCCATCCTCACCTGTTTCCCTGTCTTTTCCCCAGCACCCTTTCCAGCCAACGACCTGCAGCACTGCCACTCTGGGAGCCATTCTCTTGGCCTGTGCTTGGCAGCAGGAGAGCTGACTCCCCATCTGTCTCCTTCCACACTCTTCTCCTTTTTGTTGCAGAATTTCAACATTTATAAGCGTCTCTTTGTGGAGATGGTGAATGCTCCTGGCATGAACTGTGCTGAGGCGTACTCCAGCTGGGCTGACCTGCGGGATGTGCTCCTCAGCCTGGTGAGTGTGGCCACGGCCACTGCTGCCTGTTCAGCTCCAGCCCCCAGGGGGTCTTGGCTGAGCAGGAAGAAGAACCAGTCTCTCAACAGGTGACATGGGCAGTGTTTTTAGAACACAAGCTAAGGCTAAGGAGCTGGCAGTGTGGACAGTAGGAGAACAGGATCCTGTGAAGTGTGTATGGCTGAACAAGACAAGGCAGAGAAGGAGACCCTATTCTTCAGGTCAAATCCTAGGAGTGGGTCTGGACATTGGCCCTTACAGAGCTCCATGTATCACTGTGGCGTGGGAGCTATCGTGACATCCTCTTCTCATCCTACACCCATACTCAGCAGCTTGCATGGGGAAAGCACAGAACTACTGAGCCTGGAAAATTTGAGTCCTCCCCTCTCCCCATGGATGCTTAGAGCCTTCTGCTCTTTATTCCTGTCCAGAGCACCTCAACCAGAGCCCATGATTGCCTTATCTCTGTTTCTGTCCCACAGATACCTATTTGGAGCATAAGCAAAATCCAAAAATCCTCCCTTTGCCCATCCAGACTCACCCCTGCTTCCAGTGCTGGCTATTTTTGCAGTACTGGTGACTCTCCCTGGCTCCCACAGCCTCCTTCCTTCAGCATGCTTTCAGACCCAGAGCACCCAAGGCCCAGCCCTTGTTCAGTCCCAGAGGCATCTAGATATTTCAGATCCTTCTCTCTCCTGACTTCCCTGTCTCAGGTGGATGAAAAGTGCCCTCGTGCTCTCAGTTCCTCTCATTTTCTCTTCTCAGTGTGAAAACTTGGTGAAGTCCAGCGAGGCCAACACTCCAGCCCATGAGGAGTTTGAGAGGATGCTGCTGATCTCCCACTACTGCGCCGCCCGCTCCGCCGCGCAGGGCCTGAAGCAGCTGGTGAGGCTTTGAAGTTCCTCTGCCAGGTCACCACTCAGAGTGGGGAACCCCGTGGGGATTTGCAGATTCAGGGCTATTCACAGGTTACTATTCCCCTTCACAAATCACACATCATGGATGCATGAGAATGGGACTGCAGTAACCTGGGAGCCCACCACTGGCAGGTGGAACTGTAGATGGTCTTTTCTGTTTATAGTGGGTACTGCCCCAGCCACTGTGGCTGAGCTGTAAACCAGGGCAGGAGCTGATCCACGTGCTTGGCATGACTTGTGAGAGCAGAGCTGCCAGTAGAAAATTAGGGGTCACAAAAAATCTGGTCTTCCCTGGAGAGGGATGGCTTCCTCTCTGCTGTCCTGGACTCCAAGAGCTGCTTGGCTTCACCTGTGGTCTTCAGAGCAGATCATCTGCCCAGGGCTTTAGCAGGTACTGGTCCCGTGTTCTGGGGGCTCTGGGAGCTCGTGGACCTGTGTGGAGGCATCACAAGGCCCTGTGACTATTTCGGAGTCTTGTGTGCACTGGGATTTGTTCTTGGCCTCCCTGCTGAAGTCTTGATCCATGTGGGATTGTGGAATTGTTCCAGAGCTCTGGGTGGATGTGGGACTGGAGTTGTGATGGAGAAGGCTGGGAAAAGGAAAAGGACCTCAGTGAAAGCCACAGGGAGGACTGGGACTTGCCTGTGGCTGTGTGTATGGATGCTGGGGGTCCAGAAACATGCCAGACAGCAAGAGCCAAGTCTGATGTCTTGGAAATCTCCACAAATCTCCACAACTGTGGAATGTTGAGCTGCTGGGCAGTCTATTTGGGACCATGAAGAAGGGGTGGCCTTGACAGTTCTTGTGTGACAATCGGTATCTGACAGAAGAAGAGTGAAATTACCCTTCAATTACTCACTCTCACTCCAAAATTCTTACATAATTGCATACAGGAAGAAATTTATTGAGACTGTGGCTGGAATAGATTTCTTGGAGAGGCTGGAGAGTCTCCATTCCTTGAGATGGTCAAAACCTGACCAGGCATATTCCTGAACCAGGCACGTAGCTGCCTCTGCTTTAACTGGGGCTAGGGGCAGGATTTGGGAACTGCCAGCAATGTCAAGCCAGCAATGCCTTCCAACCTCACCTGTTGGTTGACTTAGATGAGGGATGTTTGAGTGTGGCTTCTACTGAAAAACAGCAAGACACATAAAGCAGGAGAATTTCACGCTCAGATGATAGTCCCATGTGCTCTGCAGTGAGGGAACTCAGAGTCTGGACTAAAGTTCTTGACCTTTTTTACCTGTAGGGCATGTATGGGGGCAGAGTCCTTGCTGTGAGTCTGGGGTGATCTCATGAGATCCCTTCTACCCTGTTTCTTCTGAGTTGTTGTGGCTTTGCTGTCCTCTGTGTCCCCAGGACACCATGGCTGCCCAGCTGTCCATTTCCCTGCTGCGCCACACGGATCTGCTCCCTGCAGACAAGGCTTTCTATGAGGCTGGGATAGCTGCCAAGGTAAGAGCTACTAGAGAAGGTCCAGTGGGCACCCTGGGCTCAGGGATTCTCAGCTTTATCTTCCCAAATCCTCCCTTGGCTGCTGGACTCTGCCACTGGAGGCTGTTCCTCAAGCAGGTGGCCAGACCTCAGCCAGTGAGCAGATGGGACCTACAGACCCAGAGATGGACAGAGGCCATGTTATGGCTCTGTTGGTGTGGATGAGAGACTGCTCTGCTCTCCTGTGTCTGACAGTCTGCCTGGGAGTTGTGACACATGGCAAGGACAGCAGCATGTCCTCGCTGCCTGGGCCCAGCTGTGCAATAATAGAATAATGGAATGGTTTATGTGGGAAGGGACCTTAAAGCTCATCTTGTTCCATTCCCTGCCATGGGCAAGGACATCTTTGACTAGACCAGGCTGCTCCAATCCCCATCCAGCCTGGTCATAATGCCTGGCTCCATTCTGTGGAACAGCCTGTGGCGCTGAGCTGGTTGTCCAAGGGATTGTCTTTGGGGATGGAGAACTGGAATGTGCAATCTCCTTATCCGTTCCCTGGGCTGCAGGCAGGACAGTGTGGCACAAACAGAGCCACATCCTTCCCAGCCATGGCTCTGGGAGAACTGGCTGTGAGGATGAGCTGCCCAGTCTCACTCAGAGTTCTTCTCCGTACCAGGCAGTCAGCTGGGAGAACATGGCATTTGTCTTCCTGAACCGCTTCCTGGACCTCTCAGATGTGAGTATGGTCTGTGGGGGGAGGGCTGTCTCTCTAAAATGGGCCCTGGGGCCACCACAGACACCCAGCCTGGCCAGGGCACACCTGAGGCTCCTGTGTGGCAGCACACTGGAGCTTGTACTGATGGAGAAAGTCCCCGAGCCCCTCTCAGTGTGTGCCTGGAGAGCAGTGGGCACCTTCACACTACCTGTGGGAGGACCTGCCGTGCAGGGCACCTGCACTGTCTTGGCCAAGTCACCCTGGGTGTGCCAACGCCACCGTGGACGTGGCAGCAAAGAGCACATTGGCCTAACAATGTAGGCCTGGAATCCTCATGGCTGCTGATGCCATTACAGCTTTCAGGGTGATCTCATTCAAGTTGTTCAAAGAGAAGAGTACTTTGGCCACAGTGCTTTGGCCACTGTGATACAAGACTTGGGAGTCCCCTCAGTCCCTTCCTTGACCATCAGGTTGGCCATCAGAAACACCAAATCCAAGGGAGCTGACAGACTTCACTGTGCCAGACTCCCAACAGCAGCTGGGGGAAAACAAAAGCACACAATTACATCTTTCCCTTCTTTGAGGCCACCAGAATATGGCAGTGTCTGAGAGACTGCAGAGTGTGGTCATGGATGACAGGAGGGCCTGGTCACCACAGCACAAACAGACAAGGGCATCCTCACCATGAATTGTACTCTGAGCTCTACGATGCATTGCCCAGTGCTCTACCCCTTCTTTCCCAGGCCATTGAAGAAGGGAACCTGGATTCCCTGGACCATTCCGATTTTCAGAGGACAGACATTCCCTGTGAAGTGCCACTTCCAGCCCATCAGCACGTGCCTGTGAGTGTCACCTGTCTTCTTCAGCTCCTGTGAGCAGTGATGCTGCTTCAGGGCCCTCTGAACAGGGACTGGCGTGAGGCTGGCATTGCAGAGACTGCAGGGGATGGGAGCAGACCCAGAAGTGCCACCTTCTGCCTGTCCCCCCACTGCAAGCATGCACACATATGCACAAACATGTGTGCACAGATGTGTTGCACACATACAGGCACGTACCTGTGTACACACACACACACACACACTCATGCTCCCCAACATACACACAACCACCCCTGTGCACTGTGCACACCCATGTCCTGCTCTCCCATGTGCTCCCTGCTGCTGTGGAGCTGCAGCCGGGCAGCAGCATCACAGTTCCAGGCCTTGCACTGGCCTTTGCCCACAGGAGGAGCAGCGGGAGGAGGTGAGGGACTGGGTGCTGACCATGTCCATGGACCAGCGGCTGGAGCAGGCGCTGCCGCAGGACGAGCGCGACACCTACGAGGCCTCTCTGGTGGCAGCGAGCACTGGGGTGCCCTCCCTGCCCTGCCTGCTAACAGGTGAGCTCCAGGCCAGCTCACTCAGCAGTGACATGCAGGGAGTGGGAACATGCTGCAGGGTAGGTCTGGGAAGAGCTCTGGGCTGTGCTGTAAGAGGAGTGGAGGGACTGTGTAGCTGTGGGGAAGCAGCTCTGCTGGAGGAGACAGGGCTCTTTTTTATTCTGGGGGTGAATGAGTACTGGAATAAGTTGCACAGAAGTTGTGAAATCACCATCCTTCAAGACAGTCAAAAGCTGGGGTGGCCCTGCCTGAGCAGGAAGCTGAACTGTACAGACCCCAGATGGTTTAGTGATGGCTCAGGCTGGCACAGCTCTGCCTAGGGACTCCAGGCTGGCCAGCACAGACAGCTGAGAATGGGCAGCACCTGGTCCTGCTCTGCAGTGCAGGACTTAAAAAGGGTCAGAGAAGGGAGTGGGCCACCAGGAACAGGGCTCTTGCTCCTGAAGTCAGAAGCTGGGTGCTATCATGGGACCTACTCACATGGGTGTCACTGCCCAAGGGCAGTTCAGCCTTAATCTTCATTTGATCCCACCACTTTGGATACCCCTTCATTTTGATTTCCTAGAGACTAAGGCAGCATTATTCCCCCCAACACACTGTGCTGTTGGGGCAGTCCCAGCTGCAGCACAGGGAGGGGGTGCACCAAGTGAGGGCCTTCTGTGGGGCTCAGCTTGTTCTGAATGTGTCACTTTGTGCCCAGGGTACCCAGTGCTAAGAAACAAGATTGAGTTGAGGCCAGGCCGAGAAGTGAAGAAGGATGCGTGGTACAAATTTGTGATGGCTGTCAAGGTGAGCCAGAATCCCACAGGCAGGGAGACAGGCTGTGGGTGGGGTTCAGCCCCTCATGCTGACAATACAACATCCTTCTGGGTGAGTCATTTCCCAGGGCAGTTTACTGCACTCTGCTGACAGAGCTGCTTGGTGGGAATTATCAGACTCAGTCCTGCCAGCCCAAGGGGTGCCCCCTTTCCAGTGCCAAGGCATCTCTCTTTCTGCAGACATCCCACAGCCCTGCGGGCCAGGATGTGATTGAGTTCCTCCGACGATGGTGTGGGGGACTCCCAAGCACCAGCTTCTCATTCCAGTGAGCAGGACTGTGGCAGCTTTCAGGCCTGTTCCTCAGCACCTTCCACATCCAATAAACATGTTATCTCAGCCCTGCAGTGCTCCTGTTTGCCAGGGGATGCTGAGCCCAGGACACCTGCAGCTGCTGGGCACAGGGCTGTAAACCCTGTAACGTGTCTCAACCCCCACATCCATGGCTGACTTTCACACTGAGGCCACGGCTCTGTCAACATCCCTGTGCTTGGGGAGTAGCAAAAGCAGAGAGATGGCTCACAGAGCCACTGCACTTTCCTCCCCTTGGCAGGCCTTGCTCCCGACCAACACTCACCTGGCAGAGCCACTCAAAACAGCAAGTGTGGAAAGGAAAAGTCTATTTATTCATGAAAACTAGAGATCCACACGACAGGGATTCTTCCCCTTCTGTTCCCTGACATGTCTGAGCATAGCCAGCTGCCATGCCTGCAATGGCACCAGGACTTGGGCCCCAGCACCTCTGCCCATCCCCATCACTGCTGACAGAAACCAACGGAGCCTTCAGCACACCAGGAAGGGCCTGGAAGCTTGAGGAGAGGATGGGAGAGCATCTGGAGCCCACAGTACCTGCTGACCTGCAGGGTCTGTCCCAGGTGGGGTGGTGGAGCTGGGGGAGGGGGCAAGGCACACCCCTCACCCCTGCAGCCCACGTCTGCACTCCGACACTGCAGAAGGTACAACATCACTTTGCCCCCACCCTTGCTGGATCACAGCCCTCCTGCAGCACCACCTGGAGTGAAGGAGCACGAGTCAGTGCCAGGCTGTACTGCAGGGCCCAGCATCACACTGACTCCTCTGCCCATGTTCTCAGGAGAGGTGTTTGGGGGGGGGGGGCTGGTGTGGGGATGGGCGTGCTTGACTGGCAGACCCTGCTCCCCCCATCCCAAGCACAGCCCCCAGGGTGCACTCACCCCTCCAACTATGCAGGAGACTCAGCAAGTCCTGCCAGGAGCTGCTGTCTCTCACGGAGTGGCTTCTCCATCACTGTACTTGGCCTGGCCAGCTAGAAAGAAAAAGAAGACAAGAAGTGTAGAGGGCAAGGACATGTGATGGGCAATGTTCTCACAAAAAATGAACAGGCCTGGCTACCAGGGGGATGAAAAGAGGGTCCCTCTGTAACTCCCCATGAAGGAAGGGGTGCTGCTCTGGCACTTAGGCTGGCTAGAAGAGGTTACAACTCAGCATCCCCCCTCTACTACTGCACAGCCTCCTTGTTCCCAGCAGAACCCAGCACCTTCCAAATGCAGCACCAAGGCAGTAATCATGGGGGAAATACAGGGAGATCTGTACAGCTCAATGGGACATACCTGCTCTTTGGCATAGCCGTGTGCACAAGGCCCAATGCCCCGGAAGACGAGAGCCACCAAACAGCACCTGCCCGAGAGCACGGCTTCTGCGGCTGCCAGCAGCAGGGAGGGGAACCAGAGGGCCAGGGCTGTGTCCTGCGGAGCAGGGGTCAGAGGAACGTGGGCACTGCACCAGGCTGAAAACCCTCAGAGACTGTGTGGACAGCAGGGGAAAGAAGGGGGAGAGAGGGAGAGAGACGGGAAGCAGGAAGGAGAGTGAGAGTGAAAAGAAAGACAAGAGGAAGCAGAAAGAGGCTGATGGGAGGAGTGGGGAGTGACCCTGCAGACTCACGTAGATGCGCGTGGTGTTGAAGGGACAGTCGTTGGTGGCAATGGCTGCACGGGCATCCACAGGCAGCGCGGAGCTGTTGCAGCCCGTGACCAGGTGTGTGCCCCGGCTGTGCACTGTGAGGGCGACGGCCAGCGCCAGCCCCACGCTGCACGCCGTGGACAGGAGGCAGTTCAGCAGAGATATGCTCAGCAGGGTCCAGTGCTGCAGGTGGCAAGAATGAGAGTGGGACTGGCAGGAGCTCGGCGAAACGCTCGGGCCGGGCATCTATGTCTGCAGAACTGCTCCCCCGAGGGAACACACACCATCTCTTGCCTCTTCCAGGAGGGCTCAGCCTTGCCCTCCGATGAGGCTCTCGCACCTTTTGTACCCTTCACCCCTGTGAGCTCGGCACCGCTGGATGCCCCTTCTCTCGGGCTCCATGGATACCCCCTCACAGGCCACAGCGGCTTGGCCGCTTGCCGGGAGCCCGCAGCCCAGCCCGGCGCCCCGTGTCTCAGCCTATCCTGCGAGCCCACCGGACCCCGACCCGGCTGCAGCTTCGCCCACTGAAGCGCCCACTGAGTGCTCCCACCCTCCCGGAGCGGGCGGCGGGGCCAAGCCGGGTACAGGCGACACCTGCAGCGCCGACAGCCTCCGCCGACGCGGAAGGAGCCCGCGGGGCCAAGGTCCAGGGGAGCGGCCGCCGGCGGGGTAGGGCCGGGCCGGGCCGAGGGCCCCCTGCCCGCCCGGCGCCGCAGCCCCGCACTCACCAGGGCCACCCGCGACAGGTTGTGCGACACCAGGATGGCGACGATGCCCGCGGCGATGCTCTGCGGGGAGAGCCGTGCTCAGCAGGGCCCGGTCAGGGCAGGGCCCGCCCCCCCCAGCCCACCCCGCCCGGCCGGGCCGCGCTCACCAGCAGCCCCGAGCACACCGACACCACGTTGGCCGCCGCGTATTCGGGGGTGACGGCGCGGCGGGCGCCGGCCACGTGCCGCAGGACCGAGCCGTGCACGATGGCGCCCAGCACCAGGCTGCCGTGGCCCAGCACGATCAGCCCCAGCCCCGAGCGCATCAGCCGCCGCGGCTCCGCCAGCGCTCCCGGCCCCCGCCGGCCCCCGGCCATGGCCGCCGCCGCCGCCCCGGCACCGCCCCGGGGAAGGGACGGGCGGCCTCGGCCCGGCCCCCCCGCCCCGCCCCGCCCCGCAAGAGGCGGCACTCGCGTATTTACAAAACAGTTTATTAAAAATAGGAAATGATAGAAATGAGATGCAGGAGCCGCGGCTCGGCCCCGCTGCAGGCCCGGGGGTCCGCGGGAAGGGCGGGGGCTGCGGGGGCTGCGGGGGCCGCGGGGCCGCAGCCCGGCGCCGGCACACGCCGCGGCCCCGGGCGGGTGCGAACCAGTAAACAAAGTGCAGCCGGCGGCGGGAGCGAAGCGCCGGGCGGGGAGGGGGGACGAGCCCGACCACCCCTGGGCCCATGGCGCGGGAATGGGGGGAGTGACCGGGGGTGCAGGGCTTAGGGGCTCACCCCTGCTTACCTTTAAATAAAATTAAAAAAAAAAAAAAAGAAAGAAAAATAAAAAAGGAAAAAAGGGAAAAAAAAAAAAAAAGAAAAAACCCATTTCTGTGCTGTGCAAAAGACACTTTCAACAATTCAAACAGAACAAACTCCATGCACATGAGTGGGGCTGCAGAACACCCCAAGCCAGGTCTCAGCTCCGCAGCACAACCTGGCAAATCCCAACAAAAACAGGGCTGGAAATAATACTGATGCACAAAGTCCCCTTTACGAGACGGGCAGGAGAACTGTCGATGGGCCCAGCCACGGCACATGCAGGATGAGCTTCCAAGCACTGCAGCTGGGGTCTTGTGGGTGCCCGACAGTGGTGGGCAGACACAGATGGGTCGCAGGCAGCGAGGCCACGCTGGCTGCCCAGGAGCCACGGGGCTAAGATGACACAGTCACGGCCGTCAGGGCTCCATTCCGAGTGTAGTAGAACTTGCTAAATGCCTCTTCAAGTAAACAGGTGAGTCTGCTCTGGTCAGCCTGGGGAGAACAAGGACAGTGAGGGGTAAGCCCCGTCCACTCAAAGCTGAGAGCATGGCTGGAGTCCCTCAGAGCAGAGACCTGGCTTATTCCTCCTGCCTCCTCCCCCAAAACAGGACTGACACGGCATAAACCACTGAACTCTGACAAAGGAACACAGGCCTATAGCCCCACCTGAGCCCCTGCTTACCTCGCTGATGAATCCAAGCTGGACCAGTTCAGCTGCCAGCTCCTGGATGTTGTCATCTGCAAAGCAAGGAAAGGTGTCAGTCCTTGGTCCAAGCGTGCTGCCAAGGTCACCTTGGCAGGGGCAGAAGGCTACTTACTGGGCTGAAGAAGATACTTACTGGGCTGCAGATCACAGCTCAAGTGTCGATTCAACTTGTCTTCCAGTTTCAGCAGCAGTGTCAGCTGCAGGGCAAAGAAATTCTCATGAGGGACTGCAGTCCCACAGGCTGCCATGGCAAGCCCAAAACAACCCTAGAAATGTCCCCTGGGATCTCACATAACATAACATAACATAACATAACATAACATAACATAACATAACATGTTCCATCCTGAACTGCAGCTGGCAGCACCATCCTGCACTGGAAGCCAGGCCCTGGGTGTGAGCCCAGGTGCCAGGTCAGCAGCAGGCACAGGCCTGGGTCAGGCTCTGGGTCCTGATGGTGGCAGCTGCAGCACTGCAGGGTTACCCCGAGCACCAGCAGCACATCAGAGCCATGAGCTGTGCCCAGCTGCCCCGGCCTCCCCCAGCTCAGCCAGACTAGAAACGTACGTGGTGCTTCACCCCCTCCTCCACGGACTCGATGTTGCACTGCATCAGCACCACCTGGAACAAGAGGCACAGACCCCATCAGCAGCCACCCACAGCCCTGCCTGGCAATGGGAGTGTGAGGCAGAGTCCCCAGCGTTTACCTTGCGGGTCTCCACCTCAGCGGGCTCTGGAGTTGGGGTTTTCACTGATGGGGGAGCAATGGGAGATTTCACCACGACCTGCTGGGGCTGCTGGGGTCGTGGCATCCCAAAAGCTGTGAGGGGATAGATTCCATTCCTACAAGGAAGGAGCAGCATCTGAAGTTATATCTCTCCAAAATTTTTCCAGTCTCACACACAATGGAAGGTGTCTTTTAAAAAATCCCTCTTACCTCACATCCTCCAGGAATTTGTCCAGCTCCAGTGCTGGAGACTGTGAGAAGCTGGAAAACAAAATGTCCTGAGATGAGAAATCATCTCACAGTACCATCCACTTGGGTCTCTTGGGATGCAGTTTCAAATCCCCATGTCCTAGGCTGTGTCCACAGGCAGGATGAACAGAGGCAGCTCTTATCTTCCCTTAAGGACATAACTATCTCTGGGAGCTAAGGATGAGGCAGCAGCTATGGCAGAGCCAGTCTCACAGCCCTCAGAACTGTGCAATGCACAGCGATGCTGTTCCTGGTGAGCTGTTTCACAAACACCTGCCATACCAGGTCCCTGGTTGCAACAAACACTTGGAACAGCCAAACCTCTGTCTTAAGGCTGCTCTGAAGCATTCCAGAGATGAGGTAAGGACTGCAAAACTGCTGGAAGCCTGACAGGACATGCCCAAGTGCTTTATGGGCTGCACACCTGCCTCAGCTCCCAGACCAATCTCCAGCCTCTTCCACACCCCCAGCAGCTAGGATCATCCCATCCTCTAACACAGCAGCAGTTTTCAACAAAAATTTTCATTTTTTTTCTAGCAGGTTGGTTTGCATGGCAGTCTGATGAACCATCCAGAAATGATGCTGACATTTCAAGTCATTGCTGCTTTCTTCTCCTTTTCCAGCATATCTGAGGTATGGCACTACCAAAAAGCGAGTTCCAGGCTGGCACCCACAGCCAACCAGGCCCGCAGAGACTGACATCCCATGTATGTAAGGATCTCTCTTGCACAGCTTTGGCTGTTCACTTGTTGTCCCCCACTTTGAAACTGCATCAAAAACATTCCAAAAGGAATTTCATACTACTGTTTCCTATGACAACATACTATTATTTCCAGTATAACAACTGGAATGTCAGATTTTGGAAGGGTCTCTATGGCTCAGAGAGCTGCTTATATGGACAGAGCTGTTCTTCCTTGCCATCTTGGTTACTTCTGTTCAGCAGCCTGAGCATCCCAGAACTCTGGGCTTCCCTGGAAGCACCCTAGGCTTCTCTGGGAATATAGTATTCACATCTTAGTTTCTTCAGCTTCTTCTTGGCTAATCCCTTGATTAGCCAAGGCTTTTGTTATCCAAAATGTACATAACTTTTCTGGCACTCTGCTTGCTCCACACGTATTACAGTCACTCCCTTAGGGAGCCACCCCTACAGTGTAAGTAATGCTGTGTGTCACTGACAGCTGCCTCAACTGCCTTTCCCTGTGCATAGTGTGGAATAAGATGCTCCATTAGGAAAACACTGAGGAACCCCTTCTCTGAAGTGCTGGACTCCATCTGGCTAGTCTGTGATTGGTCAGAGCACCTCCCCAAACTGTTCAGCCAGGTTTTGCTGGGGACTGCTCCAGCTACAGTGTGTTCATTTCATCCGTCCATCTGGGGAACAATTCACCTCAGCTGCACAGAATCTGCTCCCAGGAAACAGGTGCAAGGTCTCCTTCCACCCAGGAATAACCTCCCCAGCAGTGTGTGTGCCCCGACAGTGACACCTCCAGCTCCACCAGCTCCCACTGGCACCCAGTCAGTGGGGAAACACCAACAGTGTGGTGACAGGCAGAGTCCCAGTGCTCACACCAGTGCCCCAGCACTGCCCCCCTGAGCACACCACGGGGGACTCACATCATCTTGACTCCTTCCCTGTCCTCATGATTGATCTCTGCCAACACTGCATTCATGTCGAGGTTTTTGGTCATTTCTTCTAAAGCATTTTCTGGAATCATATCTATTAAAAAAAAAAAAAAAAGGAGTAACTCAGAGCAATTACAGTTCCTCTCCAGCCTTAGAAAAGCAACGAAAAGTGCAGAGGTCTCATGCTCTCTGATGCTCTCGGAGCAGGTTGGGCACCATGACCCTCCCAGCCCCACGGCAACCACTGCCAAGTACCTGCAGAGCAGCAGGGGATGGGGAGAGGTCTTCCCAGGGTGCCAGTTCACTGGGCTGAGCCCTGACAGCTCAGCAAAGCTCTGCAGAGCACTGCCTCATGTGGGGATGGGGCTCCCAGGGCTCTGTACTCACGCTGGTGCCCAACGATGCAGTGAGCAGCCAACAGCTTCAGCGATGGCACCTCAAAGAGCGCCTGGTGGAACAGCAGCTCCCGCGCCGTGGGGCGCCTGCCAGGGTCCTGCTCTAGACACTTCTGAATGAACTCCTAAAGACAAAACCTGCATCAGACAACAAGCAATGGCACCAGAGCAATTCAGGGCACCAATCCCCCTGGCTCACCCGCTGCAGGGGGTCTTCCAGCAGCTGGATGGCACTGTTGATGGCCTCCTGTGGCACATAGGATGACTCCCCGTTTCCCTGGATCTCCAGCACTGCCATCTGCAAACAGAGAGTAGAGCGTCAGACTGCATGGGAGACAGGCTCAAGGAGACCACTGCCAAGCATGAGATCACCACAGCCAAGCTTTTGGGGGTACTTCAGGTCACATTTGGAGAGACAGAGAGAATGGCTGCCTCATTACAACAGCTTGCTCCTAGCACCCCAAGACTGCCAGGGAGCTCTGGGAACCCTGCCAGCAACATCCTGGACAGTAAGTGTCTCCGTTTTGAACCTCATGATCCACTGGCCTGTTATTCTGTTTGATAATTCCATAATGAAGCAGTGACTGGATCATTGCCAGGATCTGACAGTGTCCCTTCTCGGCTCTGCATCGCAGAAAAAGAGCGAGCACACAACACATCAAGAATGGGCTCCAGCCAACTACACAGACACTAATTCCCAGCTAGGAAAGACTGGAAAATATTGCAGAGACTGTCTCTGCATTCAGCTTAAGTTTTGTTTCCTAAAAGTTGCATCTTTCCACAGTTCTCTTCCTGCTTCACTAATGGAATATGCAGCACGGGTTGAGTGTTCCTTGTGTTGGCTCTTTCTGACAATTCTTCTTGGAAAATACTCCTAACAACAACTCCCATTACCTGGACTTGGACCTACTGACTGCAAGGACAGAGGAAGCACGAAGCTGCTACAACCACGTGCATCAACTGCAACCAGAAGCTCTATCAGATGGGCACAGGCTGGCCCAGAAAAAGTGACAAGACTACAGCTGTCCTCTGCTCCAAACATCCTAGGCACTGGTCACATACACGGACATTACATAACAGTTTGCAGCAGTGACTATTCCCTCCAGGACCAGCCACGACCCTCTAAGTAATTCATTACCCATTACGAATTTTGGGAAGAACTGCAAATCACTGAGCCATTGACTTCTTAGTGAGGCACCTAGGGGAGCCTCCATAGGGATCCCTCCAAGGCAAAGTGCACTTGGCTCTGAGAACAAAACACACTTGTCACCGAGCAAACCCACCCATGGTCACAGCCTTTCCAGAGCTATCTTTGTCCTCAGAGTCACCATCTCTGTTCCACAGTCTATGTTCAACACTTACCTCCAATGCACACATCCCAAAGGAGTAGATGTCCACAGCCGTGGTGACGTTGGCAACTTCTGTAACACAAAAATAGCATTGTTATCAGTCAGCTCTGCATGCAGCAGCAGCACTGCACCAGGCTGGGACAGTCCTGCAGCTTCTCCCTCCTCTGCTACCAAAGAACAGAGGAGCTGAAGCATTTCAGCAGGCAAATGGCTCAGAACTGTTAATGTGACATCTTTCAGGTGCCTGGAACTGAGAACAAGGTGCAGAACAGCTTGGAAGCATCAGTAAGGCCAAAAAAACCCCCAGGCTTGCAGCCACAGCCACAGTATACCTCCATATTCCGGGGCAAAGAAGTGCAGGTTCTTCTGTTCCTCTCGACAGGTCTTCACGTGGTTGTTAATTGTGTCCGGTGCCACTAGAAGAAAACCAGGAATGCTTAGGATACAGGAAACCACAGCCCATCCCTGATGAGATCCCAGGGAACACCTGCAACTCCAGGCCCTTGGTGCCCAAAGGGGCAGAATGTTGGCATGAAGGTGAGTCTTCACAGCCTTCATCTCTTGTCACCTGCCCCCACCTGATACATTCCTGCATTGTTTCCTTGGCAGCTTAGCATCACTCTCCAAGGGCAAACCTGGAGACCACAACTGCTGCCTACTGGGAAGACAAGGTGGGAGCAACACCCACTTGGAATGCCTCACTTCAATCAGACCTATAGCGTTTGACACAAACAACTCATTCAGAACAGCAGCCTGAGAACAGCCAGAGAGGCCAAGGTCACTGCAATTGGTCACCACCTCGGAGTTCTGGGAGGATGGACCTACCGGGCAACTCTTCCATGTTTCAGGACGATGCTGGTGCCAAAGTGCCTCCAGACAAGAATCAAGCCAAGCTGCTGAAGGAAGGGAGGTGACCACCCAGACAACAGAACCTTCCAGCAGCCAGCACCTCCATAAACCACTGGGAGCTACAGGGAGGAAATAACTCATAGCCACAAGAACAGCGAGCAGAGCACAAGTATGGACCCTCATGAAAGATAAGCCTTTGGGACAGCCACCTCTGCAGAGGTGGCTCTGCAAACAACTCTCTGAAACTGTGCAGCTGTCTCTGCCAGGGAGAAACACGGAGGTGGGCAGGGAGCATAGAGCCACCAGCCATTTGAAGCTCTACTGTCACACTGGAATGTGCCCAGTACCAGAGTCTCAGGCCCATGTCCCACCTGGTCACCCTCCTGGACAGTCACAGGTGGTCCTCGTTTGTACTGACACAATGTGGGCTGACACAGGATGTGCCAAATCACCTGTGTTTTTCTACACCGAAGAGGATTCCCAGCTGAGTGACTAGTTACCAGTTTCAGAGAGGAGATGTTCTTTGGGATCTAGTTAGACAAGAAGGACCTCCCTTGCTAACTCAGCTCAGCCTTGCTACATGGCACATACCAAATCATATAACCCAAACTGAGCGCTGGAAGCAGAGCTTGCTCCAATAGCTAGGGGCTTCTTTACCAACCAACCATTCACAAGTAACTGCTTTCTGTTCCCTGTGTTAGCTCTGATCCTAGGAGTCCAGCAAGATGACTTCATTCCTAGTGCACACCTGTTCCCAGACATCACCAAATCTTCTGACCTTCACATCACCAAGCAGCATAAGCTATATTCTTTGTCTTTCTCCTAAGACCTGTTCTCTTTTCCCTGCGACACTGACTGCTTTAGACAAGTTCTGGCTCGGGCCATGCACCATGACACCGGTTCTCTCTACTGGGGACTCTGCCCCCAAGGATCTCAACACCTCTCACATGACAAGCGGCTGGAAGCCTCCCTCAAGGAGCCAGCAAGCACCTGGTCCTCATCAGCACCCAAATGATGAGCTCTGGACTTCTATTCACCTTAGTATTTTGTACTCCTGAGTCAGTTACAACTGGAGTTTGCCCAGTCTTCTGCACTGGACTGGATGTGTTCCTGTGCTGCTGCAGCCAACGCCTCAGCCCCAGCCCTGTCACCACACATCCATCCAATGCCACACTTGGCACATGAAGCACTCGTGGCTTGTCCAGCACACTGGGTTCTCATACCAGGCCTTCTAAAGGGAGTATTTAAGGCTTCAGAAACCCTTCTGTTCCAACATCAGATTTATATTGTTGTTTATGGGATCCTGAATGTCTCTGTGCCCAATGCAGTGTACAGGAGCTATCATACAGATGTTTGTGATACCTGTTAAACCTGCAGCTACTGCAGGCACGTCAGAGGGAAACTAGACAATCTGAGTATAGAAAATAACTTATTTTTAACTCTTCTATTTGTTCTGCCTTTCTTATCAGTACAATGCATTGTAAGGGGAAACAGGGACCAAAAACTCAACAACCCAAGTCCTGCCAAACATGGAGCAGAATCAGCCAAGAAAAGTCACCCTCCACATAATGTTGTGATCAGCTTCATTTTCCAGTTAAATCCTGTTATGACCACATGTTGGATGGCAAGGGCCAGTTCACTACGCAGGCACTCTGTTCTTGGCCCCTGAGCCCATTTAAGGACAGGGATGAGGGCAGTAATCAATCACAGAACATATTATCAACAGCAACCACAGCTGTGATGGCTGACACACTTCCATACCAGACAGGCAGGTAGAGTGGAAGTCTAGCCCAACTTCTATCTAAAGTGTCCTTAATGAGGTCCAGCCTTGATAATCAGCTCCTCTGCATCCAGGTCCTACAGACCTTCTGCAGCAGCACCAGCACTTCTGGAAAGAACCAGGCCTGCACTATCTTTGGGACCCTCCAACTCAGATACACAGAACTGAGACACAGGCAGCGCTGAATCTGCTGCTGTGGGTCAGCCAGGGACCTCTCTGCTCTGGTACTCTGGTCCTTGTGCTTCCTAACTTGCTAAGTCCCACTGGAGTGTTTTTCCATCACTGTTGCAGAGATTGGCTCTGCAGCTGGGTTTGATCAGCCACACTTGGCAGAGAATCCACTTGTTCCAGCCATTCACATCCCAGCTCATGTGCAGCTTGGCTGAGATGGCAGGCTGTTATTGCAGAGCTGAGGCAGCACAGGGTCAATGACATCAGGCCCCCAGAATCTCCTGTGTGTCTCAGAGCTAAGCAGGGACAGCCCTGCCAGGCACAGTCCTGCTCTATGCATCACTGACAGCACAACATGCTTCGGAGGTCTGCTCTGAAAAATGTCCTGCAGGTGTGTTCAACACACCAGGCAGAAGTTCTATTACAATTGTGACAGCATTTTAGATGGGAAGACAAGAAACTTCGGGTTTGGTCTGGTCACTGTTGCAGATCATCTTGATGCATGGGCCACTTAGCACTGACAAGGGCTTGAGAGCTTCACCTGAGCCTACATTTTAAACCAGCCTCCTGAGTGTACAAGGTAAGAACACACACCTCAAGTTCTCTCTGACATATGCTCTCCTGCCTGACTCACAGATGGCTGCTATCTGTCACTTATACACCTATTTCTATATTCTCAAACTGGCTCCACGCTGTACATGATTGGATGGGTGAAGGCTGAGGATGGCTATTAAGTGAGACAAATGATGAAGACCGCAAAGGAAAGTCAGGTCACAAACAGTAACAACAAATGTGTCTTTTTCAGCCACAAGAGGATGACTACAAGGGGCAGATTACAAGACACAGCCCCATGGGATTGACAAGTCTGGTGGGCAATTAGCAGAGATGAATTTCAGAAAAAGTTTCAGTCAAATACGGTTTCTGAGCAGGGCAGGTGATAGGAGGAGACGTGAATCACAGCAGAGGGTAGGACAAGCAACCTGTCTGACAAGCTGAACTCAATCTGACAACAAACACATAAAAAGAGATAATTGGCATTCCTACAGGAACATGCTGTAGCTGGTGAGACTTCTCAAAGCCTCAAGAACACGAAAAAAGAGTTGGCCAGAGTAAGCGGACAGCCTGTGCACCCACTGATTGCTGGCAGTGCCAGCCAAGGAGGCAATGGTGGCATTCCTTCCTCGCTGTCCCCACAGCAGGTTTAGCAGCGTTGCCTGGGAATCCAGCCCCCTGCTCTCAAACACTCCACGCTGCAGAGCTCATTCCCCTCTTGGGCAGTTTCCATCTCACACCCCCCTTTATTCTGCCCTCAGAACTTCCTCCTTGCGGGCAGGAGCGAGCTGCCCACTGTCCCACAGTCCTGCCCACGGCCCTGCCCATGGCTCTGCCTCTCCTCCTGCAGCAGCCACAGCTCGGGGTCCTGCAAGCACGTGAGCATGCTGCAAAGCAGGACATGACTCCACTCCTCAGCAAGGGGCTCAGTGCCCTGTCCAACAGAAAGCAGGGGAAACCAGGTGCCCGTGAGAAGGATCAACAACTGACCTCTAAGAGTGTCCCAGGCTCGCTGTGCAACCCAGCAATGGGACAATTAACCCCTGTACCACAGGGACCCAAAAACTATCAGCTGAACCCAAGACCACCTCTGCAGCTATAAAGGAGCAACCACGGGGCCAGGAGAGGTATGAGGCCGCATTATCATCCCCTGCACTCATATGCCCAGACACTCTCACTCCTGCAAAACGGTGCAAGACTGCACAAACCCACAAAGTTACACAGTTTGCTTTCTCTGCACACACTGATGACAAAAGCTTTTTTTATTAGGGAGAGCAAGGCCTAGAAAATAAGGAACAAGGAAGCTATCTGGCATAAAAAGCAGCATACAGCCATTAAACAAGGAGTCAAACAGGAAGAAGTGTCAGATTTATGCTGACCACAGAATAAAAGCTCCCTACAGCCCTCAGATCTGTATCGGGCATTGCAACACTGCAATGTTTGCAACACTGAGTCACCAGGAGCAACAGGATTTTATTATTTTTAACAGTCGAGTATCATTAGCTGAAGGGGCAAATGAAGATGCAGTGTATGAAAAGTTCACTACACACTGCTCCCAGGGCCAGGTAAAGCTCCCCATGTGCTTACACACATATGCACTCCTGCCACATCTATTAGCATGGCTTCCCAACAGGAAACCCAACTCCTGCTAAAACATTGCCCATGGTTCCCTCCAGGGAAAGCACTGCTGGAGCAGAATCAGTGCTACCGGCAACACAGAGTTAACTGCCCTCGCTTGTTTGTCTTTAAGTGGTCTTTTCAGACCTGGAACAAAGGAGCTTCCCAAAGCCTTCAATCAAAGGGAAGGAGGAGACACCTGCAACTGGTGCTGTGCTAATATGAGAATGGGTGAATGAAGACCTGGATGACTACAATCCACATCCCCATTCCCACTGGGAAAGTCACAAAAAAGCAGAGAAAAAACAGAGCTGAACAAAACTGAAGCAGCAACGCCTTCAGTGCAACATAGAAATAACAATGACCTCAGAAAATGGATGTTCCATAACCTGGAGCACTAAACAGAGACATTTAAACCTTTTAAAATATCTTATTTAACTGAAAACAACAACCAATCTAGCTGATAATAATTTTCTGGTGTTTTCATGAAAGAACTGAATCACAGCAGCACACAGAGAGTACACTTGAGCTAGGGAAATAAGTACTAGGAGCAAGAGCTGGCTTTTAAATCTTCTGCAAAATGAAAATAAGTTTCTACTATCACAGCGCAGAAGAGGAAAATCTTTGCAACAAGACCACCAAGGTCACCAGTTCTTACCACTAAACTGGACCTTAAAAATCCCTCCACCCTCCCCCAGACACACACACTGAGCATGTGGTCAGCAGGAGGCAGCTGGAACTTCCAACATGGACAAAACCCATGGCCTGCCACTCACTCATAGCTGCTCCTCCTACTTTAAGCTCTGTGCTTACACAAAAACCCAGGGCAGGTCTCTGGAACTGTTTCTGCCACTCTAGTAATCACAGCAGCAACAGCATTGTAGCATTACAATTACAGCACTGTACCATCACAATTAAAATCAACCTCATGCTATTCAACTCAGTTTGTTCAACAGTTTCTCAAGAACAACCCAAATGAGAATCACCTTCACTTGGAGACAGGCTTTTACACCGGGAGTTTCACAGACAACACAGACCCATGGCACACAAAGCTTTAAAAAAAAAAAAAAAAGCCAGTCCCTGCCCCCCCAAAAGTAGCCTAGATCCAACCTTGGACCTTCTGGAGCTTTCTAGACAAAAAGATCCACTCAAAACTATTTCCTAGCCCAATCTCATTCCCAGCAGCATCCGTGGTCACAGGCAAACTTGACGAATATCTGCCTTAGTTTTGCCAAGTTTGTAAGGAGCCAAGAATGTTTGGCTTGGTAGAGAATGTGCTTGACTCACACATAAAACTGTATAGTTAGAAAAGCTAAACTACATAAATTCATGTTACATCTTCCTAAATCAATGTCAACACGCCATTTTTATGGCAGATTTTTCTGAGTCTGATGACAATTATCCATTATTGTCCCTTTAAAACCACACCTGCCATAGCTGAAAAAATAAAAAATACGGATCCAAGATATCCTACTAACCTCTTATTTCTACATCACCTCAGGTGTCTGTTAAGAATGTGGAAACCAGCATGACATTTAGAGATCAGGAAACAAAATCCAAGGGAGTGAAGTGAAGACTAAAATAAGATTAGTTATGAAAGCATGTCACTCACAGCCTCATTAGCTCAATGCTCAAGCAAAACACGAGCCTTACACCCTAGATTTAGTGTTTTCAAACCCAAATCACTGTTCAAGATCTAAGGCTTAAACAATCCCCAGCTCTCATACCAACAGTACCTCCTGGTACAACAGACTGTTAGAACAAGTTTGCAACTAACCATCCAGGAAAGCTCAGTATTCCAAGGCCATCTGATGCTGTTCCAGCACAAGTGAGGTACCACAGCATCTCCTTATGCATGCAGAGTGCTGGTTTAGGCTTCTCCTGTCCTCCTGGAGCCAGAGCCTTTGGTTCTGCTCACAGGGGCGACGATTTTGGAGAAATGGCTGGCCAGCCCCCAGCCTTGCTGCCCTCAGTGTGGCTGAGCCCAGGCTCAGTCAGGTTCCCATTCTGTGGCCTGTTCCTGGATCAGTCTGCTCGCTGCCACTCTGCCATCCTGCAGCCATCCCCAGGCACACCTGCCCTCCTCAGGACTCAAGCCCTGACTACATCACCATCCCCCTCAGCTACCCCAGATCCCAGATGGAGCTTTCCAGGAGCCTCTGCTCCGTTGGCAATGCAGAGTGAGTGGCACAGCACGTCCTCCCGCCAACTCCTGGAAAGCACAGAGCCCATCTGGCCAGGCCCTTGCCCTTTCCACCACTTCAGCTGACGGTTGGTAGGTTCCCAACTCAGTAGAAACAAACTCTAACCATCGAGAATAACCCTGATGGCAAAAAATAAAATGAATCATTATTTTAAATGTAAACATGGTGTTCTATGCAATAGGGTTACAAATTGCAGCACTCGAATCCTCCTCTGGCTCCCACCAGCCCAACGCCCTCCTCATATGCACACATCTCCCCAAAACCACAGATTTATCTGGGGAAACATCAATAGCCACGCTTACTTCAATACATTTGGGACTCATTTGGGGCAGGAGGGATCTGGCCTTCAGGAGCCAGATACATTCACTAAAACATCCATCTTAAAACCAACACATCTAAGGAGTTCAAACTACAAGCAAGCAGTTGGATAGCCAAGCACACAGTGGGGGCTAGTCCAGGGCTGGGTCCCAGCCAAGGGCAGCAGAGCAGCAGCAGGGAAGAGCCTAATGGACGTGGGAAGTTCAGCTGGGAAGAGCTCAGAACAAGGCATGGCTTGTTGACATGCAGGAGCCAGCATGCACAGGGCCCGTGGACTAGCACACGCTAAGAACATGGAGAGGGAGAAAACTAACAACCAGGGGACTTCACAAAGGGCAGTGCTCCCTCTCTGTAAGGCTCTGGCCAAGAGCACAAGGAACTGTTTGCATCCCAGCACAGAACACGAGCTCTCCAAGCAGGATGCACCTAAGCCAAACAGTTTTACACACAGCCTTATAGCAAGGGAACACTGTAAATAGATCAGTGTGTATGTCTGTGTGTTACAAATATAGATACACACATATATATATAAATATATATATACAGATACACACAGAGATAAAATCATGTACATGACATAAGTGGAGTCACATCACAGGAGCGGAGAAGTTTGCTCACCATTAGCAAATATCCTATGAAAGACTGTTGTAACAGAGCAGCCCGTGAGCGGGAAGTAAAACGAGATAAAGTCAATGAGTTGGTGAACAGCAAAGCACTTACATCCATAGAGACAACTGGGTCAGAGTCAGGGCACACAGGGACAGGACTGAGCACCAGGCCCTGCCTCCAGCCACCTCTTCAGAAGAAATTTACCTAAGGAACATCAGGGTTTCTACCTGAGAACCAGATTGGGCAGGGAAGACAAGGCATCTCTGACCAAGCAGAGGATTATGGCTGACTCTGGGACCAAGAAGCTGGAAAGTCTGTTCTTCTGTGTCCTGCAATCCCACCCAACCCACCCCTTCAGCAGAGAATTCCCTTTCCCTACATCCCAGCAGCTTCTGGCCACAGATCTCAGCAGGAGAACCCACACTTACACACCTGGCCACATGATGCCACAGCAGAGCCAACACCCATAAGAGTCCTGACCCCATGGCCTGGAACTGAGGGCAGACTCTGAGCAGACACAACTAAATACAGACTGAGTCTAAGGTCAGGTGTGGTGCAGACAGGAGAGACACACAGCAGCCATGCCTGGAGGCACAAGTGGGAAATCTGCACTGCACTCCACGGAGCTTCCTCTCTGCTCCATCAAGGTCTCACACAGCATACACAGCTACACTGCCATGTCTCAGGAGCACTGGAGGACACTGAGACCCTCCAGCCTGAGGACTCCCTTCTGCTGGGGCACTCCAAGAGCTGCCCAAAAGGATTTTTAATTCAAACACATCACTTCTTCCCACCTGTGAATGGTTCTTACACTGCCAGTGAGAATTCCGGGAGCAGCTCCCAACAAGGCCAACACAAGCAGGCAGCAGCACCAGGCACCCTGTCTGTACACACTGCTCTTTCCACACTCAGAGCAGCTGTAGCCTGTCTCAGGAACACACCTGGCAGCACATCCCCTTGTTACACAGCACAGACACCCACGGAGGCACCCCTGTGTTGCATGTGGGCTCTCTGAAGAGTACACAGGGCAGAACTTGGACTTAGCACAAAGAATGCCTTCATTTGACCACAGCTCCACAAGGCAGGTGGAACATTCCAGTCTCTGGGAATACCACTGGCAAGTTCAAGAGCTCTAAGTGGTGAACTTTCCTATCCTCATCACAAGTTCTCCAAAGCTCTCCACTCATTTGAAACTTATTCTTCTTAAATCTATTAACTCTGCACTTTATGGCACTGGGAAAAAAAAAAAAAAAAAAGGTTAGCAGATGAATGGATTATGGATGGCTTTTGCATTTAAGCAGTATGCAAAATCCTTCCTCCTTCCCACTCCCTTTTTCTTCCACGGCTAACCCCCAGCACACAGATTCACATACTGAACAGAGAAACAGTGATCAGTCCAGCCAGTGCACATGCTCCTGCACCTGAGGGAGCAGCAAGGAGCAAAGGGCTGTTCCCACACCTGAACACGTGTCACAGGAACCACTATCAGATATTTCCAATGTGACACTGCTCTCCTGGCCCACCCTCCCGCAGCAGACAGCAGAATGTCCTGCAGTGCACACCAGCAGCTGCCTTAGCCAGGATTTTGCCCCACATTCAGCAAGTATTCTCTTTGCCAAAGCCACAGGGAGAGGAACTTTCAGAGCAACACCCTGCACAGTACTGGGGAGAGACAGTACCAAAGCACAGCTCATTCAGTGCACTGAATTCTTGTTGCCCATAAATCCACGGAGATTACTGTCCTGCTGCTTTTAAGTAAACAGGGAAGTGCTCAGATACCATCCAGCTGTACAGAACAAGGACAGGAAGCAGCAAACATGAGCCTGGCATTGTCAGTGACCCTGAAACAACTGTCCTTCCAGGGCCCAAAACTCAAACCCAGCCCATCTGGCACTGCAAAGGCAGCAGTGAGAAAGGCTGCAAAGGCAGCCAGGGAGAAAAGCTCAAGCTCCAACACAACCAGCAGTTGTAGGATGTAGCTTTGCCTTTTCTGGTTGGGTAGGCTCTGCAGGAATAGGATACATCCTGCAACACTGCAAACTCCAATTCCAGCCTGCACTGCAGCCACAGCTTTCCCAACTGGAGGATTCTTCTTCTGACCACAAGCCAACTTGCACTCACTTCCTTTTTTATTTAGGAAAGGATCAGAATCTTTTAGATAAATTATTTCACTTCTGAACATGAGGTGAGCCAGGCAGCCCACAGCTGTGGAGCAGAAAGGTCTGCTCAGGAGCAGCTGCACACGAACACTGCAGCTGCAGTCACACTCCAGCACATCCTGCAGCTGTAACAGCACAGCTACCCACTTCTCCTGGCATGAGCACACCAATGTGACTGTCATGTCCCTCCTCTGCACCTGACAGAAGCAAAGCTTTGTGAAACTGAAGGGAGCAAAGGTGTAACTGTGCTGAGGCCACCATTTGTACCCCACACCTGAAGAATCACCTTCCTTCTACACAGCCTCTGAACAGCACCACTGGAGCTGCATGCCCCGGGAACGGTAGGTCTGATGACCTGCAGGATCTCCCTCTGGTGAAAGCCGTGGCTGCAATGCCAGCTCCATGGGTTTGATTTTACAGACAGCGCTGCCTGCCCTGCAGAAAGATGGCAGCTGCATGATACTTTGAAACTAAACTAAAAAAGGGAATTTCTTGACTATTTAAGTCTTCCCATCAGTCTGAACTGAATGCCAGGGTGTTTGCCACCATCAGGTACTAGATATACTCACTCTTGGAAATCTCTCCCACTTGGACAAAGCCAGGAAAACACAATAAAGTCTTTGTGATGACATGATGACATTAGCTTGTGTGAAGAGCAAGTCTCCAGGTTTACAGGCAGGTCAGGAGCAGAGTGCTCCTTCTGCTGTGACCCTGTCTCCCTGGTACAAGCACAAATCTGCTACCCAGCTCTGGAATAAAACAACCACACCGGAGTTCTTTGATGGGAAGAAAAGCCACAGACTGCAGCTGATGGAGAGGCTATTTCTGGATGACAGGTGATGCAGAGCATTTTTCCCTGTGCACTGCCACATCAAAGCAGAACTCACACAGACAATAGCTCCAGGAAAGCAAAGATCTATTCCTCAGATCGAGAATACTTGCAGAAGTTGAACAACAGGTAGCAAAGCTGTCCCTTGAAAGGTCATGTCAAGGTGTGACATAATGCATCCTGACTGCAGACAGATTTTTAGAGACATGGGAATAGCAGAAAAAAACCAGAGCATGCAAAGATGCTCTGCACTGCCAGGAACATCACTGCTTACTTATGTAATAAACTGTTTTGGCACAGGGTGGCTGCCCAAGCAGGGCGTGTCTGTGCCAAACAGGCCCAGGGCAGCTCAGCAGCCTGAAGGCAGGCCCATGGGAGGGATGCTGCATAAGGATGTCAGGACAAGCTGCTCACTGCAGTCGCAGTCTGTCCACTTTATTATAAACGTGGGTAGCTACAAGCAGCACCCTTGTGGCTTCATGGACACAGCTCCCAAAGCTCCACAGTGCCGGGAGGAGAACTCTCTGTGTATTAACATGAAAATCTGCAGAGCAGATGAACTCACAGATGATGTGCCTACAAAACTTCCAAGCATCATTTCCTGTGTCATGCCCTTGCGACAAAAAGCTAAAGAAGAGGCTAAAAGGCAAACAGTACTCAGTATCAGTCTTTCCTGACTGATGAGCACCTGACAAGGATCCAATCACCAATGAATTCTCCCAGTCTCTGGCACATCTAACGTGGAGGTGGACAAGCACATGTACAACACAAGCCTATCATGCCAGGGAACCTGGAAAGGAGTAGATGCCTTTTTCTGTTTGGGCAGTCTGTCTGACAGGCAGGGGCACCCCCAGCAAGCATTACCTGACCCGATTTTGATCAGTCCGTTGTGCTGGATGAAGATGGTGTCACAGGTCAGGTTGCCATGGATGATGGGAGGATCACAGGAGTGGAGGTAGCTGGAGATGCAGAACAGAGCACTGGTCAAGGCCTTGAATCCCTCCCTTCACCCCTTCCCATGTCAAGCAAATCAGAAAACAGGAGAGCAAAAGGCACATGCCAGGGGTTTACAGTAGCTGGGAGATACAATTCAGTGACTGTGCATCAGCCTCTAGCTGAGAACCAAGAACAAACAGGAATTGTCTCTAATGACTCTCCAGAACATGGGCAGGGGGGGAAGAGAAAGATTTCTCCTATCAGTTCCCAAGAAACTCAGGGTACCAGAGGTAAAGACACAATTTCATCCAACCCAGTACTGCTGAATGGATCCTAAAAGGGTTACAATTTTATACCAAAAATACCAGAGCCTTATTTTCTGTCCCTATTCAAAGGGGACCAAAGAGGCACTTAATGCTATACACACAACTGGTCATGTTTGCCAGCAGGCACAAATAAAGCTTTTCAGTGATGGGTTCCAGGTACACTGTTTTTTCATCTCACTCTGCTGGGGTTTATATTAGCAGCTAGCACAAATGAGGACTGTCAACTCCCAGAAGCTTATTAAAACCCAAACTACTCACCAATAGCTGTATTTTAGCCAAGTGGCACCAAAGCTTTCTCTATGGAGTGCAAGCCATGCTCTGTCATCCAGGCTATTATTTTTCTAAGGTTCTAATTAGCTACTCATCAACTCTAGTGCAGGTGTAAAAGAGTTCTTAAAACCCAAAACACATTCTACTCAGCTGTACTGCTGCACTAAGATGGCTGCAGAAGAGCTGCATCATCAAGAAATGTGCACACACATCTAACGACACCAGACCTCAATATCCATGAATCCACTGCCTGCAACAGGGCTGCAGCCTGCCAACACCATGGAAGTTTTCCTCAGTCCTCTCACATGGAACTTGATTTCCCTGTCACCTTTGCAACATCCTCCTGACTATGGACAAACCCCATCATAAAGCTGAATACTCTGGAGAGCTCCCTAATACTTAACTGCCACAGCCACTGGCACATCAGTCCCAGTTGCTGGGATCTCAAGGCCAGTACCCCACGCACCTGAGAGCAGAGAGGATCTGGGTACACCACCGCTTCCATGCCTGCAGACATAAGAGGAAAAGGATAAAAATCATCCACAAGGAGCTAATCTGTAGTTCTGTGATTCACAGCCCACTTGTAGGAAGCAGTATCCGCTCCAGCTCTTACTCAGTGCAGGTGTAAAGAATCAGTACTCTTATGGTCAGCTTGTTTCTGCATATTCCCATGGGTCCAGAAACAAACCTGTCCTCCAGAGCCTCCCATGAACAGCCCTTTCCTGTGAGAGCCCCTGGAGAGGGACATGCCTGTCACACCACACCTAAGGAAGCTGCAGAGCTGCTGGCAGTAAAGCAGCCAGCACAGAACCGCTGCCCCAGAGAACCTGCAGCTGAACTAGGTTACGGAGACACCTGCAGCAATGCGTTATCACCAGTTCTCATTGGGATCCTCTGCTGAAATGGCTTTCCAGGGGCTGATGGCTCTAAAGAATTTTGGTCATACAGGAAAAAGAGTTACCTTTTCATTCATAGTTTTGTGGTTTTTCTTTGTCTTCTTCAGGAACTGTTTCAAGCTCCCTGACGACATGTACTCAGTGATGAAGATCACCTGTGGGGCAGTATGACACATTACCCTCCACCTTCTTAATTACCTAACAACATACAATGAAAACCCAACAGCCTGATGGCTACACTTACCCTGGCCTTGTTCTCTTTTACATCAGCCCAGTATTTGTGGAACTTCACAATGTTGAGATGATCCAGCTGAATTAAGTTGTCAAACACTGCTTTAACTTTTTCCTTAACATCAGAAACACAAAGACATGTCACATAAGAGACCACACCAACCTATATCCTTCTTTCTTCTTGGGTCTTGGTCCCCTCAAACACCAACATTTATGTCAAGCCCCTGTGCTAACAACAGACAGCATCCCATTTTCTTCTGCACTGCATCTCAGCAGAGTGTGGTTTGATGGCCAGGTCTAAATGAACACAAGGGCTCATGGAAATAGTACAACAGTTTTACAGGACAAATCCTATACAGGCCAGACTTAAGCCAAATTTGCTACATTTGGACAGCACAGCACGCCAAACCCAGCCAATAATCCACACAAAAATCCCAGTATCCATGATCCCACCCCAGGGCAAGGTATGTTTCTCACATCCTGTTGGGAAACACATTAACTTACTTCCTGAAGCTTAAAGTTCTTCCGCTCAGAAAACTGAACTTCATTCCAAACGACTTCCACACCCTCCTCCGTATCCATGGCCAGGTAGGCACTGTCAATCCCCGGGACGTTGCGCTGGTTCACCTGGAAGGAAGGGTGGAGGGACCTGTCAGCTCTAAGCCAGCAACATCAGATCATTGCCACACAGCACTCATTGGAGAATTATGAACTCTGCTTATTCATTTTCAATTAAATGAGAATTCCAGGACAGGATTTGCACATGTATCTTGGAGCAGTGCATAATCCAAAACACGAGTCACTGTAGACCATGTGAGCAGCAAGTCCTGAGCATACCGGTGGGAAAACCTCTTGTGCACAAATGCTGTGTCGTAGCAAAGCTGCATTCTGTCAACAATATATTAAATTTTCATGGTTCAGGACACCTGTAGTTCATTCCATCACAAAAAAAAAAAAAAAAGAAACAAAAAAAAAAACCCAAACCAAATCAAAAAAAAACCCCAAAAAAACCCAAAAAAAACCCCCAACAAAAAACCACCAAAAAAACGCTCCAACAGTACAAAAGGGATACAGAAATGTCTCAAGAACTCAGATACAACTTTGTGGAGGAATCCTCTGAAACTCAATCAAAGCAGAGAGGAATGAGGGGAAAGCTAAAGCTTGAGAAGTGGGAACCAACGACACAAGGGAAACCACTACAGTAATTTCTTTAGTTGGTAATTGTAAACCCTGACCCAGCACGCCTACATCCACACCAAATACTAAAGACACAAATGAGCACTCAGAAAGCAGCAAGGTAAGGGGAGGGGACTGAGAGTTTAGAGCCCAGCACTAGCGAATGGCAAGGGCTGTGGGAGGACATAAAGCTGGAAGACACAGAGATCAGAGGTGAACCCCACTCCCAGCAGCAGAGTTTTCCCTAACATTGTTTTTCTTCAAATACCTAGCAGCATTCAAAGATGAACACGGTCTCTTTCATCCAACATCCATGGCATGTACTGTAATGCCTTTGCCAGGCAATTTCACAGGCACACAGCAGTCACAGTCATGGTGAACATCTCACTGCCCCAGGCAACGTGCAGTGATAGAACTGGATTCAAAGCACTTAGAGAGGACAAGAGGGTAGAATTCATCTTTTAATTGTCAACTGGCAATCATTACTGTTCCCATCCACTGAGCGCACACCAAGAATCACTTTAGAGATTCACAGGATAACCTCAGCTGGAAGAGACTCACTGAAGTCCAGCTTCTGGCTCTGCCCAGGAAAAACCCAAGAATCCCACCCTGTGTCTAAGAGCATTGTCCAAACACTCCTTGAACTCAGACAGGGTTGGTGCTGATTACCAGGCTTGGCAGCTTTCAGCTGATCCCATTTTTCCCCTAAGGTAACCATTAACACAGATTTGCCTGGCAAATCCAGACTCCTATCACCTCCAAAACCTGGCCATTTCACAGCTCCTCCTTATCATATTGTGTCACCTTCTCTTCCCTCACTAGGGATCCTATCAGCATCCTATTGCTGGAAACTTCTTACCTTCTTATATAAGAGCTCCCTCAAAAATCCCTTCTCCCTTGGCAGCCACTTTCACATGATCAAATTTACCTGATTTCATCATTCCAGCTGAGTTACTGTATCCCATTCTCCTCCTTCTGTAGCCTGACAACACAGAGTATCAGGCCACCAATACAGGTAGGATTCTTTATGATCTTCCAAGGGACTCTGAACAGGCCCAATGACATTTAATATCCTGACACTGCAGCTGACACACTGCAGTGATAAATGATGCCCAGCACAGTAAAACCAGAGTGATACAGACTTCTCTTGCAACTCAGCAGTAAATGAGTATGACACAGCCAGCTAGCTGCAAGGTGTGGCACAGGCAGGAATAAGGGGTACAGGCCAAAATTACATAAGGAGAGCCTGGGCTACAGAGGACAGCTATGGAAAATTATCACACAAGGTGACAGCCAAGCATGAACCACCCCACTTCCTCCCACTTGAGCCGCCTACATAACTGAGGGGTGAAAGCACTGAGATTCAGTTTGGGAAGACATTCACATTGATCTTAAACACTTGATTTTATATATATATATATAAACATACCAACAGGCCAGGTCTGTTATGTTTCATCATTAAAGAAATAAAGGAAGGAATAAAAATTATTAAGGATAGAACATTTATTCCTTCAAATTTTAGAATAAGCAGTATCTTGGGGATGACAGCAGCATAAAGTCAGCCAGTACAATTACTAAAGCTGAATGGCAAAAGGCTTTAACTTCAGAAAAGTTTAAAGAAGCCCAAGGCAGCAGAAAGGCAGGTGTGTGTGAGCAGTGCAAGGACAAGGTAATAGCCACCACACTGATAGCTAGAGCCCCTGCATCCCTCTGGATTCTCTTTCTTCATCCCACTTGCTGCCTGTTCACAGAAACATCAAGGTTGGAAAAGACATCTAAATCATGGAGCCCAACAGTTAAAGGCCCCCTACTGAAAGGCCTCCAGCTTTACTGGATTGAGTAAGTCCTCAAGTACTAGCAACTACTGAAAATCTGCCTCAATAGTGCAGCTGGGACCGGACTCATCACATCTCCCACTTCTGGCCAAGCTCCCCAAGCGGAAATGGTTTCTATGACTCGTAGGCAATATTCCAGAGCACCAGATATGACTCAAGACACCAAACCCGGCTGACATCACCAATGGCAATTCTGTTTCTCAGGAGATCTGACACCTTAGGGAGAAGAGTAAAAAGGGAAAAATGCAGACAGACAGCTGAAAGGCCAACAGCAGATTCCTCCTGCTTGCCAAATCCCTATCACACATCCCTTTCCATGCTCAGCAAAGCAGAATCCTAAACCCTCACAAAAGCATTGAGATAATGTATTGCTCTGGTGTTTGTCCCAGACAGCCCCCAGACTAGGCAGCTTTTACACTCTGAGGGAGGAAGTGACCTGAGCCCAGCTTAGCCTGAATTTCTGCAGCACAGCAGAGGAAGCAGCTCCACACTACAGAAGTACCAACACAGCTCTGAGTCCATGTAAGCAGGAGGCAAGGAAATTCACAAAGAATTTCAAGTGAATTACTCAAAGGAGTATAGGTGGAGTGGCACAACAGCTCTAAGGCGAAAAAAGTCTGGAAGCTAAATTTCCCTTCAGAATGGTTATTCCATTGTCCAAGGCATATTTTTTCTATAGCTCTCAAACATCTGTGTATCTGTTGCTGAAAGAACACAGACTTCTGGAAAGACATTCTTTAGTTCACATGATCTCTCAACTAAACAAAGAATAAAAACAGCCTAAATCACAGTGATGATTTACAATCTAGGAAAAAAAGGTATAAAAATTGGGAAAAAGTCCACAATAACTAGAGTATAGTACAGAATGGAATTGCACATTGAAAAGGAGCTGGGGAGTGGCAGCACACCAGGCCAGACCCTTACAAGAAGCTCCAGATCTGGTTCAGAGTAGCATGAACATGTTAACCAGTTTCTCTGGCCACTTGTTTAAGCCAGAGACAGGTGAAAGCTCTGCCCAACCACCTGGCAAATGGTTGGGACTAGAGATAAGAGACCCTCAGGGCCAGCAGCTGGGCCATGAGGAACTCAACTTTGCCTTGAGCTGTGGGGAAACAAAAAGCAGCCAATTTACCAACAGAATCTGAACAAAAAGGTCTCTCTGGGGTCTGAGGCTAATCCAGAATGTAACACAATAAAGAATGCCAGGTCCACTGCAGGCAAAAGGAAAAGAAATCTAACAAAGCAAAGAAACAATCCTACTTCATGTTTTAATTAAACTGACACATTGGCCTTGGCAATTACAGTCATGGTAGTAAAATGCTTGAAAGGCTTTAATTCAACAAGAAAATGAAAATAACCAGTGTAATTTAACAGTGGCAAGGAAAGGAAGGTATTGATTATTACCATGGCTGTACAGACCACCTCATGCAGCAACTAAACTGCATGGAAAAGACAATCTGACCATCAGCAATACAATAATTGGTTCTTGCAGACATGCTGCAACAAGAAACAAGATCAAACACATCAACAAGAAGTTAGTCTGTTAACCCAAGGGACACGCCTGGACTATTTAAAGACGGGGTTAAAAGTCCTCCATGTGTGGAAGCTCTCCCTCGCTCATGACTTCACTGCACCAGTTCAGGAGCTGCTGTGCTGAGACCTGAGCCAAAAGCTGACACATCCTTTAGGCACCAACAGTATGTGGCCTTGTCACCTCCCGTGGGTCCTGTTCTGTGCTGACCCGCACAGCTGAGCCCCTCTGGGAGGCACGACAGCCTGCATGGAGCCCAGGGCCCCCCTGCCAGCCAGAGCTGCAGCTGCTCTACAGAAAAGTGGCAAGTTTTGAACCACTGCATGCTGTCACACTGCCCATGTCACACCACCATTCTGCAGGCTGTCACCTCGTGGCCATCCAGCCTCTCCAAAAGCACTCTGACAATTCTGGCTAACAACACGCTGCAGGACACCCCTAACTATCAATTCCCGCCAGGCAACTCCCCAGGCAGTAGATCAGCAGTTTATAAAAACACAAAAGTCTGACAGGAGTCAAGACACTTTGCATAGAAGCCGCACTTCTCTGGATACAGTCACTGAGATTGGAAAAGCGCTCTCAGATCATGAGTCCAGCCACTCCCCCAGCACTACCAAGGCCACCACTAACCCATGTTGCAAAGTGCCACATCCATACAGCTTTTAAATTCCTCCAGGGATGGGGAACTGCACCCCCACCCTGGCCAGCCTCTGCCAAGGCTGGACAAATCTTTAAGGAAGGAATTTTCCCTAATACCCAACATGAAACCTCCCCTGGCCCATCTCCAAGTCATTTCCACTTGTTCTGTCCCTTGTTTCCTGGCAGCAGAGCCCAACCCTCACCTGGCTGCACCCTCCTGTCAGGGAGATATAGAGAGGCAGAAGGTCTCCCCTGAGCCCCCTTTTCTCCAGACTGAACCTCCTGCAGCCCCCTCAGCCGCTCCTGGTGCTCCAGCCCCTTTCCCAGCTCTGTTCCCTTCTCTGGACACACTTTCATCCCTCAGCATCTCTATTGTTGGGAGGGACCCAGAGCTGACCCCAGTACCGAGTATCCCATAGGGAGACAGGCATCATTCCATCTATTTAATGGATACCAGAAATAAATACAAATTGCCTAATGCAAAGGGACGAGTGCTCAGTTTCACTCGGTGCTTCAAAACAAACAAGCAATCCAGTGGAGCCCAAGAGCTCAGTCATACTGAGCTGGTCTACGGCAGGAGGAAGAGGCAATGATTCTTCATCCCTAACTCCCAAAGGGAAACAGAAACAGCACAGCAAAATAAGTAAGGGAGTGTGGAAGAAAACCCAGTATCTATAAACAAGCTCATTCAGACAGTTCATCAGGAAGGTTCTGGTAACTGCACTGGGACAGTAAGTTCAGATGAGTGCCAGTAGTGTGAAACTCCTTGGAGAGAGGGAAAACCAGACAGGATAAACTCCATGTGAGCTACTCCCAGTCTGCTATAGCCCATCCTGTTCTTCTGGGATACCTTCATTTGGCAGAGAGATCTTCAAATCACTCCAGGTAACTCCGAACAGTATCAATCACACAGGAAGGGTTGAAAGATCATGACACTTAACAGAAAATGCCAAAAAAATTGGTATACTGTGGAAGTACCAGTCTTGGAAACAATCCCAGAAGCCACATGAAACACTAATGAAAAGTGATTATTTCACGTTTTCTGATAATACTGGAGAAAGCGCACAATGAAGTGAGCAAACATCATATTTTAAAAAGGACGATGAACACCTGAACTTGACACACATCTATAAATTGCAAAGCTAACTGCCATAAGATGTCAGAAGTTAAAATGGCTGCTAGGTGAAATAATGCGTAATTTTGAAATGGAATAAAAGTATTTGGGTACACTACTCACAGGATGTTCCAAAAGTATGGAAAGAGAATGATCAAGACAAGTCTCAAGCCAGACCCTGAGCCTTGTCACCATCACCTGTACTGTGTTTTTGTTTAACTGTTTTTCAAACAATCTCAATCTCTGTGTATGTGCACAGGCAAGAACACACATCTGCAAGTGAACTTCACGCCAGATTAGCCAGAGAGTTGGGACAAGAGGTCTTGGGATCGGATTTTGCAGAGACAGAGGGCCAGGGAGACATGCACGAGACACCCGAAAAGGGATTTTTCCTGAGCACTTATAAAGAGGAACAGGACACAGCTATTCCTGTCATTCATGTCACCATAGGATGCTTGAAAATCCCCATGCTTCCATGGCTAACCTACATCGGGCTGTGCCTCTGCCTATCAGGATTTGCCATGCAGCCTCCCTGCAAGCAGGATCTGGAGTCCGAGCTAGCACACAGCCTCTCCCCTCCGCTGGCCCAGCAGGAAGCCTCTTCCCAAGCCTAAGCTACCACCAAACCTGTAGCAGCTGTCAGGATACCACAATTGCTGCCTGGGCTTCCCAAGACAGAGGGCTGACGAGGGAAGGCTTTGGTGCTGCTGCAGATCATGGTACTTTGAGAACAGTTCTGTAAGGAATGCAGAGAGAACTCCATCCCTCAGTCGCAGGCAGCCGGGGTGTTACCAGCACCTCCAGCCTCCCAGGTGTGCTGGGAGAGCAGAAGCCAGGCACCCCTGCTCCAGCCACTGCTGCAAGGAGTGCGTGCCAGCTGCCTGTCACAGCCTGTGAGCAAGGACAGAATGGGGTTGTGACAAAAGCTCAAGTCCCTCTGCACCCTGAAGTGCCCCTCAGCTCATTCTGGAACATCCCAAGGGTTCATTTCTTTCCGAAAGGCCCCGCACGAGCCAACAAAAATGTTAAAAGACTTCACATATTCCCTTCTTCTTAATACCTTCTCTGTGGTCAAGGAACGCTATAAAAACTACAGCATGGCATTAGTTTTCTCCACCAACTGGAAAAAAACAGATCCGTTGTCAAACCCTGGCAGGGAGCTGGCAGCCCTCCAAGTGCCAGCTTGCTTGGAGGACTGGTGCTTATCTTTTACTACCTCAGCAAGTTTCTTTCCAGTCACAATAGAGGCTGAGAAAAATCAGGCTCTTGCATCCCAGAATCCAAACACTCAGTCTGTTGGCATTTTTTCCCCAAGAATCCTGCGCCCTGTCCCCTTGAAGAAATGTAAATACAGAGGTACAGAAATCACCAACTGCCTTCAAATGAAAAATTATTCAAGCAACTGAGACTCCCCCTAGAAGTGAGAAGACAACAAAGAGATAAAGATGCAGCAGACCCAGTGTTTCACTTCCTGTCTCTGAGTTCACATCCTCATGAATCACAGCTCTTTTCTTAACACTGGATAGTTCCAGCATAAATTGAGAGCATCTGTAAGCCCGCGCACTGAAATCCAACTGTAACGTCCAGCCATCAACAGCTGAGAAGTGCCAATCCAATGACAGACAAATCTTACATAGAAAAAAGAGAACCAAACTAACACCAGTGTGCCGCCTAAATTAACTTTCTGAACTTCTAGTTTCCAATGAAGAACAGCAAAACTGGACTCACAGGCACAGGCGCACACTGTCTCAAACTCTACTCCCTGAGTTCTGCTCCTGACCTGACACCCAGGGCCACAGGGAACTCCCCCCATTACACTGTCAGAGTCTGCACACCACTGCAAGGGAAGTTGTGAAGGGCTGCAGCTTTCTTCTGGCTACTTGACAGGGAAAAATCCCAGACAGAAAAACAAGAATTATTCAACATGGCAACCACTGCATGCACAGCCACACTGACACATGAGGCATGTGCCCAGAGACAAGGCAGAAACAAACACCTTGATCTCAGCAGTCACTGAAGTGGGGCAGAACATGGAAAGTGCAGCAGGGGAAAGTCCAGCAGCTGACTCGCAAATGAGTTAGTAAAACATGAGCCACAGAGCAACAATCAGCCATGAGGTCACTGACAGCTATAAGGAACTGAAACATCACCTGCAGCCACCCTAAAAATCCCCTTCAACACTTCAGAATCTGTGGGACAGATGCACAACCCTTGTGCCTGCTGTCAGTGCAGGACAGCATGATCAGCACTGGGACAAGTTTCCAGATGATAGACAGGACACAAGCAGGGCTGCAAGAATAACACAATGTTCTCCCACTGCTCTTGAGCAGCCTGGCATATTCTCTGAGAAAGGGTAAAGGTATTTAAGCAGAGAGCAGTGCTCATTCTCCCATTTTCTCCCTCTTCTGTTCTAAATGCCAGGTTTCACGTTCTCGCAAAGTCTCCTGCTGAAGAGCACAGCAGCATTCGATGAGAGCAGCACCATGCCAGGCTCCTGTATCTCCTGACCAGCCTACAGAAGAGGCAGCCAGGCCCACCCAGGCCTGCTGGGCCTTCCCCCTTTTCACCTTGACAGACACACTCACACACACCCTGAAAAGGGGACCTGCTTGTGCCCACACATGCAGGACTCAGATTCCTTCTTACTAAAGTATACAACAAAGTACTTCTTATAAAGTCTTGGCTTACACAGTCACACAGTTTTCCTCCTCAGAAAAGGTACAGAAAGAAACCTGGTTAACAGACAGCCACAGCACACAACAAACCCAAGGACATAGTCATCTAGGAAGGGTTGAGCCTTTCCTACTCACAGGAGCTCGCCAAGCCAAACACGGTAACGCTGGCTGTAAATAAAAGGTTCTGCTGCAGCAGCGCACAACTTTTCCTACAGTTGTGTGTCATCCGTGCACCTTCCAGGGACAGCAGGCACAAAGCTCTGAGTTTCAGGTTCACCACTAGCCAGCTTCAGGAGGCTAAAACTGACCTGCTAATGTGATGCTGCAATCCTGCTCCATTAGGAAGTTTCTATTCCTAGGAGGCACAGCGGACAATTCTTGAGATACTTGGACAACCCAAGAAAAGTAAGTTATGCATGCATGCCACCTGCAAGAAGGAAGTGGAGTGTTACAGCAGGACAGCAGAAACAGAGGGGTTGGTTTTTCAGGGAGAGCAACCAGAAGGGAGCCAGGTGAGCACAGGCTGGGAGACCTCACCAGCCCCGTGACCACTGTGCCCTCATGCTGTGGGGCTTTGCCCTGTGCTTCAGCCATGGTACAAGATCTCCTGTAAAGCCTCACCTGTGTGCTCGTCAGGAGAGCAACCAGGGATGTGGACACAATTCCAGAGCCAGATTCAGCTCTGGGAGGAAAGCAGCACACTCCGTAACACTGCAGGAACCACAGGTACTACTCCATGTTCCACAAAAAATGAAATTTGGGGAACATAAGCATTTTCTATCTTATTAAAAAGGGTTCTTAGTTAAAAATGTCACAGAAGCATTTGATTTTAATAAAACTGCTCTGAACTCTTGCAGGAATTGCACTCTTTGCACTACAGAAGCTTCCTGTTTATAAGACAGAATTACAATCAATAAACTCAACACTCAATCCTCTTTTACATCTGAAATTTAAGCAGGAATAGAATGCAGAATAGTCAGCTGAAGGGACCTCCACAGATTCCCTGGTTCCACTGCTCAACCCAGTCAGGGCTGGCCCACACCACAGCATGCTGGGCATTGTCCAAATGCCTCAAACATGGACAAGCCTGGGGCAGTGGCCTCCTCTCCAGGAAGCTGGGGCAGGTGTGACCCTCTCAATAAGGAAATGCTCCCTCTTGCCCAGCATGAGCTTCCACAGACGCAGCTTGGAGCCGTTCCCTGCTGTCCTGGCCTGGGATCCCAGTGAGAAGACCAAGAGTGGGACCATCTCCTCTCGTGAACAACTATGTGTAATAGCCCCAGGATGGGGCTCTGTGCCGTCCCATCCTGCTCCTACCTGGACGAGGTTTGCCCTCTCGATACCAGGGCACATGCTCGCCCCAGCAGAGATGCTGCCGACCAGCACCCGGGTCTCTTTGGTCCCTTTCTGCAGGGCTCTGCTCAACCCGCGCCTCTCCCCGTTCAGCCTTGTTCCCAGCACCATTTCCCCTTGTGAATCCATGTACTTTCATTAGCGGATATGGTTCAGCCCGGGCGGCTGAAGCTCAAACACGCTCGCTGCCTCCAGCGGCCCCGGTTCGGGGGCTCGGCCAGGCCGGCGCTGCCCGGGGCCCGCCCGGCGCCCCCTCCCCGACCCCGCCACAGCCCCGAGGGTGTGGCCGTCTCGGGGCGCGGCCAGAGCGGGCCGCAGCCAATGGCAGCCGTCCGCGGTGATGTAACGCTCCGAACCGCCTGCCATTGGTTGGCGAGGCCGACCCGCGGGCCCCGCCCTGGCCGCCCGGCCCCGCCCCGCGGTGCCCCGGGACCGGCCCTGGGTCTGGTCCCGGTCCCGGTCCCGGTTCGGACGGGCCGCGGGGCGCTAGGGAGGGCCTGAGGATGCTTCCCCCGAATCAGGAGCAGGCGGCCAGGCCGTGCGGGGGTGGAACGGCCAGCGCAGGCCGTCCTGCCGCCCCACGACCGTTCCGGGACTGGCGGCGCGGGCACCGTCCCGTCGAAATCTGCTCGTTTCGGTAAGACGGCACCGACATCCCCGGCTCACATCCTGCCCGCTCCTCCCTGCTCGCGGGCCCTCTCTGTACTGTCTGCACAGCCCCACCTCTGCTGCAGCGAGTGCAACACTCATGGATGGCAAACCAGTATTTTTCTTAAAAAAAGCTATGCCATTACATTTCAAAACCTACACGGGAGCACGCCACTCGGAGCAAGCAGGAAAGAATGTCACACCTAGGAAGTACCAGAGCTCAGGCAGAACACACTGTCTCACTCCGCAGCCATGTGTGTGCACCCATTCCTCTCCACATTATCATGTCTCATTGTTTCCACGGTGCCATCTCATCCAGCATCCAGCAGATACTACCATAATAAAAGATCGGGATTGCATCAACGGGAAAAGGTCAGCAAATGCTTTTTCCACCGAGCAACATCTCCCTGTGAGGGGTAGCGCGTAAGAGCCTGTTCCCACACTGCACTGACAGGAATAACCAGTCACACCTCCCGGGGAAAAAGGGCACTCTGCTCTGGGATGCTCAGAAAGCAAAGCTGTTATTCCAAATACATTTCAGCTTAGGACATCTGCAGTGCCAGAGTTTACTCCAGAGAGCAGATCGGCCCCAATGATTACGACAGCAAAGGGAGTCTGATGTCATGCAGTCCAGGGAACAAAAGCCTCTCCACAAGCTGGGGGCTAACTGAGCCACAAATTCTCATGTGAAATCCAGAGGAGACACCAGGATTTCACTGCAGGGTCAGCTCCCAGTCAGACACAAGTCTGTGCAGCCTTGATGAGTGATGGCTTCAGCAGCAGCAGCCCCAAGCTCACTCAGATCACTCAACAATGTCTTCTGTGGCCCCAACACCCATTCCTCAACCTGTGGTGGTAGAGCAGAGCTCTGATCTCTACAGAGGCAACCTGAAGCCATAAGACAATCATTCAGCCATGCCAAAATTTCAATTAATTTCATTTGTCTGCTGAAAACCGAAGAAAACGTTAGAGCCTCCTAAATCTTACTTGTCCTGTAGGAGAATACAGAAAACCCAGTGTCTCTTTGTGTCAAAATGATCAGTAATAAGTAAAACATATTGAAAAGACAACATAAACAAACCAGCTTTGTTCTCCAGCATGTGTCCCTTCAGTGCAGAACAAGAGATAAAGCACTTCAGGTATGGAATATATTGTGAAGGACAGAGCCAGAGCTTCATATTCCTTTAAAAAAAGGTAAAAAGGAAACTTTTTTTTTTTTACACAATGTTAAAGCTACATTTGTAACCAACTTGCAGAGCTTCACCAGAAAAGGCACATTCTGACAACACCATGCCAGTGCTCGGCTCACATTAAACCAAACCATGACAGCTGTCAGCAAGCAAAGGTGAAGAACTGCAGGGAATCCCTGACCTTACTTTGACCTCCACATTTACATCAGAACAAATTACTCTCTCCCCACCACTGGGGTTTGCACTGCCCTTTTTGCAGTGGTGGATAAAGCAGACAAACCCCTGTGCTCAGCCCCTGACTTGGCTGAGAAAAGCCCCATCAGCACTTGTGCCGCAGTGCTGGAGCGAGCACATTGTCTGGCTGTCAGCACTTGCCAGGGCTGCACAGTCTGCCCAGCTAGGGCAGGGGCACCGTGCCAGCACAGGGCAGAAACCAGTTTGTGCAGACAGCCCCCAGGAAGAAAAACAGAGCAGAAAAAAAAGGATACGTCCCTAACAACACGATCTAATCTCCTTGTGCCTCTACACAGTACGCTGCCAGCACATGCACTGAGCAGCGGGTACGGGCAGGACAGGCCAAGAAACAAGCCTGTGTGAACTGACAGTGCTTTATCCTGCTTGCAGACCACAAAGCAAAGCAAAAGTGAGGATTCAAAAGCTGATGAGCCCAGACAACTGGCTCAAATAACTGGCCACCTCGGCACCAGGTACCATCCCCATTCCGCAGTGACCACCAAGAACTATCCAGTCACTGCTCTTTGCCATTCCCAGAGAGAAAGATCTACGAAACGCGACGCACACCGGGAGTGCCGGAGCCGCTCCCTGCTCCACAGCAGCAACAGCTGGCCGTCACAGCGGCCTGCGGCAGGGCAGACAGCACCGGCTGCACTCCAGCCGAGACGCTCCGGGCCAGAGCAAGGGCAGCCCTGCGGCTGTCCATCTCCGCGCCTCCCGGGAGCGCGGCGGACCCGCACTCTGGGGCCAGCTGTCCCGCGGACAGGCGGCAGGAGCACCGGGGATGAAGCGGGGGAAGGCGGGACAAGCGGCCGCCCGGGCCCCGCCCTGGCTCCCCCGCAGTCCAGCTCCGGGAACCGGCCCCGGCACTGACCTCCTCGCGCCGCTTCTGCCAACGGCCGCACGGCGACTCCTCCAGGATCTCGGACTCGTCCTCGCTCTCCTCCTCCTCCTCCTCCGGGGGCGCCGCGGAAGTCACCGGCGCAGACACTGAGGTCATCCCCGGGCCAGACGAGGCGGGCTCCGGCTTCGGATCAGAGCCACTGCTGGGCACCTGCTTGGACTCGCCCTCCGACATGCTGCGGTCGTACACCCTGAGAGAGAGGCGCGGCCCGTGAGGCGCGGTGGGGCGCCAGGCCGGGCCGGGCCGGGCCCGCCGGGCCGGACCGGGGCGGGCCGCGCCCGCCGGGCCTGTCAGCCGGGGCCGCGCCCCGGGCCTGCCAGCGGCTCCCGACCTAGCCGGTCCCGGGGCGAAGCGGGGGGGGCGAGGGATGGGAGCCACGCACTTACCGGGCCCGCGGCACCTCCCGGTCCCGAGCACGTACCCGCCGCAACCGCCGCGCTGCGTCACGCGCCGTCAGGGCTGGGGCCTCTGGCGCAGCCAATCAGCGCCGCGAGCGGCGCGTCAGCACCCGCCAGGGACCGGCGGGCGGGGCTCCGCCGTGCGGCGCACGACAGGGGGCGCCCTGCGCGAAGGGCCGCGAAGGAGCGTGAATAGGGCGGGGCACCCCCGTGCAATAGCCAATGAGATAGCGAGAGGGGGTCCTCAGGGTCGCTGATTGGTGGGCGGGCGTGACTCAGCCTATATAAGCCGATGGGTGAGCGCGGGTCCCTTAAGTAGAGGGGCAGCGCAATAATTCTGATAGTTGTGAGCGTGTGCAGCTTTATCTGTGCGAGCGGCCGCCTGCGGCACCGGCTGGCAGCGGCATCCCCGGTCCCAAATCCGCTGTTCCCCTGGAGGAGCCTCAGGGCAGGTCGAAGCCACCGGCGGGCCGTGTAGGTAGTCCCGGGGCGGAGCGGGCCGCGGTGCCGCTCTAGCCGCGCCTCTATGGTCGGCTCTTCCGGCCGCCGAGCTTCCGGCCGCGCGACTTCCGGTCGCCGCCCGCCGGTGCGAGGTCCCGCCGCCCCCGCAGTCCGCCCGCGCCCCCGGTCCGGTCCGGTCGCCGCCGACCGAGGCCGCCGCGGCCGCAATGGGCGCCTACTTGTCGCAGCCCAACACGGTGAAGAGCTCCGGGGACGGCGCCGGGCTCGGGCCGCGCCCGCTGCACTTCGGGTTCAGCGCCATGCAGGGATGGCGCGTCTCCATGGAGGTGAGGGGGTGAGGCCGGCGGGGCGGCGGCATCCACACCCGGCACACCCGACAGGCCCCGACGGCGCCGAATGGCCAGGAGGTCCGGGGCTTCTCGGTCACCCCCTCCTCCCGAGGCCGGGAGGGGCATTTTCCCTCTCCCGGTGCCGCCCCAGCCTTTCCCGAATTCCTCACGGCAGCCGCGTGTTCCGGCTCCTATGGGGAGAGTTCCCCCCTTGTCGTGGGAGACACGTGCGGCTGATAAATCTCTGCGAGAAATGAGGAATTCGGAGTAAGAAAACGAAGGGAAGGAGCGTTTGGTGCTTGGGGTGAAGTGCTGAGTGAAAGCAAGTGGGAAATTCTCGGGGGAAATGCCCGGTTTTCTCCCCTGAAATGAAGTGTCGGTGTCTTGCTGTGCTTCCTTCCTGTTTTTATTTATTTATAGGAAGATTTGTAGGAAGAATTCTCGTGGCTACTCTCTCCTGTCGCCAGTGCTGGCTTTGCTGGGCTCGTTGTGAGCAAATGAGCTCTCACCAGACCCACACCTGGCTGCGGATCCAGGTGTTTGCCCGAGGTCCCCCAGTGCGGGAGGCTGCAGGAACTGCTCCTAAAGGTCTTGCTTGGTGCGATGGCAGTGTGGGGCTGCTGGCCCTGCAGCTCTGTGAATTTCAGGCCCTCTGTGAATTTCAGGCCCTCTGTGAACACCAGTAATGTGCTGGTTTGCTTTCCCTCCTGGGCAGCCAGTAAACAGCTGAATTGGGTAAGGATTGTTCCCGGTCCCCCCAGGTATATCTCTCAGTGTTTGGTTTGTAGCCTATGACTGGTTTGGAGAGGATGTCCCATTCAGGCTGTCAGGTGTTGAGTTTTTGCTGATGTAGGTTCATAAGCCATTTTGTCAGCCACTCCCCCGCTTCTTGGAGAGGGAGAGCAATCGTACAGGTGTCAGATCAGTGACCAGAGGTGTTTCCTTCGTTCTGCCTGTGAAACCCTGGGCTCTGCTTCTTGAGGTAGAAGATGCAGGAGTTGGTGCTTGTGCTCCTGAGATCCACTCAGAGCATGTGTGTGGAACTGGCAGGCAGTGTCTGGGCTGGTCCTTGCCAGTGGCCCATGCAGGGGGGAGCTGATGGCACAGGGACATTTCTGGAGCACTGAGTGTAATCTCAAAGGCGATTAACGTGTGTGTAAGTGGCTAAATGCAGGCGTGGCTCTGGCATCCTTTGCACAGAGCTGGGATGTGTTAGGGAGCCAGAACACTGATACATGAATTGGAACTTCCTTCATCAGGAAGCAACAATGCAAGGGAAAAAAAGTCCAGAAAAAAAATTATAGACATAATTGAAATCTATCTGTGTTTAAGACAATGTCCTCATCAGACTGAATCAGCCTCTAAATTTGTCCTCAAAACCATTATTAAACTTTCTTGGTTGTATCTTGAGTAACATATCCCAGAATGGTGCTAGTTGACGGTGCTGGTGGGCTCACTCAGCCCTTCCACAGCAGGGACATGGCTCTAACTTCACTCACTTGGAGGCTGTCACTGGTACCTTTGCAGAGGCTGGGCAAGACCCCACGCTGCAGATGTGGGTTTTGCACTGCCCAACATTTCTGGCTTACCTGTGCTGGCAGAGGCAGCCCTGAGGCCACCAGTGTGATTTAGTTATCCAGAGAAACAAGTAGGTGGCAGGAGTTGAATCTGCTGCAGATTGCTTCTGAGCCTGCTGGGAGAGAAATGTGTGTTTTGCACACAGCTGAGCAGTCCATTTTCTTGCATTCCAGCACTCTGTGTTCTGTTCTGTCTTACCTTGTTCTTTTGGGTTTTTTTCGTGTTCAGTTGTACTTTTGCTCTTCTGCAAGGCTTGGAGAAAGTCCTGAGCAAATGTTTGTGCTTAGTGCTGTGGTTCTGTGTGTGTTGGTGAAGCCAGCCAGAGTGTGCACCCGGTAAGACACCGGTGTTTTGGATGTAAAGAGCTTTTTGTCACCTTGTACTTGGGTTTTAGGAGCCTTCAAGTGAGGTGGGTGTACAGGGCTCTGAAGAAATAGTGTAACTTAGTCCAGAGGTTGCTTTGGGAGTAAGGAAATGTTAGGGGCAGATGAGGAACCCCAAGGATAAGGGTACAAAAAAAAATTTGTATTAGGTACTAGAAGTAGCAGAGAAAAGGGCTGAAGTCAGTTTTATGGTCCAGAGGAGTGCTCTGGGATATAGTGGGAGGCACAAGATGTGGTTGGATGGGGCTTCTCCAAACTCTTTGCTCCTGTTCTGACTGTACCCCCACGGTGAGACACCAACAGCCCCACTTTGCAGCTTCATTCCTCTCCCAGGCTTTGAAAAAAGCCCTTGCTTCAAAAGCCACAAGAGCTGGGTTCAAAATATGGAGATTTGTTCAATGAAATCTCAGGTTAATTTATTAATTTGCTTACTCATCTCAGCTGAATTGGGTGTTTGATGTTTCAGGCACGGTTTTTCCCCACTGTTACAGTCATCACTCAGGTGGCTGGGGAGAGTGAAGGATCCCAAAGGCTGGGCAGCAGGGAGCAGACTTCTGGAACCTCTGTGAACTCTTTCTGCGCACAAGATCACAGCCAGTGAGAGGACAGTCACTGCCCTGACCCGGCTGGGGGCTGGGCTGGACTGGCAGCACGTGGAGGTTTGGCTGCTGTGCTGGTGGCGTTGGCAATGCCAGGACCTGGCCTTGCCCTGTGTGCAGAGCCACCAGCACTGGTGCTTGGGGCAGGGCAGAGCAAACCCCATGGGCAGTGTGGGGCAGGGCAGAGCAAACCCCATGGGCAGTGTGGGGCAGGGCAGAGCAAACCCCATGGGCAGTGTGGGGCAGGGCAGAGCAAACCCCACGGGCAGAGCAAACCCCATGGGCAGTGTGGGGCAGGGCAGAGCAAACCCCATGGGCAGTGTGGGGCAGGGCAGAGCAAACCCCATGGGCAGTGTGGGGCAGGGCAGAGCAAACCCCATGGGCAGTGTGGGAGCAGGGCAGAGCAAACCCCATGGGCAGTGTGGGGCAGGGCAGAGCAAACCCCATGGGCAGTGTGGGAGCAGGCAGAGCAAACCCCATGGGCAGTGTGGGAGCAGGCAGAGCAAACCCCATGGGCAGTGTGGGAGCAGGCAGAGCAAACCCCATGGGCAGTGTGGGAGCAGGCAGAGCAAACCCCATGGGCAGTGTGGGGCAGGGCAGAGCAAACCCCATGGGCAGTGTGGGGCAGGGCAGAGCAAACCCCATGGGCAGTGTGGGGCAGGGCAGAGCAAACCCCATGGGCAGTGTGGGAGCAGGGCAGAGCAAACCCCATGGGCAGTGTGGGGCAGGGCAGAGCAAACCCCATGGGCAGTGTGGGAGCAGGCAGAGCAAACCCCATGGGCAGTGTGGGAGCAGGCAGAGCAAACCCCATGGGCAGTGTGGGGCAGGGCAGAGCAAACCCCATGGGCAGTGTGGGGCAGGGCAGAGCAAACCCCATGGGCAGTGTGGGAGCAGGCAGAGCAAACCCCATGGGCAGTGTGGGGCAGGGCAGAGCAAACCCCATGGGCAGTGTGGGAGCAGGCAGAGCAAACCCCATGGGCAGTGTGGGAGCAGGCAGAGCAAACCCCATGGGCAGTGTGGGAGCAGGCAGAGCAAACCCCATGGGCAGTGTGGGAGCAGGCAGAGCAAACCCCATGGGCCAGCCCTGCCCATCTGCCCCCTCGGCCTGGGGATCAGTGACAGGACAGATCAGGACAGGCTGCGAGCAGGGGCTCAGCAAGGGCAGCACAGACTATTTATAGTGTCAGTGCTGGCTTTCCTCCCCAGCAGCATTTGCATCTCTTTAATTACACTGCTGTTTGGTCACCTGGGACTTATCCCAGTTACTGTATTGGGGGTTCACTGTCTCACTGGCTTCTGTGAATGCTTAGAAAACTGAGCATTAAAATGCTGCTTCTTGGTTTATCCCTGTTTTCATTTGCTCTCTCCAGTGAGGGGGGGGAAATTCCTGCACTACCATTCAGTCATTACTTGTTTTGAACTCAGATGGTCACTTGCCTGTTCAGAAGTTCTTTTTATCCCAGTGCCAGCAGCTCCGTTGCAGAGTGCTACATAAACCCAGAACCTTGCTGTTCCTGTTTCCTGAGTAAGGAACAAAGTTCTCTTTTTACAAGACACTAGAACTCTGGAGAGTGAAGAGACCTTATCCAAGAAGTGGTAGATAAAAAAGCAGCAGAGCTCAGTGGTTGCTGGGCTGTGATCTAGTTCTGTGTGTGTGTAAACTTTGGAATATTGCTGGCAGCATGGACACATCCAGGTATTTGAGACTGCTGTCTTGGAGTAAGCAGAGTGTTTTGGGGCATTGTAACACATTTAAGATGAACCACAGAGAAGATTACATTGTTGAAGATATCACAGGATACATGTTCTTCCTGACCACCAGTGTGTGGGATGTGTCAGGCGGTGAGGTGATGGTGAAGGTTTGACTGGAAGGAATGCCAGGAGGTTAGCTGGGCTGGGGAAGGGCTGAGGAGAAAGGTTCAGCCTGGCCATCAGTTCCAGGCTCTGTGTTGCAATAGCCAAGATGGGTTTGCTTGCCCATAGGGGAAGGATTTCAGGCACTTGGCTGTACAGTCATGGGGGTGCCTTCCTCAAAGCTGGCTGTTCCACAGAGACCTTAGGGAGAGAAGGTCTGTACACTGTACATGGCTTGTGTTGTTGGCCTTTGTGCTTTGTCCAGAGATGGGAATGGAGCTGGGGAAGGGTCTGGAGCAAAAGTCGAAGGAGGAGTGGCTGAGGGAGTTGAGGAGGGTTCAGCCTGGAGAAAAGGAGGATCGGGGGGATCTTCTCACTCTCTACAACTCCTTGACAGGAGGGTGCACCTGGGTGGGGGTCATGCTTGTCTCCCAGGAACCAAGAGACTGGAGAAGAGGAAAGAGTCTCAAGCTGTGCCAGGGCAGGTTCAGGTTGACTATTGTGAGCAATTTCTTCATGGAAAGGTTTGTCAGCCCTGGCACAGGCTGGCCAGGGCAGGGGTGGAGTCCCCATCCCTAGAGGGGTTTAAAAGCAGCATGGATGTGGCACTTGGGGGCATGGGACAGCACTTTGGGTTGGCAGTGCTGGGGCAATGGGTGGGCTCAGTGGTCTCAGGGCTTTTCCAACCCAAACAAATTTGTGTTTCCATGATTTTCTGTGGGTCTAATGCAATCCCAGTCATTCCAGACCTTTGCTTTCTCTTCCAGGATGCCCACAACTGCATTCCCGAGCTGGACAGTGAAACAGCCATGTTCTCTGTCTACGATGGACATGGAGGTACCTGCATCTGCTTTACTCTGTCCTGTCCTTCAGTGTGACCCCTCTGGGCTGTCCATGGCATCTGGGGCATCCATCTCTTGTTAGGAATTCTGCTCCTTGATGGGAAGCATTTTCTTTGATAGATACCTCTGAACCTCTTAGGGGTCCTAGAGGGAAGGTCAGGTTTTGATCTGAAATTGAAATCAGATTTGTATTCCATCTTTTATACCTTTTGAGAATGGCTGTTTTTGTACTGGATAAGCTGGGCAGGAGAGTCACAGAAGAAAGAGTGGTAAGAAAAATCACCTGAGATGGACTCTAGGCAGTGTGTTCTAGTGGTTGCCCAAGGAAAGAGTGAAAATCAAAACAGGCAGATCCATTCCCTGTAAGAGTTCCTTAAACTGGAGATTGCAGCCATTCCATCCTGGAGATGTGCTGGAGTCTTCTGGATGAACTACTCTTCACAAATTTGTCTAACTGCATCTTAAGAAGGCTTCTATGTTTGGTGGTTGCTTGCACTGTGCATTTTGCATAGAATCATTATTTGAAAAAGATATGCCTGATAATTTCACTGCAGTATCCATGACACAAGGAATGAGTGAATAATCACTCTGGTAGTACTTTTCACTTTTACTGTTTTGGACTCCATGTCCCTTTTTCCAGTCAGAGGAGTCCTAGGCTTGTATCTGCTTGTATGACTGAATATTGCTATTAAATATCATTGCTAATATTACAGAAATTCTTCTGCCAATATAATGTAAGAGCTCAAGATCCTGCTGTTAAATCTTGCAAATTATTTTAATTTTGATCATCTTGAGTGATCCATCCTGTTTTACTGACCTCTTTTCCTGCTAATTTATGTAGATGTTGAACAACCTAGCTTTTTAAGGAGCTCTCCCAGTGGCCATCCTCCATTCTGGAAGCTGCTCCTGTTTAATTTCACTGCTTTTCTTGTGGCAGCTTAGTACAGAAAATATTTGATGATTTATTTAAAAACTCTTTGAAAAAATCTATGTGCAGTAGAATGAACTAAACTGCCTGTTTCTTCCTGTTCATTGGCTCTGTAACACAGCGTGGTTTGTGACTGTCACTGCTGTGTATATAACAAGTAGCTCTTCCAAAGATGTCATCTCAGTCTGAGGAATGTATTTCATGTCCTGAAACGATTTTTATTTTCCTGAACTTCATCTTAGAGTGTGCAGAGACCCATGTGGAGCAGTCACTGATATCGTGGGGGTATCTTTGAGAACATGAGGATGATGGGTTGGTGCTGAGAGGTAGAGAACGACAAGGAAATGGGATGTAGGGATCAGGAGTTACCTCAGAAACTGTGTGTGTCAGGCAAAAAATAAAAAATAAGGAGCATTTACCAAAAATGGGTCAAGAATGAATAGTGTCAAACCATCTGTTCTCCTCTGAGCTCAGTGTGTTGGTTTCTCAGCTGCCCAGGTCTTATTCCATGTGTTGGGTTTTATAGAGAGTTTGGACACTCATGATATTCCTGTTAGTATAGGACATTAAGTATTGTGTTTGGGGTTCTTAAATACAATAGGGAAGATTCAAGATACACATTAGGGAAAGGCATGGAATAGCAAAGCACTGGCATGAGTTTCTAACTCATATTTTAGATTTCTAGTGATTAAATCTCTACAGCTCTTCCTAGACAAACCGTGTGAGGAAGGATATGAATGTAGTTGACTCTGACTTATAAGAACAGCTTTTACCCATCCCCTACTATTGTTAATTTTATTGATGCATTAGTTCTTCAGTTTGAAGCAAGTTCTCACGTTTCTCCCATCTAAGCTTTTGGGTGGGAACCTTGCTAGGTTTTATTAGCTGGCAGTGCAAAAACTGAATTTAGCTTCTCTTATATACCTTGCTCATCTCTCAGCCTGCAACTCTTCATTAAGCTTCCTGCTCCAGGTAGGTTGGGAAAAGTTTTTATTACTGTGTTACTTGGAGAAGGGTGAGTTTGAGGGCTTTTTTTACATATTAGCATTTTCCATTTCATTCATCAGTTTTTTCTCTTATGTTTCCCTCTTGTGGAGAAGCCTTCCAGCGTTTGAAAGGTGCTGCTGGGCCAGTTTTTTGTCTTCCCCAGTTTCTTTTTTATGTGCTCTGGCCTCCTTGCCCCCAGATTCTGGAGGATGATATTTGGGCACTCTGCCCCTTGAGTGGGGGGCAGGGAGCGTTTGATCAGTCTCTATTCCTGTCTACTTGTGCTTTAGCCTTTCTTTTAATAACGTGTCCTCATTGACACATATCTTGCATTGTTCATCTGTCTTGAGGTTTATTTCTCTCTCTTTGCTGTTTGCCTTTGCATATTTTTAATCAGTTATTGTTACTGTTATTGTTTTAAACTGCTCTTGACTCAAGGGTTTCCTGCCTTTCTTTCACTCTTCCAATCCGTTCCCCGGTTCCACCAGAGGTGGGCAGGTGGCTGGGTGGTGCTTAGCTGCCCCCTGGGGTTAAACCTCAGCAGTCCTTTCTTGGCAGCCACGATGGGGCTGGAAGGGTTGGAGCTAGTAATGTAGTAATGATAGAGCAGAGCATGTCAGAGGGGATTTGTATTTGTTAACAGCTGCAGGTCACAGTGCTGGTTCAGGGGTTGCCAAGATCACTTCACCTGACCCACACCATACTCCCTTTTTGTGCCGTACCTGTTAGAGGTCCTGCTGTTTGCTGGGCTCTACAGTGATTAGTGGTATCTGACTGAGGGATCTGTTATTCAAGCACTGACCTTGAGCCTCAGCTGGCATTTGGGCTCTGCACTGAGGCCATTGCTGTCCTTCACGTTCCCTCTCATGGAGACAAACCAACAATTCCTCACCTTCCTCCAAGAGGTTTTTTTTGAGAAAACACGGAATGGCCAAGGCCTCACAACCCTCACAGGCAAGACATTCTTCCTAATATCCCATCTAACACTGCCCTCTGTCAATGTGGAGCCATTCCCCCTTGTCCTGTCACTCTAGGCCCTTGTCAGAAGTCCTCTCCAGTGTTCCCAGGTCAGACCCAGTCTCTTTGTTCCCTGGATCTGTACCATGGAATGCTCTGCAGCACTGTGTAGCAGCAGCCATTTTCCTGCTTCTGTGCTTTCTCAATGGCCACTTGATCCCTTCTCTGCTGGTGCATTGGAAAAGTCCCTTGTCTGTCCTCCCACATCTCCCCGCTTCTCTGTTTCCCACTGTGTTCTCTTTGTTGAACTGACAGCTGCTGGTGCTCTCCTCTCACTTCCCAGAGCTTTGCTCCTGCCTGCACAACTCTTCATCATGCCCAGCAGCCCACACAGTCTCTGCTGGGCTCAGAAAAGGGCAGGGAAGTTGGGATGTGCAGCAGGAAGATTAGGAGTTGTGTGGCTGGTCCATCCTGTGAAAAACCCTCCTGTGTGCAAACAGTCCTGTAGCCCAAAGGAGAGGAGTCCATGTGGCTCTGGTTGTACCTACAGCCACAGGAAAACCCCTGGTGCAGGTAGTCAGGCATGCTCTGCCCAGCCACCCACACTGCTACTTCTTTGTACTGTGACAGGGAGTGACTGGTCCAGCACAGCCTCAAGACGTTCCTGGATCCTGCAGTGGAACCCTCCACCTGCCTGCAACTTGCCCTACTCCTCTCCCCCTTTTTGTGCAGTCATTTCATTTGTTTCTCAGTTTCTGGCTCTAATTTTTCTTCTTTGTGAGGTGTGAGCCACATTCCTGTGTCCTACACTGTTCTTTGCTCATATAAAAACCTCAATGACTACTCTGATCTCTTACAACTCACGCTACTCTTTCTTGCCCTGTTCAAGATAAACTACAGAAATTCATCATCCCTCAATGTTTACTCTTCCTTCTCTCTTAATAGCACCTGCAGGATCTAAACAAATGCCTCTCATGCCCTATCCCATACCTGACACCATTACTTACCAAGCTGGAGGAGTTTCTGGTTTTTAAAAATCTCTCAGCTGCTCTAGGATGAGCACTTGACTTGAGCTCTCTCTCAGTACTAGCTATCCCCTGTGCTTTCAGCACAGTGTTCTGGCTCTGTTTATCTTCCTGTGCTCTTTCCTGTACCAAGTGACTGTCCCGTCTCAGTCTCTGGAATCTCATTGCCATTGGTCTGGAACACACACTAGAAGACAGAACACTTTTTATGTGCTCACTGCACATTGGTAAGGCTCCAATAAAACCTACAGTGAGCAAAAGCTTCGCTTCTGCTTTCACTGACTCATGAAATTAAAGATTTTCAGGTAGGCTGGACCTAAAGAGTTGGCCTAAATGTCACTGTGGGCCTAAGCTCCCTCTCAGGAAGTTTCCAGCATTGGCCAAACCTAGTGGTTTGGACCTCTGAGGCTTGCCAGAGCCATCTGCACATCCTGCTGGGAAGGTGTGAACAGGATCCCCTCACTTAGCTGCTGTGTCACTGTTCTGTGTCTTGAGCAACTCTGGCTTGTGTCCCAGGATTTACCTCAGGAATTCAGTTGCTCAAGAGCAGGTTCTGTCTGGAAGGATCAGTCTCTTTAAATAGTTTCTGCTCTTTTTCAGGAGAAGAAGTTGCCCTGTACTGTGCCAAGTACCTCCCTGAGATCATCAAAGATCAGAAGGCCTACAAGGAAGGCAAATTGCAAAAGGTAAGGAGCCAACTCTGCCCTGGACTGACTTAAGTGACAACACAAGAGGAAAGCCCCTGGGTCAGTACCCAGTTGGGTATTAGTTGTCCAGGGAGGTGACGGAGTCTCCATTCTTGGAGCTGTCCAGAACCTGTCTGGGCAGTGCCCTGCTGGAGCAGGAGAACCCTGTGGTTCCCTGCCAGCTGCTGCCATGCTGTGATGAGTCACGGTGTGCAAGCTGGAAGGGATGGATTGCACAGTATGGCAGGCAGGCGTCCTCTGGGGAAAGGCCAGCTGCCCACTCATGCCTGTGTTCACACGCAGGCCCTGGAAGATGCATTCTTGGCCATTGATGCCAAGCTCACCACAGAGGAGGTGATTAAGGAGCTCTCTCAAATGGCTGGGCGGCCACAGGATGATGAAGATGAGAAGGAGAAAGTTGCTGATGAAGATGATGGTAAGTCAGATGCCACTGAAATGGCAGGGCTGCAGCTCCAGGACAGGGATGTAAAGCAGCAGGGTCAGGTCTCCTTGGGCACAAGGTTTTCTGTCCAATTTTTCATTTAAATTTTGGCTGAGTTGAGCTACTGCCCCTTAGCATTGTCCATGGCTTTGGGCTGGTGCTAGGGGAACCCTTATTCATTTGCGAGCTTAATGCTATGGATAGCAAAACAGCCATGGTTTGGAGGAGTCATGCTGTGCTCCTCGTGGGTTGCAGGTTTGCAGGGTATGTCAGGAACTCTGAGCTGGGCTCAGCTGTGGAAGGGAAATGATGTGCTGTGCAGTGCTTAGCTCTCCCTGGCTGGTGGCAGTCACCAGCTGCAGATAGGATTGAAGCAGATCCTGGTGTCTTCAGCAATTCTTCTTCCCATAAAGAAGCAAGTGTTCCACCAGCAAGTGGTTGCCAGCCCAGGAGGTGTTTCCTGGGGTGGAATCCTGTGCTGCTCTCGCCGAGTACCTTGTGACCAGCCTTGAGGCAGGTGCAAGGTGATCCTGTCACCTTGAACAATATGTCAGTCTGGAATTGCTGAATTTGTCATTTCTTTTTCTCCAGCTGACAGGGTTGAAGGTACAGGGGGTGGTTAGTTGGGTTTTCTTTCTTTTTGTTCTGTGTTTTCAGGAGCATTTGGGCTATCTGTATTTGTGTTCCTTTTGGGATTAAATAGCAAAGCAAACTATATGCAATGGGATGTCAGTAGGGAAGCAGTGGTCTTTGGCCCCTGGTCATTGGGGAAAGTCATCCCACTTCCTATCTAGTCCCATTTGGGAGGTGGCCAGAGCTGTCCTCTCAGCTGTTGTACCTGTCCAAATGACAGCTGGTGGGGATCCCTGGGGTGTTTCAAGCTGGTGGAGCAGCTGTTCTCCTGTTCCCAGCTGCAGCATTAATGACCAAACCTGCACAATGGGACGTGGTGTGTCAGCTTGCCTGCAGCCCCCAAGGAGCTTGGGAAAGCGAGGCTCTAACCCCCAGCCACACACCTGATGTGGACACTGCTACCACCAGCCCTTATGCCTGATGCAAACACTCTGTGGTGCTGTCAGTCAGCCAGGGAGTACTGGCTCTGGGGCTGTAGGGGCATTGGCAGGCTGTGCTGTGGTCAGAACCGTGGCCTTGCTGTCCCCTGCCTGCTCACCTGGAGCATCTGGGAGCTGTGGGAGGGCACGGGCCTGGCTGTGTGCTCAGTCAGCCTGGGAGCACTGCTGGAAGCCTGCCAGCAGCAGCCTCAGCTGGGGCAGCTCACCACAGGGCCCAGTGTGGTGGGTATCCTGCTCGCTCACCCTCGCTGTCCTTGTCCCCTCCCTCTTCCGTTTGCAGTGGATAATGAGGAAGCTGCTCTTCTGCATGAAGAAGCCACAATGACCATCGAGGAGCTTCTCACACGTTACGGACAAAACTGCACCAAGACCCTCAAAGCCAAGTCTGTAGCTGCAGCTGGGGATAACGCTGTGGAGGGGACAGGCAAGCAGCATGATGGGGAGTCAAATATGAATGGAGAGGCTGACCCAGGGGAGCTTCCCGACCACAAGGAGAGGAAGAACGGGAAGCCAGACGAAGAAATCACGGGTATTTCCTCCACCTCAGACAAAGCCAGCGCTGGAGGCAACAGCCCTGCTCTGCAGAAGCCTGAACTAGGCAAAGGTGACGAGGCCGTCACCTCTTCTACTGGGGAGGCCGGGCCCTCCTGCTCCTCTACGGGAAAGCCCCAGCGCACAACCAAATCCAAATTTTTTGAGGACAGTGAGGATGAGTCAGATGAGGTTGAGGAAGAGGAGGAAGACAGTGAGGTAGGAAACAGCACTGGAACAGAGTGGCCTTCTGGCTGGGCAGAATGCATTGTTTATGGTGGTACTTGAGACAAGCCTCTGGCTCATCCTAGGTGTGTTCCTAGGAGCAGGTGTTTCAGGCTGATCCTTTGAGGCCACCCCATGGGAAGGTTTGGGATTGTTGAGCTAACCCCGAAGGACACGCCCTCATCCTGCAGCAGCCATAGCTGATAGCCCTTGGTCCTGCTGCATGCACCATCCCTTCATCCACTGCCGTAGTGATACCAGCTGCTCTGGCTGTAGCCATCAAGTGTGGGGGACACGTGGCAGGTCACCTCACACCTCTGGGGGAACTGACCAGTGGTCCCCAGGATGGAGGGACCAGCAGGGGGACTGCACTAAGGGTCCTGGCTGACTCCTGTGCTCTCTCTCCTTTCTTGTAGGAATGTAGTGAGGATGAGGACGGTTACAGCAGTGAAGAGGCAGAGAATGAAGATGATGAAGATGACACTGAAGAAGCAGAGGAAGATGAGGATGAAGAGGAGGAAATGTTGTTACCGGGCATGGAGGGGAAAGAGGAGGTGCACACCCTGGTTTTGTGTTCTTGCAGCTTAGTGGGGAGCCAGGGGCACTTGGGAGACTTAGCCAGGGGTTGTTCCTGTTCAGGTGGAAATAGAACACCCTGTGCAGGGCTGAGGGAGCTGCTGACAGCCTGGGTTTGTGTGAAAGCTGAGGAATGCGCCTGGATCTGGATGGCAGGTTGAGATTGAAGAGGCTGATCCTGCTGCTGGCATGAGGTGCTTGGAAAGCAGTGTGGAGGGAGAGCACGGGGCAAGAACAGGAGGGCTCTGCTGGCACCACTGCCCCAGAGCACAGCATGACTCCTCACCGTGCCAGGGCTGTGGCTCTTCAGCCCAGGACAATGTAGTCAGGCAGACCAGGGACCCAGGAAGTCAGGTAAAGGGGACATGGCTTCCAAGGTGCCAATTTCTCCATTTGGGGAAATGTCCTGACTTGAAGTGAGGATGTGCTCAAGCTGGGCTGCGGTTGGAATTAGCACATTAGAGTGGAGGGTACAAACACCAGAGAGTCCTGACCCACCACACTGCATGAGACTGGGATGGAGGTTGCCTAACCCTGCCCCTCAGTGAACACACTTCTGGTGTTTCCCACTTCCCTCAGGCTTTCTGCCTTGTTCCATTCGGGCTTATGGGGTGCGACGCAGCACCCTGGGATCTGGGACACTGCTGGGGCTGTGCAGCTGGTGCTGGCTCCCTTCCTGAGCAGACAAGGAGATAGAAATCTCACCAGAACTCTGTCTCCTGCAGCCTGGCTCGGACAGTGGGACCACGGCTGTGGTGGCGCTGATCCGGGGCAAGCAGCTGATCGTGGCCAACGCCGGGGACTCGCGCTGTGTGGTGTCCGAGGGCGGCAAGGCCGTCGACATGTCCTACGACCACAAGCCAGAGGACGAGGTGGAGCTGGCCAGGATAAAGAATGCTGGGGGCAAGGTCACCATGGATGGAAGGGTGAACGGCGGCCTCAACCTCTCCAGGGCCATCGGTAAGCAGGAGGGGGGATGCTGGCAGGCCTGGCCTTGGAGCACGGGCCTCAGGAGAGCCTGCTGACAGCACTGCCAGCCACTGAGGTTATGGAACAGCTCTTAACGGGAGGAGTGAAACCTCTTCGGTATCTGATGGGAGATTTCTGTCTGTTTGGAGAAAACGGCCGTGAAACAGTTGGACATCAGTGGAAAGCAGCATCTGACACAGCCCAGGCTGTTGTGCCGGCAGCTGGGTTGTCAGAAACCACCTCATGTAAACTGTCCCCAAACCAGACTGCTGCCTTTGGAACAGGACTTTTCCTGCTTACTGGGTTATTGATGAATCTTGGTATGTTGCGTTCTGGGGACCTGGCTTCATGGCAGTTTGAGCCCATTTCTTTATCTCAGTGTGTGCAGAAGGACCCAAACCACTGAAATCATTACTTTAGTGTAAAGACATAGAAAAACACCTCTTGGATGAAAATAAGGAGTTCATCTAGGGAGACACTGGCCTTCCCATCTGCTGTCCTGTGGTGGCCCTGGAAGGTCCGTTCATAGGATGAATCCTGATAAACATCCAGCCAGAGCTGAGCACCAGTTTCTCAAGTGAAGTTTGAATCATAAAATGAACCCTGGAATGGTTTGGGTTGGAAGGAACCTTAAAGCTCCAATTTTCCGATTGGTCTTTAAGGTCCAAGGGAAATTCCAATTCCAGCCACAGCCACGGGCAGGGACACCTTCATTAAACCAGGTTCTTCCAGGCCCCATCCAGCCTGGCCTTTGAACACTTCCAGGGATGGGGCAGCCACAGCCTCTTCAGAGGTGGCAGGTGCTCTGTGCTGCTGGCCTGGTGTTGGTTGCCCCAGGAGGTGGGGAGTGGGGAAGGGGCACTTGGTTTGCAGTAAAAAGAGGCTGTGTTGGCCAAGACCCCTCTTCCCTGGGCTTGCCAGAGCTTACACCTGGCACCTGCAATAGTTCCTCTGCATCATGGCCCATAGCCTGATCCCAGGTTGTGGGAGCACTCACTGATCCCACTGGGAATGCTGCCATGGCAGGCAGCACTGCCTGTGCCCAGACATCTTCCTCCCCACCACAGGGGATCACTTCTACAAGCGGAACAAGAACCTCCCTCCGGAAGAGCAGATGATCTCTGCCTTGCCTGACATCAAAGTGCTGACAATAAATGATGACCACGACTTCATGGTTATTGCCTGTGATGGAATCTGGTGAGTAGTGCAGGAGAGGCTGGGCCTGAGGGAGGCCTGTTGGACTCTGTGGCACGTGTGCTCCCTTTGCCTGCCTTTCTGACCTCTCTGCTCTGCAGGAATGTGATGAGCAGCCAGGAAGTGGTGGATTTCATCCAGTCAAAGATCACCCAAAAGGATGAGAATGGAGCCCTGAGGCCGCTCTCCTCCATTGTAGAAGAGGTAAGATCAGGAGCTCTGCTGTTCCTCCAGCAGCGTGGCGTTTCTGCATCCCAGCTCGGTGCCTGGCTCTGCCCTCCCGCTCCCTGGGATGGGTTCCCTGGGCACGCCAGCCAGTGTCTGAGCTCAGGGGTGTGCCCAGCCAAAGGAGTTTCTGCTCACGTTCAGAAACCTGGGGCTGCCGAGGCCATCTCTGCCCCTTGTGGGTGGGAACAGCATTTGACTCCTCCTGCACAGGTCTGGCAGCCCCTGAGCCCCTGTCGGGTGCTGGAATGGGCCCAGGGCCTCGGGGTGGTCTCAGTGTGTCTCTCCTCTCTCTGCTGACTTGCCCTGTCCCTCCCCAGCTGCTGGATCAGTGCTTGGCTCCAGACACCTCAGGGGATGGCACCGGCTGCGATAACATGACCTGCATCATTATCAGCTTCAAACCCCGTAACACACACCCCGCTGCCGAGAGCGGGAAGCGGAAACTGGGGGAGGCAGCAGCAGCAGCAGAGGAGAACGGTGGGGACAGCACCAAGAAGGCCAAACTCGAGTAGCAGGGCCCACCTGGGGACTGGGCTGCGCTCACCAGACTCGTTTCTTACCCATGCTGAACTCAAGACTCCAAGTCTTGTCCTTTTTTTAGCCTTAGCAGAGGCCTTGTTTGTCCGTGTCCTGGTGGGGGGTGGGGGCGGGTCTGGTCAGCGAGGGCATGTCGCACTGTTCATCCGTAACCATTCCAAAGAGGGAGGAGCACGGAGCCGCGCCGGGCAGCGCTGCAGCGCACAGCCCCTGCTGAGGAGGAGGAGGAGGAGGAGGATGTCCCCCCATTGTCTCCATGTGGTTGTTGCCATTTCTGTGCCTGTGAATTTCTGTTTGGAGGGAAGAACTTTTTCACTGTTGAGGTTTTTTTAATCTGCACCCGATTATTTAAGGCCCTTTCTGTTTTTATTTGTGAAACAATCTGGCGGTGGTGCTGCAGCCACGCCGTGTTCGGTTGTACACTTTCAATCAATACTTTTTTCAAACTAAATGACCAGAAAATACAGGTGTGGTCTTGGTCCTTGGTTCTTTCCTGGAGGGGCAGGTGAGGAAGGTGGGGTGGGGAGGAGAACACTTGTCCCTGTGGTCTTGGATCACTGCAGGGCTTTGGCCTCCCAGTTTCCCCAGGATGGCTCTTCAGAGGAGTCTCACACAGCAAAAATGAGCCTCTGGAGAGTGTCTGTGACTGCTCAAGGGCTAGGGTACCAGTCATGCCCCTGAGCTCACCTGCCTGTACCACCCATAGAGCTGCACCTTCTGTCAAGGTGTGTCAAAAGGCAGCTCCGCCCTGATGCACAGCTCGGACAAGGGGTGTCAATACCTGTGACTGCTCCAACAGGAGCGAAGTCCATGGGCTGTAAAACACTGATTGAAGGGTGGGCTACACAGGTGAGCTCTCCCTGTGTAGCAGAAAGAGCCCATGCACCCAGCAAATCACTGGAAAAGAAGAGCACTCTGTGGTGATCCATTATTTCTTTTCTTTTTACACACAACTGGCCCCTTTTATGTCCATTTCCCACACTTGTTCTTTCCCCCAGTCCCTCCTTCCCCCACAGCCTGGAGCTGTCGCCCCTGCCCCAGGATTCCATGGGAGCCACAAACTCTGTGAGCAGCAGCCCCCATTGCTGCCTGTGGGGTCTCCCACTGGACCTCAGGCCCCCCTGACCATCCTGGGGCCCCTGTGACAGCCAGGCCAGAGCCACCACTGCCTCTGCAGAGGTGACCAGAACATCTCCTTGCACAGTCTCTGGAATCCTGTGCTCCTTTATGTTCCTGGTGAGCTGCCATCACTGAGCCTGCCAGGCAGCCAGAGCAGCACCCCTGCATCTGTTCCCTGCAGGGCTGCAGCAGGGTCAGGCAAACCCCTGGGCCTTTGCTGTGGCACAGGACCCACCGCCGAGCATTCTGAGTAAAAATCTGCATGATAGAACATCAACAGAGCACACAGAAAATGGTCTGAACCAGGTGAGGTCACCACAAATCAGAGCCATTGGGGAACTCCACAGGGACTGGAGACTGCATCACAAACCTTAATGACCAGGAACACAGTTTAAAACCAAACCCTCTGGAGATGGGTGCCTGGCAGCAGGAATGGGATGACAGCACATGGCCATTGAGACAAACTGGTTACCAAGCAAAGCTGCCTCAGCTCAGGCTCTCAGGGACTGCAGAAATAACTAGTACTTGTTTGTCCCTGTGACTACTCATTCTGTTTATTCAAGATCTGGCTTAACCTTGACCAGGACAGTGATAGCATGGAGGAAGCATGAGGTACTGAGCAGCTCCTTCCCAGAATGATCCTGAGAAAAACCCACCTGGGAGCAAGGGAAGCTGTGCTGAGAACAAACCCACTTTTGCAAAGGAAAAAGGTCTTCCTGGCAGGTGTCCTGAGGCTGCCCCATTCCAGGGGAACACACCAGCTCATCCAGAGTTCCTAAGCTTGGAAACAGCCTGAGCAGCAAATCCAGCTGCAGCAGTGGATTGTTTGAGGCTCTGAAGCACCAGACTCACACAGGCCTGCAGGAGCCCAGCCTGAACACTCCAGACTGGACAACTCTGCAGAGCCCCAGACAGGGTGGGGAGCTGAAGCCTGGGGCTGCCAGGGAAGGGGGTCCAAGGTACCAGGAGAGGCACCACCTGGGCTGGCATGGGACAGACTGAACTGCAGAAGCTGAGACAACAGCCCAAGACCAGAAGGGTGGAGTTCTTCTTCAAAAAGGGAAGTTCTGCAGCGCGAGGCACTGCCAAAGGCACAACCCCATCACACGGGAATCCCAGAGCAGCTGGAGGAAGTTGTGCAGGTGAGCCAACTCACAAACCTCATCTCCTGTGAATATGGGCTGGGACAGCTGGGGATGTTCAGTCTGGAGAAGAGAATGCTCCAGGGAGACCTTAGAGTCACAGTGCTAAAGGGGCTCCAAGAAAGCTGGAGAGACTTTGGACAAGGGCCTGGAGGGACAGGACAAAGGGAAATGGCTTCCCACTGCCAGAGGGCAGGATTAGATGGGATATTGGGAAGAAATTCTTCCCTGGTAAGGCCCTGACACAGGTTGCCCAGAGAAGCTGTGGCTGCCCCATCCCATGGCGAGGGACAGCGATGAGCTTCAAGTTCCCTTCCAACCCAGATCCTCTACTCATTCTGTGAGTGTCCAACCCTCAGCAGCAAAACATTCAGAAGCAGCATTTTTTTCCCCAGGACGCTGCAGCAGAGTCAGAATGGCAAGGAGCCCAGTGCCTGAGACTGCACAACCCATCTGGCAATAGGTCCCAACCTACAGCCCACAGTGTCACCCCGTGGGTAACACTGGCCTTGCTGCAGGATGGATCCCTGTGGGGATCAGCACCAGAGATCAGAGATGGGGGCTGCTGCCCTCCCCCAACCCTGCAGCCTGCTCTCGGGGCAGTTGGTACAGGCAGGGCAGAGGCCACAACAGCCCCTGCATTGCCTGGGTGGCCTCTTCCTCACGCAAGTGCAGATGTGATGCCTGTCGTGCACACCAGTGGGCTGCCACGGGGCTGTGCTGCCAGGGGAGTTTTGCCACAGGAGACAGAGGGACCCTCAGAAAACAGCTTTATTTCCTAGTGGTGCCTCTGGGAAAGGGACAGGGCTAGTGCAGGGTGTGGCACTGCTGGGTGCAGTTGGCACCCACCCAGGATCCAGCTCCCAGGGCTGGGCGTGCTGGCAGAGGGGGACTGGCTCTGCCACAGGAGGGCACAGGACCTGTGCGTGGATCAAGGTTCTCCCCCTCATGCCCCCATCACTCCACAGGGACACCCACGGAGCTGCCCCTGTCACTGGTGGCTCCCAGGGAGTCCCCAGAGAGGCTCTGCCCTGACAGGGCACTGCTGAGGCTCTGCTGCCGGGCAGAACGCGGCACCGCTTCAACCGACACCTCCACCTCGATGGTCACACCTTCCCTGCAGACAGACACTGGCCTGAGGGCAGCAGCCCAAAGGGGACATCCCCCACCCGTCCCTGCCCAGCGGGGTTAGGGTTAGGGTTGGAGGCCGTTTGGAAGGGATGTGCCACTCCCCCAGCCCCTTCAGCACAACCACCCTGCTTACCTGTCAGAGGTGTCCTGGCCCTCGCTCAGCATGCTCCCGGCAAGGGCCACCGTGCTGGCCGACTGCCCGTCCCGCTCCGGCCACGCCGGCCCCGGGCGCGTGGGGAGGGAGGCAGCGGGCTCTGCAGCTCCGTCCTCACCTGGTCTGGGGCTGGGCAGCACTGACCACAGCTCATTCACTGGGGACAGAGAGCACGCTGTTCCCATGGAGCGGAGCAGGGAGGGCACAGGCCAGGGCCTGCCAGCTGCGTGGGACTAACGTTTGGCCAGGTTGTCCAGCTCCACCACGCCGAGGTCTCCGGGCGTGCGGCTGCCCCTGCAGCCCCCGCGGCTCCGGCACAGCGACAGCACCACGGTCCCGTAGACGTAGGTGAGCACCAGGGGCACGCCGACACCTGCCGGCAGACAGCGGTCACTGCCCCGCGGGTCCCAGGCACCCCCCCCAGCCACAGCCCCGCTCCCCAGCACGGGCAGGGCCCCCGGCACTCACCCACAGTCAGAGCTGTTATGATGGGTGACACAAAGAGAGAGAGGAGCACGCTGCTGGTGACAGAGAGGCACTGCTGGCACCCGGAGAGGCTGCTTCGCCGGCTCTGGCCCAGCACCTCAAGGACAAGACAGAAAGGTGAAGGGCTCTACAAAGACCTTGGCATAACCCCAGAGCCACAGCCTCTTCCCTGGCAGAGCCTGGCAGAGCTCCAGCCACAGCCAGACACCCCTCCCTCTCCTCAGGGGCAGGCAGCCACAACAGCACTGCCACCACAGCACAGGTGTTCCTGGAAACCCCTCTAGAGCCCGTCCTCCTTTTGCCCACCCTGACCCCACTCTCCAGGCTGGGCACATCCACTGACAGGGGCTGCTGGGCGGCAGCAGAAGGTCGTGGCACGGAGGGACTGTGGGCTGTCAGGGGTGGCACAGGGATGTGCTGAGGGTGGTCAGGGGTGACACAGAGATGTGCTGTGGGCAGCAGGGAGCACTGTGCGTCTGTCCAGGCCGAGGGCTACAAGGCTCAGCAGGAAGCAGGACCACAGGGAGTCCAGGACCACCTGCCAGTACCTTCCTCCCCATGTAGATGGGGATCCCAATGGTAATGACAGGGATAGCAACACCCGCAGCAAGGGAGATGACCATGGGCGCTCCCAGAACCATGCCCAGCTGCCACAGGATCCTCCGGGTCCGTGACCACGGCCTCTTCCCCCAGAAGGTGCAGCCAGAGGGGCTGTGGGGACAGAGCAGGGCTGAGCCACGGCTTCTGCAAGGGGCAGGCAGAGACCAGCACAGCCTGGCTCCATGCCAGGGCACATCCATGGGCCCACCAGAGAGCAGGCAGCCAGGTTCCCCCAACCCTGAGCACTAGCTGCCTCCTACAGGGTGCCAAAAGCCAGCCCCAGCCCTGCCAGACCCAGCAGCACAGACCACCCTGGCCCCCCTGGCTAACCCCAAACGTGGGGCAGGGCCTGGCTGCCCTCATTCCAGCCCCCCAGCTCCTGTCAGGGGCCCCAGCCCCCAGGGCCCTGCACCGACCTCAGGAAGTGCACGTCAGAGATCTCCCGCAGGCAGAGCCAGCAGAAGAGGCACCCACAGACCGTGCAGTTCATGCGGTTGCAGCTCCCATCGTTGATCTTCATGATGAAGGCGCTGCAGCGAGGACAGACCTTGATGTCCTCGGCCTCAGCTGGGGGGAGATAAGATGGGATGGGAGAGCAGGACAGAGCAGTGCATCCATCCCAGCCTGTCCCAGGCTCTTCCCATCCCACAGGTACCACGGAGGGAGCCGAGGTCCCCCTACACACCCCGGGCCCACTGGCACAGAGGCTATGAGCCTGCAGCAGAGGCAGTCAGAGGGAGCGCTGGATGCTGGCTCCAGCAGCCCCACAGGCAGCAGGCACAGAGGCACACGACTGTGCCAAACCCCAGCCCTGCTGCTCCCACCCTGGGCCAGGGCCTCACCGTGGGCCGACTCCTCTGGCTGTGCTGAGGGGGAGGCCAGGCTGGGGGCGGCTGCACAGGGGCCCTCAGGGTGCCAGGGCTGCCGGCAGTGGTAGCAGAACTCGGTGCCACAGCCCTCACGGCCGCAGGTGAGGCGGGGACACTCGGCACAGCCATGGGCAAAGACGGCGTAGCTGTGGGGAGAAGGTGGTTGGGGCTGCTTGTGCCCCCTCCCCGGCAGAGCCAGGCCAGGCTGGGGCAGTCCCGGCCCCGCTCTGAGCCGGAGCCGTGGCCCCGCCTCAGGAGAGTGGGGATACACCCCCAGAGCCCACCCTGCCCGGCACCCACAGCCCTGGGGCTGACAGGGTGTCCAGCACAGCCACGGACACCAGCCCTGGGGCTGACAGGGTGTCCAGCACAGCCACGGACACCAGCCCTGGGGCTCACAGGGTGTCCAGCACAGCCACGGACACCAGCCCTGGGGCTGACAGGGTGTCCAGCACAGCCACGGACAACAGCCCTGGAGCTGACAGGGTGTCCAGCACAGCCATGGACACCAGCCCTGGGGCTCACAGGGTGTCCAGCACAGCCACGGACACCAGCCCTGGGGCTGACAGGGTGTCCAGCACAGCCATGGACACCAGCCCTGGGGCTCACAGGGTGTCCAGCACAGCCACGGACACCAGCCCTGGGGCTGACAGGGTGTCCAGCACAGCCACGGACACCAGCCCTGGGGCTGACAGGGTGTCCAGCACAGCCACGGACACCAGCCCCGGGGCTGACAGGGTGTCCAGCACAGCCACGGACACCAGCCCCGGGGCTGACAGGGTGTCCAGCACAGCCATGGACACCAGCCCTGGCAGACAGAGCCAGGCAGGCTCTGCAGCCAGACCAGGACCAGACACTTCCCTGGGCACACCCAGCCCCACACAGGGCAAAGTGATGAGGAAGCCAGCCTGGGAAGGGCTGGCAGGACACGGGCACACGCTGCTGCTGCGGGAGGGGGCCCAGGCCCAGCCCCGCAGCCCTGTCCCCGTGCTGTGGTACCTGCAGTCGGGCGCAGGGCACCAGCGGGTGCCGGGGTCAGCCACCAGCAGCCGCCGCAGCAGGAACTCCTCGTACTTGTCGCGCAGGGCGGGCTCGGGCAGCAGGCGGTGCACGTCCGAGGGGTGCAGCGCGGCGGGGCAGTGCGGGCAGGGCACGGGCACGCGGCTCTCGCTGACCGCCAGGCACAGGTACCGCTGCAGGCAGGCCCGGCAGGAGCGGTGCGAGCAGGAGGCCAGCCTGGGAAAGGCCTCGGGGGGCTGGGGCAGCAGGCACAGGGGACACTCCTCCAGCGCCTGCCCCTCGCCCAGGGGCAGCACCACACGCGGCTCCTCGGGCTCCTCTGGCTCCGGTTCTGGCGGGGTCTCCCCGCCCACCGCCTGCCCCTTCCGTCTGAAGCAGCCCAGGAGGCGGCGGGGCCCGGGCACGCGTGTGGGCTGGTTCATGGTGGCCCGCCGAGGCAGCCCCCGGGCTATGCAGGGCAGTGGGGAGGTGCTGGCCCTGGGGCAGCCCCCATGGCACAGCTCCTACCTGAGCCTGGCCACAGGTAACAGCGGAACCATCCCCAGCTGCAGTGGGTGCCGCTCAGCCTGCGGAGGAACTGCTCCTGAGAGCCAGCCCGTGCCCTGGGAGCAGGCCCTTGGCACCCAGGGCAGCCTGCCAGCACTCTGCCAACAGCCCCAGGCCTGTGCTGCCCCATCCCGGCTCCTTCAGCTCCACAGGACAGCTCCAGGACCACAGAACTCCCAAATCCCCAGCGGCAGCACCACGACAACCAGCCCAGGCACAGGGCAGTGGGACACCCATCCCCACCCCACAGGGTTCTCAGCCCAGGTGAGACGTGGCTAAAGCACTTCTTGCTGGAGTTCAACTGCCAAGGGACTGAGACCCAGCTCACTCAGTCACCAGGGGCCAGGTGATTCCAGCAGCAGGGTCAATCTGTCCCTTTCCCCGGCCTGGAGCTCACAGCAGGGTCAATCTGTCCCTTTCCCTGGCCTGGAGCTCACAGCGGGGTCAATCTGTCCCTTTCCCTGGCCTGGAGCTCACAGCAGGGTCAATCTGTGCATTTCCCTGGCCTGGAGCTCACAGCAGGGTCAATCTGTCCCTTTCCCCGGCCTGGAGCTCACAGCAGGGTCAATCTGTCCCTTTCCCTGGCCTGGAGCTCACAGCAGGGTCAATGTGTCCCTTTCCCTGGCCTGGAGCTCACAGCGGGGTCAATCTGTCCCTTTCCCCGGCCTGGAGCTCACAGCAGGGTCAATCTGTCCCTTTCCCCGGCCTGGAGCTCACAGCGGGGTCAATCTGTCCCTTTCCCCGGCCTGGAGCTCACAGCAGGGTCAATCTGTCCCTTTCCCCGGCCTGGAGCTCACAGCAGGGTCAATCTGTCCCTTTCCCTGGCCTGGAGCTCACAGCGGGGTCAATCTGTGCATTTCCCCGGCCTGGAGCTCACAGCGGGGTCAATCTGTCCCTTTCCCCTGCCTGGAGCTCACAGCAGGGTCAATCTGTCCCTTTCCCTGGCCTGGAGCTCACAGCAGGGCAATCTGTCCCTTTCCCCGGCCTGGAGCTCACAGCGGGGTCAATCTGTGCATTTCCCCGGCCTGGAGCTCACAGCGGGGTCAATCTGTCCCTTTCCCCTGCCTGGAGCTCACAGCAGGGTCAATCTGTGCATTTCCCCGGCCTGGAGCTCACGCTCCCATGCCCCGGCCGCATTCCCTCCCCATGGTCCTTCCCTCTCGACACCCAAGCTGCCCCCTGCCCTCCCCACCTCAAGAGCACCTCCACCCCCTGCAGCCCCCCGAGCATTCCCGGGGCAGCTCTGCCAGAGGCAGCAGCACTGGCACGAGAAGGGGCTGGAAGCAGGGACACTCAGGTGAGGCTGAGCAGCCCGAGCGTACCTGCTCTGCTGGGCCGAGCATGGGGACACGGCACTGCCCAGGGGACACAGCGGCTCCCAGGGAGAGGGCGGCTGCAGAGCGCCGGGAGGCCGGGCAGAGTCGGGATTTGATTCACGTGGTGGCTGCAGAGCTGAGGGAAGCCGGGCAGAGTCGGGATTTGATTCACGTGGCGGCTGCAGAGCGAGGGACGGCCGGGGCTGCCCCCGTCAGCGGGGAATCATCGCCGGCAGCGCCGCACGGCCACGGCTCCCCGGGGACGGCCACGGCCCGGCACATCCAGCGGCCCCGGGACCTGCGGAGGGAGAGCAGCGGGAGATCCGTGGGGAGGCCGAGCCGCGGCTCGCACGGCCGGGGCCGCCGGGGCCGCCGGGGCCGCCGGGGCCGCCGGGGCCGCCGGGGCCGCCGGGACGCGGAGCGGAGCCCCCGGGAGAGCGCAGCGAGTGCTGCGGGTGGGGACCGGGCACAGCTCCGGGGCACGGCGGGGCTGAGCCCCGCACCCACCGCCTCAGGGATCGGCCGGAGCACGGTGTGACCGACCGGGCAGCCGGCGGCCCTCGGGCCCGGCGGGAGGGACGCAAAGCCCCGGTGTCCCCGGTCTGACCGCGCGGGGACACCGGCGAGGGACTCACCGAGGGCTGCCCTCGGCGCCAGCGCTCGGCGGGGCCGGACCCGCTGGGCACCGGGGGAGGAGCCGCAGCGGCCCCTGGAGGGGCACAGAGACCGTCAGCGTCCGGTAGCGACCCCGGTCCCGGTCCCGTCGGTGCCACCGCCTCCCGCCGGCCGGAAAGGGCGGAGCCGCTGTTGTCCCGCCCCGCCCCAAGCCCCGCCCGAGCCCCCGAGCCCTGCCCGCCTGTGCCGTGACCCGGCTCGGCCCAGCCCCACGCCCCCGCCGGGCCCGGGCCCGCTCCCGTTCATGCCGCGGCCGCCGGGGCGGGCGGGGCCGGGGGCAGCGCTGTCTCTGCGCACGCGCCCGCTCCGCTTCCGGGTCGCGCGGCCGCTTCCGGCACAGCCCCCGCGCGCCCGGGGGAAGCGGAAGCGGAAGTGTCCGGTCGAGGCGGGGCGGCGGCGGCCGCCCCGGGCTGGCGGGGGCGGCTGGCGGGCCGCGGGCGGGCGGGCGGCGGGGCCGGGCCGGCGCCGGGGCCCGCCACGATGCCCCGGCGGAAGCAGAGCCACCCGCAGCCGGTGAAGGGTGAGTGCGCGGCGGGCCCGGGGGGCGGCGGCGGCCCGGCGGGGACCCGCGGCGCTCGGAGCGCTGCAGCGGACGCCGAGGATGGCACCGAGGAGACGGCAAGAGCGGCGGTGGTGCTGCCCGGGGACCTGCTGCTGGGCCGCGGCCCGGCCTCCGAGAAGGGACCGCCAGGTGCGTGCGGCCCCCGCGGGGACGCCGCCCCTCTCCGGCAGCCCCGCCGGCGGGGACGCGGACCGGCCGGGCCGGACCGGCCCCGCGCTCGGCGCATCCGGCGGGGCCCGCCCTGCCACGGGCCCGCCCGGCGCGGGCTCCGGCCGAGCTTCCTCTCACGAGGGAGGCCCGGCCCCCGACGAGGCCCCCGGGTGGGTTCTGCCCGCCCGGATTGACCCCGGGCACCGATCCCCGAATGCTCCTTCCCGCCAAGGTCCCGGGCGCGGCGTGTGCCCGCGGGAGGTTTGGGGCCACCCCCGAGCCACCGCACGGCTCAGCCCCGGCTCTGCTGCCCGCCCGGGAGCCGGGGCCGGCCCCGGGGTCCTGTTCCAGCACGGCGGGGTGTGGGGAGCCCTCTCAGCCCCGGGACCCCCGCCCCGTGCGCCTGTCCAGCCGGTGCTCCCGAGCTTGGGTCAGCCCCGGCCGAGGCAGCCCGAGGAGCAGGAGCTGCTCAGCTCCAGGGAGCTGCCTCCCGGGGTCTGGTGGGAGTCACTCCCTGCCCCAGGCACTGAGCAACGCGGGGACAGCATGGTGAGGGGGGATGGCAGGGACTGTCCAGCCCCGTGTCCCTGTCCCCTCGCTGTTCCCAAGGACTGTGCCGTGCTCCTGCTCTGGTCCTGAGGCTCAGTGCAGATGGGGCTGCTCTGAGGGCTGTGCTTCCCTGCCCTGGGACAGGAGCCTGCCAGGGATTGGGTGACAAATTCTACCAGGAATACCTGTCCTCCCATTAAGCCCCAGCCAGGGAGCAGGACCAGGACCTCATCCCACGAACCAGTCAGGACAGACAAGGGGTCCCATGGGGGCACTGATGGCCACTTAGGGGATGGTTCCCTGGGGATGCTGTGGCACTGCTGGGCTGAGGGGACAGGGGTTCCTTCAGTGTGGGACTGGGCTGAGGGGACAGGTGAGTCCCTTGGTGTGGGTGGGCCTGAGCTGAGGAGAAAGGGGGTCCCTTGGCAGAGGGCTCAAGGCAGGGTCAAGAGTTCCCCCGTAATAGCCAGGCCTTGGTGGGATGCCCTTTTCTGATGTCTGCCTTTCTGGCAGTGCTTGTGGAAGGCGTCGGGAGGCTGGAGGGGCCACCCCGTCCCACAGCATGGGTCAGCCTCATCTCTGCACCTGCCTGGGGCTCTGGGAGCTGGGCCCAGCCCAGGCAGCAGCAAGGGGACAGTCCAGGGTGCTTCCCGGGCTGGTGGGCAGCTGCTGAGGCTGGCAGGCCCCAGGGTTGCAGGTCAGGCACACACGGGGCCAGCAGGGCATGGCTCACAGCTGGTAGTGGTGATCTGCCCCTCCAGCCCCGAGCACCAGCCTGGGGGCACACGTGGAGCACAGGGGCTGCAGAAGGATGAGTCTGTGCCCAGCTGAGTTCTGTTTGAGAGCCCAGCACAGCCTTCCCCCTGCTGCCATTGGACAGTGGCACAGTGTGGGGCTGGGGAATGTTTCCTGCAGGATAAAAGGGGCTGGTGTTGGAGCTCCCTGGTGCCAGCCACGTGAGGGCAACCAGCTGCCAACCCTGGGGCTGGGGCAGTGGCACACTGAGAGGGGCTCAAGGACAGCTTTATGGGCACCCATTTCTCCAGCCTGTGGGCCAGGCTGTGCCCACCACCAGGCTCAGCAGTGCCGGTGGGTGATGGATCCACCCGTCCTCTCACCCTTCCTGGTGCCAGGGTCTTGGCCAGCCGTGCCAAGTGTCAGGGTTTCCCGAGACTCCCAGAACTGCCCTGGGTGGGGTGTTGGGACATGCCGTGTGTGTGAGGCTCCTCACTGCAGGGCACTGGGTGGTACCCATCTGGGGCTGGGGGCGTAGGCAGAGGGGCTGTGCCCAGGCCAGCCAGGCTGACACCGCCCCATCCCCACGGTGTTCTCAGCAGACACCCTGGTGGGGAAGATCGCTATCCCAGCATACGCCCTGAGCGACGACGACTGCTCCTCTGGGTACCAGCAGCTGAGCGTGGAGAGTGACCCTGAGGAGGGGGGTGAGCCCGGCCCTGCTGCCCTGCCCTGCCGCCAGTGCGGGCTGCAGCTGGCTGCCAGCCTGGGCCAGAGCTGCCTGCAGTGCGCCGGCGCCGAGGGCGGCCGCAGCCAGCGCATCGTCTACTCCTGCCAGCTCTGCCCCTTCGCCTCCCACTACTCCAGCCACCTCAAGCGCCACATGAAGACACACAACGGGGAGAAGCCTTTTGCCTGCCCACAGTGTGCCTACGCCTCTGCCCAGCTGGTGAACCTGACCCGGCACCTGCGCACGCACACCGGGGAGAAGCCGTATCGCTGCACCTGCTGCAGCTTTGCCTGCAGCAGCCTGGGCAACCTCAAACGCCACGAGCGGGTCCACAGCCAGGACAAGCCCTTCCAGTGCGCTGCCTGCGACTATCGCTGCAACCAGAGCCGCAACCTGAAGCGGCACATGCTCAGCCACCGCCTGCCCGAGAGCGAGGGGCCACACCGGCGGGACAAGGACCCAGGTGATGAACGGTGGGAGGGTGTGGGGCTGTGGGGAGAGCTGCTGTGGGGGCTCTGGGGCTGGAGCAGGGCACAGATCCTGCTGTTGACCTAAAGTCGTGTTACTGCTGGGCCCAACAGGCCACTGTGGCTCGTCACAGAGCCGGCCCTCGCTGGCGCTGTGCTGCCCTGCTCACAACCCCGTCTCTTTGTCCCGCAGAGCCGTTGCTGCCGGAGCTGAGCCTGCACGTGGGCAGCGGCAGCGGCCCCTTCCTGCCCGGCTGCGCACGGCTGCGGGGCGAGGAGGCGGCGGCGCTGCCCGAGCTGCTCTTCCCCTTCACGTGCCGCATGTGCGGGCTGGTGCTGGACGACGGCTTCGCGCAGGATGAGGGCCTGGCCGAGCAGGTCTGCGGGCGCTGCAGCCTGGCGGTGCTGGGCACCGAGCCGGGTGCCAGCCCCCGCAAGGGCACCGGGGACAAGGGCTTTGCCTGCAGCCTCTGCCCCTTCGTCACCCACTACCCCAACCACTTGGCGCGGCACATGAAGACGCACAGCGGGGAGAAGCCCTTCGCCTGCCCGCTCTGCCCCTACGCCTCCGCCCACCTGGACAACCTGAAGCGGCACCAGCGCGTGCACACCGGCGAGAAGCCCTACAAGTGCCAGCTCTGCGACTACGCCTGCGGCAACCTGGCCAACCTCAAGCGTCACGGGCGCATCCACTCAGGCGACAAGCCCTTCCAGTGCAGCCTCTGCAGCTACAGCTGCAACCAGAGCATGAACCTGAAGCGGCACATGCTGCGGCATACGGGCGAGAAGCCCTTCCAGTGCCGGGACTGCTCCTACACCACTGGTCACTGGGACAACTACAAGCGCCACCAGAAGATCCACGGCCACACAGCCGAGAGCTGGGTGAACCCACGCAATGCCAAAGCCCTCCTGGCCCCCCCAGCCGTGGGCACGGCTCTGCCCTGAGACAGCACTTAGCCCGGCAGTGGACCTGGGGTGCTTCGGTGCCTGCCCTCCCTGGGGGAGGGAGGACAGGCAGGCAACTCCACGGGGGCTTAGGGCTGCCTTACACCAGGCCCACAGGCACCCTGGGGCCTCCAGCAGCCCTGTCCTGCCTGGGCACAGTGAAGTCATGACCGGCAGCTCTGACCCCTGCCCCTGTGGCACCGCCACCCCACCTGCCTGTTCCTGCCTGCCGGAGCCTTCCTCTGCCAGGGTTTGGGGAAAAGGGGGGAACAGGACTGGTTCCATGGCTGCTGCCGTGCTGGTCGGTGTAATTTATATTGTGTATAAAAGCATTAAACAGTCAGTTTTGTTATCTGCTCTTCACCCTGGGGGCCTTGTTCTGCTGCAGAGGAGGACAGCACAGGGCTGGCACAGAGAAGGGAGGGACAGCAGCCACCCCCCAACAGACAGCCTGGTACCAATCAGGATCCATTTTAATCATTGTTGCAGTGTGTAAACATCAGTTACTGTCCATTAATGCTCTCTTGGGCTGAGCAGCAGGAGATACGTGGTTACAAGCCTAGATTACACTGGCGTCTATGAGCGGGTTAGAGGGGACTCTGCATGGAGCCCCCTGAGACAGCTTACTGCACTCTGTCTCGGAGCACAAACCTAAATGCTAATTTGGCATTATGGAGCCTGCCTGGGTCTGCCCCCAGGCCGGGCCAGGCCTTCCCAGCCGGGACAGGAGCAGCTCTGCCCCCATGCTGTGCCAGGCCCTGCGCTGCAGCTCCAGGGCGCTGCCCGGGCAAACTCTTCAGGTCAAACAAGCCCTCTCCCAGCTGGAGCCAGCAGCGGGAGGAGTTCAGCTGCCCCCACCCCGAAGGCAATGGCGGGCTGGGGGTGAGCTCCCAGCCCCAGGGAGCAGGGAAAGGTGGATGTAGCGGGTGAGAGGCACGTTGATTGCAACCTGGCTGCAGGTCGTACATTCCTCAGCGAAGGCCCTTGCCAAGGCCAGGGCTGTCCTGGGAAGGGGGGCACTACAGATCCTCATCGCCAATGCCCTCAAAGGCGTAATTGCCGTGGAAGTCATTAGCACCCACATCGTTTGCAGAGCTGGAGTGGCTGATCCCACGCAGGCTGACAGAAGTGAGCTTGCTCTGTGGAGAAGGGAGATGTTAGGGAGGACACCCCTAGCTCCCCTACCCACTTAGCCTGAGATCTCTGGTGCACCCACACAACTCACCGAGAGTTTGGCCATGGGCTCCCAGGAGGCATCAGGTGAGTCCTGTGAGGACAGCACAGTTGGGCAGTGCAGGGTCATGGGACACAACACCCTCCTCTCCTTCTGCCCGCTCCCCTCTGTCCCCAGGGAGTCTGGATCACAGAGTTGGTCCAGGACCTCTTTCCCTTCCCAGGGCTTTGGAAGCAGGGCACCACAGTCATGTCTAGGCTTGCCCCAGCCCTGCCAAGGGAACAATGGCTCCTCTGGGGGCAGCAAGTTCTGGTACACAACACATCAGGGCCTGTGACTGCACATGTCCCCCCACCCAGGGCTGCAGGGTCCCACTCACCAGCAGCGGAGGTGACTTCACAGCTTGCTGGCTGTCCGAGCGCCGCAGGGCCCCATTCACCCGCCGCCGGAACATCTGCAGGGAGGAGCTCAGCTTAGCCACAGGCTCCCCGCTGTCTGGGGATTGTAACTGGCCCTGGGGATGCTGGCCCCATCCTCAGAGGAACATTCAGGACCCAGCCCAGACAACAGCAAGTCACAGGGCCAAGGTAAGGATCCCACCCGGAGCCAGCACTGAGCCCCAACCCTCACCTTGCGGATGCTGCCTCCAGATTTTTTCACCATCAGCTCATCTACCATGGACTGCAAGCAGATGCTCAGCATGATGGCCTGCAAGGGAGAAGTGTCACGGGGCTCTATGCACCCCAGTCTTCCCAGGCCCCATACAGGGCTCAGCCCAGCTTTTCCCCTCACAGCCACCACCAGCCCACCCCGCAGGCAGCTCTACCTGTGGGCTGGTGATGGTGACCCACTGCAGCCGGTCCTTGCTCATCAGGTACTCAAAAGCCAATTCCAGCTTCACCTCAGACTTCCCTGGGCTGCTCCCCGAAGGGCCATTGTTCATCGGCACCTGCAAGGACACACACCAAGGCTGGGAGCCTCAGGAGGGGAAGTAGCAGCTCCTTGGACACCAGTGCAGATCAAGGGCAGCACCAAGCCAAGTGTGGGACACCTGCCCAATGCCCACCAGTCTTCTGCCACTGTCAGGTCCCCTCAAATGTCCTCACACCAATGATTCCCTCAGCCTCAAGGCATGATTCAGACCCTCTCCATGCCTACTGGGCCAGAAGCTGGCATCAGAGCCAGCCAGCATCTTTCCCAGGAAGAGGCAGCAGCCCAGCCTGGCACAGCCAGATGTCTCCAGCCCTGCCAGACCCCTCCCTGCTCTCCAAGCTTCACTCACCGAGGATGTGACCCGCCAGCACCGCATACGCGTGACCTTGAAGCTGCCCTCTTTGATCTGCTCGTTCGGCAGCCGCACCTGGAAGTTGAGCTCGTTGTTGCCGGCACTGACAACGACATGGCAGCCCTTCTCAGGGAAGTCGGTGACACAGGGGTCGAACTTGAGATAGCCGTAGTACTTTAGGGTCTGTGCCAGGCGGATGAACTGCAGGCAGAGCCAGGGATGCTCAGCACTGCCGGCCACCTGCCCGGGCCGGGAACAGGCCACCAACCCACGTGGGGAGGGGCTGGTGCAGTGCCAGAGCTGCCCCAGTCGTGGCATTGTACCCTCTCCTACCTCCTTCTTGGAGACCTTTTCTTGCAGGGACTTCAGCTGCCGGTGCTGTTCCTTGTTGACAAGGATCCATCCGTGTTCAATGTCTGACACCGTCTACAAGCAGCAAAGATTGATGAGCACCTGGGACCAGAGCCGCCCAAGCCCCTGCACAGCTGTGGCCAAGGGGTGCAGTGTCCCTCCTCACCTGGCTGTGCCACACTAACCCTCACCTGCGCATACAGCAAGTTCAACCCCACTCGATGCTCCATCACATCATCATCATAGGCCGAGTCCCAGTAGCTGGAAGGGAATCACATGGGTTAGCTTGCTCCACACCTCCTAACAGCAGTGAAGAGAAAATCACCCTCCTGTGAGCTGGCTCTGTGGCCAGCTCCCCCCTAACCATCAGTCACCATGCCCTGCTCCCCATCTAAGCCAGTTGCCACGGGAAGGCAGAAATGGGCTGAGCACAGCAGGGCAGCCCATGCTCCAGTGTCATGGGTCAGGGATGCTCAGGTGTGTTCCTGGGTGACAAAACACCTGTGTGCAGCAATGGCAGGAGGGGAGGGTCTGTCTGTGGAACCCTGGGCACCGCCCCACTGCTGCCCCGCAGCCCCACCCTCACCTCTTGCGCAGGATGATCTGGAACTCAGGGTTGTGCAGGCTGGTGACTGACACGTAGGGCAGCTCAAACTCCTGCAGCTTTCGCACAACTGCGGGGAAATGCCAGCTCAACAGCAGCTCTGGGCAGCAGCAGCCCCTGGGCCCCCACTGCCAGGGTGCCCCAAGGAAAACAGCTGGGCCCCCCGCCCAGGGCAGGGTCCAGGCACACAGCCCTCACTTCAGGCAGGGGGCAGAGCAGATGTCCCACCACAGTAGGTTCTACTCACAGGAGAAAGCTCCATCCTTGGTCTGTCGCACTAGAAAGAGGCTGAAGTAGCCAACCAGGTCATCTGGCAGATCCAGCTTGGAGGCCACGGCCTGGGAGGAAGAGGAGGACAGTCCTGACATGGTCTCAACATGGTGGCAAGACCCAGCCTATGCACATTCTGGGGCCTTCCAGCAGCAGGAAGCCAGCACCTCTGCTGCCCTGCGGCCAGGCCTGGGGCTCTTTGCAGCCACGAGACAGCTAGGGGACCTCACACATCAGTCTGGACCCAGACACACCCATCAGCAGACCCATTCCAGCTCCCAGCTTCCAGCCCCACCAAGTCAACCCTGCTCCAGGATGGGCAGATGGCAGGGGAGGGCAGGGGGTGCTACCAGGCTGAGAGAGCCCCACACGTGTGGGAAACTACAGAACACAGCAGCAGAGGCTGGTCCCACCCAGCCTGAGAGCTCTGGCACCTCAAGGACATCCTCTGTCTGGTCCGACGTAAGGATGGTGACCTTGACCTTCTGCCCGTTAGAGAGCAGCACTTCCAGCACCACCTCCTCTGTGGGGATCTGCTGCGTCTCCTGGAGAGAGAAACAGGACTGGCACCGCAGCCCCACAGCACAGATGGAGGGCCCCAGAGCCCCCAGAGCTCTGCCCCCTCACCTGCTGGGCCTTGCGCAGGAAGCTGTTGAAGGTCTCGCTGCCTCCCAGCGTTGGGTCCTGCCGCACTGCAGGAAGGGGCACCAGCAGTCAGGAGTCCCATGGGCAGGCACAGGGACCCACACCAGTGCCTGCCCTCCTGCAGCCCCTCAGTTGGCCCTCAGACTGTATGCTGGGGCAACCAGGGACCCCCCTGCACATCCCCACTCTGCCGGTGCAGGGCAGGAGCTGGCATCCAGGGGACAAGCCCATCAAGTGCCAGTGCTACCCTGGGAGTTGCCCAGATGTGCCATGGTGAATGGAGCAGTGCAGGGAGGAAGCTGAGGGCCATGGGCCATGCCCTGCACACCAGGCCAGGGCAGGGCCAGCTTACCAGCCTGCATGTACTTCTCCAGCTGCTCCCGTCGCTGCTCTACCTCCGCCGGGGTGAGCGTGAAGATCTTCTTTGGGGGAAAGGCTGGGACCACGTTGGCGCCATACTCCTTCCTTAGCTAGAGTAAGAACAGAGTTTCTGCAAGAGCCTCCAGAGAGAAGGTGGCTGCCCTGATCCCCCACCCTCGCCGATCCCCAGCAACCTAGCAAGAGGAGCAGAGAGCTTGCCAGCATCCCTCACCCACGTGGGAGTCCAGCAGGATGCCAGAACCCAGCTGGAACGTCACAGACCAGGAGTGGGCACCCAGTGCCCGCCCTACCTGCTCGTGCAGGCCCAGCAGCTGGCTGTAGCGCACCCGGCAGTGCAACACCCCGTTCACGTGGATGTTGTAGGCCTGCAGGGAAAGAGGCCAGTCAGATCCCAGCACCTGCCAGATGGAGGAATCCCAGGACCTGCCCAGCCCAGGGCACACGGGATGCCAGGGAGCACCCAGAAAAGGCGACACTCCTGAGGACCCTGCTGAGGGGCAGGTGGTCAAAATCATTCAGGAAGCATGGGCACATCCAAGAGATGTGTCTGCTGGACACTGGGGAGGTCTAACCCTGCGTCTGCCCAGCCATGGGGAGCACAGAGCCACACTGCAGCCCGGCAGACGTGGGTGTCCCCATGCCAACAGACAAGGACACCCCCTCCCTGCTCCCAGGGGTTCACAAGGAGCTGGTCCCTGGCTATGCTCCCTCTGCTCTGGCTCAGCTCCTGCTGATGCCATAGGCAGAGCACATCTACGACTGCAGAACACACAGGGCCTGGCAACTCCGTGATCCAGCTCCTGGCACCTCACCATAGGCAGAATCCTTGGAATCCTTGCAAGGGACAGCACTGTCCTCTCAGGTCCTGCCATTCCCAGAGCAGTGTTTGGCAGGGCAAGAGGATGGACATGAGACTCCAGCCAGCCGTGGCAGTCCAGCCTCCCACGGATGCCACCAGTGCCCGCCTGCTCCTGAGCGCTGGGACTGCCCAAGGCTCACAGAGGTCCCAGCCCAGCCAGGCTGGAGCTCACACTGCCTCAGCCCAACCCAAGGGCACTGGCCCTGTGGCTCAGGGTTGCTGCAGAGGAACCAGGAGGGACAGCAGAGGTACAGGCAGCACCCCAACCTGCCCAAATCAGGGCTCTTCATGAGGTCATAGCCCCCAGGCTGGCCAAGGGCTCTCCCCAAGGTTTCCCCCAGGGCTGAGGAGCCTCCTCAACAGCGGAGGGCAAAGTGCAGGGAGGTCATGGGGCCGAAATCCCTCCAGGGCCGCCTGCTCCTTCGGCCCTTGAGCAATTGCACCTCCTGCGGATGGCCAGGTCTCTCCATCACCGCTCACCACCGCGAACGTGCCCCAGCTCGGGCTCCCGAGGAGGATCCGCCAGAGAAGGATTTCGACCCACGGGGCAAGCGTGGGGGTCTCCGCAGGGTGGTGAAGCCCAGGGCTGCCCACCCTTACCCCGAGAGCACCGATCCGGAGCCTCGGCCCAGCCCGGGCACTCTGCCCGCCGCTGCCGGCCCCGGGAAAGGGCTCTGGGCACTGGGCAGCCACCGCCACTGGGCAGCAGCGTCCCGCGGCTCCTCTCCGGAGGCGCTCACGGCGCAGGGAGCAAAACAGGAAGCCGGGACAAACGGACGGACGGGCGGGCCAGGATGAGCCGGAGCTGGGGATGAGACCGGACGGGGCCCCTGCGGGCTGCGCACCCCCGGGCAGGGCAAGGTCCGGACATCCCCGGGGAGCTTCCAGGGACCTCCCGCGCCCCATCCGGAGGCGCGGGGGCGGCGGGGCCCAATCCCCGCCCGGGCCGGGCACAGGGTGCCGGCCGGGGATGGCGGCGGGCCGGGACCTGTCCGCCTCGCCCGGCCCCGGTCCTGATCCCGACCCGCCACCGCGCCGGGACTGCGGACCCGCACGGCCCCACCGGGGCCGCACCGCGCCCGGGCCGCGGAGCCGCGCCACCCACTCGGCTCCGCGGGGCAGCTCCGTTCCGCGGGACAGCTGCGCTCCCTCCACCCCGCTCACCACGTAGGCGGCGGCGCCGCCGTCCCCGGCGCGGATCTCGGTCTCGGGAATGGAGAAGTGCATGGCCGGTACGAGCGCGCCCCCGCTACCCGCCTCCCGTCGCCGCCATCTCGGGCCAACACTCCCCGCGATGGCGCGGCCGCCAGCACCGCCCGCCCCAGGGCCGCCCCGCTCCGCCCCGCCCGGGGCCGTCGCTCTTCGCCCGCCCCGTTTCGCCCCGCTCCGCCCGCCCCGGGGACGCCCTGCCCTGCCCTGCCCTGCCCGCCCCGCCCCGCGCGCCCCCGCCGCGCCGGGCTGAGGGAGCGCGTGCCCGCGGCGGGCCGGGACCGGGGGGCGGGGCCGCGGGAGGGAGCCCCGGGCACGGAGCGGCGCCGCAGCGGGGAGTGACGTCACCGCGTCACGCAGAGCGGCCCGGGCGTCAGGCGGGTCAGGCGGAGCCGCCTGGCCGGCAGGGGGCGCTGAGGGCGGCGCGCGGCGCCATGGCGGAGCGGGGCGGTGAGTGCGGGACGGGGCTCTGGGACCGGCACCGGCACCGGCACCGGCCCCGGCCCCGCTCACGCTCCCGTCATTCTAGGTGGGAACCCCGAGGGAGCTGCGCCAGTGCCGGCGGCACCGCAGGTGAGCGGGGCCGCGGCTGGGGTGAGGCCAGGGCTGGGGAGCGGAGTTGGGGCGGCTGACGATGTGTGCTCGCAGGCCCCGGAGCTCTCCCGGGAGGAGAAGCTGCAGCTGCGGAAGGAGAAGAAGCAGCAGAAGAAGAAGAAGAGGAGCGAGAAGGGCTCGTCGGCCGAGCCCGCGGAGCTGGGTGCGCCCTCCGAAGCGGGGCAGCCGCGGGGTGAGCGCCGCCGTCCCCGCCGAGCCCCGAGCGGGGCAGCGCTGGGCCGGGCCCGCCGGTGTCCCGGGCCCGCCGGTGTCTCGGGCCCGCCGCTGTCCCGGGCCCGCCGGTGTCCCGGGCCCGCCGGTGTCCCGGGCTCGCCGGTGTCCCGGGCCCGCCGGTGTCCCGGGCCCGCCGCTGTCCCGGGCTCGCCGGTGTCCCGGGCTCGCCGGTGTCCCGGGCTGGCAACGCCCGGAGCCGGGAGTGTCTTCCAGCGGGACCCGTGGGATGTACCCCCACGCGGTGTTCGGCACCCCGCGCCCTCGGACACCCGTGTTGCCGTAGGGACCGAGAGCCCAGTCCCCTCCGCACGGGAGCGCGGGTGGTGCCGTGTCAGCTGCGCGGTGCCCAGGGCGTGCAGCCCTTTCCAGGGCACACAGGGCTCTCCCTGCCCGCGGTGTTGCCCCTGGGCTGCATCTCCCGGCGAGACTGGGCACAGACTCCCCCTTCCTCCCCCGCAGCAGCTGCTCAGCCCCCGTCCCCTCCCGCCTCGGCCGATGGCCCCGGGGATGGCGAGAAACCCACGGGGGGCAAGAGCAAAGCGGAGCTGCGAGCAGAGCGCCGGGCTAAGCAGGAGGCTGAGCGGGCCCAGAAGCAGGCCAGGAAGGCAGAGCTGAGCCAGGCAGCTACGACGGCCAAGCCCCGGCAGAGCCCCACGGAGCCCCAGTCCAGTAAGGCTGTCAGCACCGCTGGGTGCAGAGGGTGGCTGAGCGGGCTGGGAGGGTGTGGTGTGGGCACAGGTGGAGGATGCCCGGTGTGATCCATCCGTGATCTGGGTTCTGCCTGTCCCTGGGTGCTGCCCTGTCCGTGATCTGGGTTCTGCCTGTCCCTGGGTGCTGCCCTGTCCATGCTGTGGGTTCTGCCTGTCCCTGGGTGCTGCCCTGTCCATGCTGTGGGTTCTGCCTGTCCCTGGGTGCTGCCCTGTCCATGTTGTGGGTTCTGCCTGTCCCTGGGTGCTGCCCTGTCCATGTTGTGGGTTCTGCCTGTCCCTGGGTGCTGTCCTGCCTTCAGTCTGTCTGTGGTGTGGGTTCTGCCTGTCCCTGGGTGCTGCCCTGTCCATGGTGTGGGTTCTGTCTGTCCCTGCCTTCCCTGAATTTGGGGCTGCAGCAAAGCAGCTTGGGCTCATCCCAGCTGTCCTTGCAGTGGTGAAGCGGCTGCCAGAGCACGTGCAGGTGGATGACCCCACTGCCCAGAGGAAACTGGCTAAGAAGCTGGAGCGGCAGCAGGTAGGAGGAGGGCTGGGTGACAGGCTGCAGAGGGCCTGGGGGGCACATGGTCCGAGCAGGGCCTGCTCTCTGAAGGCAGAGGGGAACTTTGCATGCCCAGGGAAAGTGCTGGGTATGACTGGTGGCTCTGGAATGAACAGAGCACTGGGTGAGCCATCACAACACTCTGGCTGCAGGTACCTCTGAGGCAGGACTACGGCACCAAGGTCAACCTGTTCTCCCACCTCCACCAGTACAGCCGGAAGAAGCCACTGACGCAGCAGATGAGGTACAAGGCCTCCCCAGCCCAGGCCTCTGGCAATGCTGAGCTCTGCTTTGGCTGGCCTGGCTGCAGAATGGCTCTGCAGGAGGGGTGTCATCGTCCTGCTTGTGGGATACACCTGATGAAGTGGTGGGGGACATTTTGCTGGCCTTGGGGAGTGGCAGCAGGGGCAACCCGATATCTTGTCTTTCCTGTGGGGAGAGTGCAGGGCCACAGGAGAAGGGGCTGTGGGGTGAGCCTGGCTCCTCAGCTTACTGCCATCCCCCTTCCTGGGCCATCCCTTGGGTTGTTGGGCTGGGGCTCATAAAAGGGTTGAGTGTTTTGGGCTGCAGAGGTGCTGACAGCTCCCTCCCACTGGTCCCTGCAGCATCCCCTCCACAGTGATCCACCCAGCAGTGGTGCGCCTCGGCCTCCAGTACTCCCAGGGCATCATTAACGGCTCCAACGCCCGCTGCATCGCGCTGCTGGAAGTCTTCAAACAGGTACCTGAGCAGCTCCCTGGCAGCAGGGGCACTGTGCTGTGTGCAGGTGTGTGTGCCCTGACTGCTGAGGCCGTATCTGTGGTCAGTCATCATCAGCCTCTTCCTTTGGATCGTGCCATGGCAGGGTCCTTTCCTGGCACTGCTGCTGCTGTTCTGTGTCCCTGGAGCACCCTTTGCTCCTCCAGGCAGTGTGTCAGGCTGTGCAGGACGTGTGCTGTGACTGCAGCCCTTAGGGCAGGGTGCTGGCATGCCGTGCCCTCAGACCATACTCCCTTTCTACATTTCTCAGCTGATCCGGGATTACTCCACTCCCCCCAATGAGGAGCTGTCACGGGACTTGGTGGCCAAGCTGAAGCCACATATCAGGTGAGGGCTCCCAACGTCAGAGCAGAGGGACCAAAGCTCCACAGAGCGTGGTCCATTGTTCAAATCTCTGGGCTGGTGTCTGTCGCTGTGGGACACGATCAATGAGACACGGACTCACGGTTCAGAAGGCTGAAGCTCCGAAAAAGGGGCTGGTTTATTCTCAGAACCTATTTTTATACCTTTTTACAATGTGCCCACCTAAGAGGTGGGATCCCTGGACCCATTGGCCACACCAAGGGTCAACAAACAAAGTCCCTTCTCAGAAGAGGGAAAAGTGAAAAACAAGAGAGTTTACATAGAGTGACCTTGTTTACTGCTTCGATCCCTGGGAAAGAGTTTAAGAAAAATGCAAACATGAGAAAGAGTGACTATAGGTGTCCACCCAAACTTTGGCTGACTTTTCTAGGCTTCTGCCTTCCTGCCCACCCTCCCTCTCCCTGTCTTGGCCCTCCAGGCTGCTTTGGAGCTAAGGCCATTTCTTCTGCAGTTTCCTGAACCAGTGCCGGCCGCTCTCAGCCAGCATGGGCAATGCCATCAAGTTCCTCAAGAAGGAGATATCGTGCCTGCCTGACACCCTGAGAGAGGATGAGGTGAGTGGCCTTGCTGAGTGGCAGGCTCCAGGCCCTGGGTGAAGGAGTTGAGCAGGGATGGGATGCAGACTCAGAACAGTGCTGCAGTGGAACTGAAAGCTTGTTACTGGGGAGAAGAGCCTGATCCCCACCTGGCTCAAATCAGAGAGTTGCAGAGAGCAAGAAAGTCTGTATGTGACGTCTGTCTCTCCCCAGGCAAAGGAAAAGCTCCAGGACGTAATCGACAAATACCTGCGAGAGAAGATTGTCCTGGCAGCTGAGGCCATCTCAAGGTCTGCCTTTGAGAAGATCAATGACCATGACGTGATACTGGTGTATGGATGGTGAGCACAGGAGCCGACCTGGTGGGTGGGAGGAGGGAATGGAACAGCATGGGAGGTGAGGCTGTGATGGTCCTGCGCACGGTTCAGCACTTCCCCACCTGGTATGTCTGAAGTTGGATTCCAAGAACCCATGGGTCACAGCTCCCTCCACCCAGGGCGCTTATAGAACAGCCAGGGATTTTAAACTGCAGCAAAGTCAAATGTCAGGAAGCAAAAATACAGAAGCAGAGGTGGGGAAAAGAACCAGAGATTGCTGCAGCAAGAGTCCAGGTGTGCTGTGTATGGTGGGCATAGGAAGGAGCAGGGGCAGGAGGCCAGTGCAGGCCTGGAGTCTTGTGAGAGGGAAGCTGGAGTGGGTGGGGAGCGGCAGTGTCCCTTGTGCTGGTCACAGACACAGAGGTCAGAGCTGCTTCCAGGGAAGGCTGAGACATCACCTTTCCCAGGGGGTTTCCTTGTGCCGAGACAGGGAGACAGCCCTGCGAGCCGTCCTGGCAGGAGGGTTCTGGAAGGGGCAGCACTCACGAGGGGGAGGGTGGATATGATGGCCTGGTCTGGTGACCGGCGCCCATCAGCTCCTCCCTGGTGAACCGGACGCTGTGCGACGCCCACGCCAAGAAGGGCCGCGCCTTCCGCGTGATCGTGGTGGACAGCCGGCCGCGCCTGGAGGGGCGGGAGACGCTGCGGCGCCTGGTGCGCAGGGGCATCCACTGCACCTACGTGATGATCAACGCCATCTCCTACGTGCTGCCTGAGGTCAGGGGCTGGGCCAGGGCTGAGGGAGGCTGCACTCTGATGATCCCAGGTGCTGACAGATCCCCGTGCTGCCCTGACAGGTGTCCAAAGTGCTGCTGGGGGCCCACGCGCTCCTGGCCAACGGCTCCGTCATGTCCCGGGTGGGGACCTCGCAGATCGCTCTGGTCTCCAAGGCCTACAACGTGCCCGTCCTGGTCTGCTGCGAGACCTACAAGTTCTGCGAGCGGGTGCAGACAGATTCTTTTGTCTCCAACGAGCTGGGTACGGCTTCTGTCCCTTTCCTGCCATCTGGTACCTGCTCTCCCAGTCCCTGCTGTGGACCATGGCAGGCTGCTCTGCCCTGCCAGCCCTTTTCCTGGGCAAGAGGCCACCACTTGCAGGCGTGGGCAGTTGGTAGGGAGTGGTGGTGTGTGCTGCTCAAGGGGCAGGATGGAGAGGTACTGTCCCTCCCCTTGATCCTGATGGATTCTCCACTCTCTGCAGATGACCCTGATGACCTGATTGTGCTCCGGAAGGGCCAGGCCCAGCTTGGGGGCTGGGCAGAGAACAAGTCCCTACGCCTTCTTAACCTGGTCTATGACGTGACACCCCCAGACCTGGTGGATTTGGTCATCACAGACTTGGGCATGATCCCCTGCACCTCAGTGCCTGTGGTCCTGCGTGTTAAGAGTGTGGATCAGTAGTCGGGGCAGCTGCATGGACACTAATAAACCAGGCTCCCAGTACTCTGTGTGTGCCATCTGTGGTGTGGCAGAGCCCTGGCACCCATGTCATCCATGTCACCACTGGCACAGCTCTGCGCCTTCCTTGGGGCCTCTCTTCCCACTCCATGGTGCAGCTTAGACGGGTCTTCCCTGTCCCTAAGCCCCTCCTCTGGGCAAACTGACAGTGTGGCGATGGCCCCTGGCTCACTTACCTTCGTTGGAGATTTGGTGACACTCGGGCTGTGCTCCTAGCAGACCTCCGAGCTGGGCTGGTGGGGCAGAGCCCGGGTCCCTCTGGCCCTGGCCGCTGGCTCCGGAGGGAGCCGTTCCTCCGGGGGGCGGCCGCTCGGCGGGCGGTGCCCGGGCCGGCGGTGCCCGGGCCGGTGATGCCCGGGCCAGTGGTGCCCGGACCGGTGGTGCCCGGACCGGTGGTGCCCGGGCCGGTGGTGCCCGGACCGGTGGTGCCCGGGCCGGTGGTGCCCGGGCCGGTGATGCCCGGGCCGGCGGTGCCCGAGCCGGTGGTGCCCGGGCCGGTGATGCCCGGGCCGGTGGTGCCGTGGGAAAGCGCCACCGGCGGTGCCGAGCGGACCGGGGCGTGGCTCCCGGACGGAGGGCGGAGCCATGCAAATCAGCCGCTCGTGGGGCGTGGCCATGTAAATTTTCCCGCCGCGCGGCCTCACGGGACACACCCGCACTGAGGCGGCGCTGCCCTGGCGCCTCCGCGGGCCGGGCCGGGCCGGGCCGGGCCGGGCGGGAGCTGCAAGCTCCCTCTCTCCGCAGGGAATAAACTAATATCGGGCAGGTCGCTGTCCCTGCCCGAGGGTCGTTACGCCGCACTCCTGGTGTGCTGACCCGTGCCACATCACGAAATGCACGGAGCGTGACTGCCTAATTTAGAGTAGGGGAGATTGTGTTGGCATTGGCTCTGCTTCCGTTCTTTGGAGGGAGAGTTGTAATCGGGGTTAGCTAGGGGGTAGTGTGCCTGTGTTGTTGGTTGGTATTCCCAATTGAAGGCGATATTCTGGACACCGCCTTTCTCCGCTTGGTTCCCGCACTGCCGTGCTGTCACAGCTTGGCGGGATCGTCTGCAGGCGCGGCAGCAAGTGCGGCAAGCCCGGCTCCAGGGGAACTCGGTGCCCCGTCCCTGCCGCATCTCCGTCCGTGTGGAACCGGCCCGGCCTCGCCTCTCCAGGCCCCAGCCCGCGGGTCGGGAAGCGCCTCCGCCCGACGGCGCGCTCGGGCTGCGGTGAGACGGCAAGACTCGGGATAGCGTCCCGGCCCGCACACCGACCCCGCGGGAGGGAGGGAGGGACGGACGGACGGACGGGGGCAGAGCCTTCGTCCGACTCGACGTGGGTCAAATTCCCGCTGTCTGGAAGTCCGGCTGAACGGGACTGGCATCTCCGCGCCCCCTTCCCAGCGAGGACCCGTTTCACCGGCGTGTTTCCCTGCTCCTGCAGACACAGCGCGGGGAAGGGCAGAATCATCCAGGCTTCAAAGGCAGCGGTCCAGAGGCCCCCCTTTAGGGAACCGCTGGCCAATTACTGCAGGGAACGGGGATGTGTCTCCTGAGCACCGGCAGGGTCTGTTCGGAGAGAGTGCCCTGGGATGCCCCTGGAACCCCGGCTATTCTCGACCTGCGCACCGAGAGCACGACCGGACTGCCCTCGCTGCTTCCCTGTCCTGGCGGAGAACCCCGGACCCCCGCGGGCATCTCCTACACCCGCGGTGCCAGGTCCCGCGGCAGCACAGGGAGCAGCGCCCGCAATCCACTTACAGCGGGGGTTAAATTTTGTCTGGAGGAGCTCGCCCGTGCACAATCCAGGCTTTCCGAGTCTGTTTTTATCACCGCCACACCAGGGGAGAGCGGGAACGCAGTGCTCCCTTCAGGGATCCGCTGGCCAATTCCTGCAGGCACTGCGTCTCCCTGCGCCTGTTCGGAGGGGCTGCCCCTGGACCCGCGGCTCTTCCTGAGCCTCTCTGCCATCCGGGCCCGTCGGAGGGTCCCGGCCCGCTTGGGGATGATCTCTACACCCGCGGCCCCACGAGCGGCTGCACTCACATCGCCTCCCCCGGCCCGGTTCGGTGCCGGGCGGTCCAACCTCCGGCACCAACAGCGGGGAGCGATGCTGGCTGCTGGGGGCAGGAGCGGCTGGGCTCACTCGGACTGACGAGGAACCCGGGCCAGAGCCTGTGAACAGTTCAAGCGCGAATCAGGATGGTTCCGGGAGCTGTTATCAGTTGAGATCTGCTCTTATCACCACAAAATCAGGGGAGAGCGCGAACGCAGTCCCCCACTACCACAAATTATGCAGTCGAGTTTCCCGCATTTGGGGAAATCGCAGGGGTCAGCACACCCGGAGTGCAAGGGATGAGCCTCGCCCTGGGAAAACCACCTGCCTGATCATGGTGTCTCCCCTGCCAGGTAAGTATGCCCGAGCCGGCCCCGCCGCCCCCGACAGCCACCGCCGCACGCCTCCCCAACACACGGCCACCCCGAGCCCGGCCCCGCCCCGCCCCGGCCCCGTGCCCCGGCCCGGCCCGCACGGCCCGGCCCGCGCAGCGCCCGCGGACACGCGGGGACAGCGGCGTCTGTGCGCGGCCTGGGGCCCGGCATGCCGCGCGGGGCTGCCTCATTTGCATGGGCACGCCCCTCTCTCCCGCTGCGCGGGGCTGCCTCATTTGCATGGGCACGCCCCTCTCTCCCGCCGCGCGCCGCCGCCTCATTTGCATGGGCACGCCCCTCTCTCCCGCCGCGCGGGGCTGCCTCATTTGCATGGACACGCCCCTCTCCCCCCCGCCCCTCGCAGCCCCCGGCCCGGGCCCCGCCGGGACCCCCCGGCAGCCGCTGCCCCCGGCCCGCAGGGGCGGCTCTGCCCCCGCCCGGGCCGGGCTCTGTGCCCCGGGAGCGGCCGATGGGCGCTGCTCGGCATCTCCCGCTGCCGGCTTTGCCTTTTCCCCGGGCCCTGCCCGGCCCTGCCGCTGACCCCCCCGCCGCCTCCCGCCCGGACGGTTCCCCCCGCGCTTCCCTTTCCCCGAGAGCAGAGAAGAGCCGAGTGCTCGGCCTCCGCAGGGCAGCCGGGCAGGCACAGGTGTCTGCCTGCAGGGACCGATGCACGGCTGGAAAAAGACAAAGTTCCCTTCACATCGCCAGGAATCGTTCCCCTCTCCGAGGTGGATTTTCCCGTTCCAAGGCACAGACAGGGGGACGCTGTTCTGATTTATTAAAATATGAATATCGATCTGATATCGATACCCAACTGTGACGGACAGAAGACTCTCTAACAGTTCAGTTAGAAAGTGTGTGTTTGTTGACAGCCGGGTGGGATAGCTCCCCAATGCGCACTGCAAAGATCACAGGTAATTAATTACAAAGCCTTTTATCCACAGAGGTGTTGAATACACAAAATACAAATGCATATTCATACTCTTGTCACCTCCTCTTCTCCGCTTCGTATGCTAATTGACAAAAAGGCTAATTAAGCATGCGTAGTTTGTTTTTTAAAATGGGTCGGGGGTCTTATGTGGGGAGTGGTCACCAAAAGGAGGAAGTAAAACTAGACTTCCTCGTTCTAAACTTTCAACCTTTCGATGCAGAGTGACAAATGACTCCTTGGTAAAACATAGTTTTCCTGTTCCCAGGCCTGTTTCTGGAGATAGAGAATTTACAATCACCTTGTGGTTTTGGGGTCTATTGATCAATTTCCTTGTTTTTCGATACAAGCCCAGCTTACACAAACAGAAACGTGACAGGCACTGAGTTATTAGATCCGGGATGGCTTATCTAAAACCCGGTCTCTCTTAACCATTTCCGAATTTTAACTGATTTCAGCAAAGCTTATCTTTCTCAGCTAAATCAGCAATATAACCTTAGGTTTTTTTTTTTTTTTTAAAGTCTTCAAAATTAGTGTCTCACTACACCCACGGTCCCACGTGCCGCTGCACTCACATCGCCTCCCCCGGCCCGGTTCGGTGCCGGGCGGTCCAACCTCCGGCACCAACACCGGGGAGCGATGCTGGCTGCTGGGGGCAGGAGCGGCTGGGCTCACTCGGACTGACGAGGAACCCGGGCCAGAGCCTGTGAACAGTTCAAGCGCGAATCAGGATGGTTCCGGGAGCTGTTATCAGTTGAGATCTGTTCTTATCACCACAACACCAGGGGAGAGCGCGAACGCAGTCCCCCACTCCCACAAATTATGCAGTCCAGTTTCCCGCATTTGGGGAAATCGCAGGGGTCAGCACACCCGGAGTGCAAGGGATGAGCCTCGCCCTGGGAAAACCACCTGCCTGATCATGGTGTCTCCCCTGCCAGGTAAGTATGCCCGAGCCGGCCCCGCCGCCCCCGACAGCCACCGCCGCACGCCTCCCCAACACACGGCCACCCCGAGCCCGGCCCCGCCCCGCCCCGGCCCCGTGCCCCGGCCCGGCCCGCACGGCCCGGCCCGCGCAGCGCCCGCGGACACGCGGGGACAGCGGCGTCTGTGCGCGGCCTGGGGCCCGGCATGCCGCGCGGGGCTGCCTCATTTGCATGGGCACGCCCCTCTCTCCCGCCGCCGCGCGGGGCTGCCTCATTTACATGGGCACGCCCCTCTCTCCCGCCGCGCGGGGCCGCCTCATTTGCATGGACACGCCCACCCGCCGCTATCGCCGATTCTGCCGCGCGCTGTCGCTGCCCCGCCCCCTCCGGACCGGAACCGGCTGCTGCTCCGGGTCGGTGGCTCCGGTCCGGGTGCGCTGGTGCTGCCCGGGGCTCGGTGTCGGGGCACAGCGGGGCCGGGCTGGAGCCGCAGCAAGGCCGGAGCGGGGCCACCCCCGGGCCCACGAGGGGAGCGGCCCCGCGGGGCAGGGCAGGCGCGGGGGCCGGGGGTGTCCCAGGCACAGAGAGCTCCGCTGCTGCCGGCTGGTCCTGCCGGGAGGAAGGGCCGCAGGGTTCCCGGGGGCTGCCAGGGCTCCAGGGGCTGCACAGGGCCTCTCGGGGTGGCAGCGCCTTGTACTGGGCTGCAGCACGGCTTGACAGGATGGCCCTGTTAGAGATGATTTAGGTAATTTGTGTTAAATGCTGTGGTTAATTGATACATGGAAGATACTAAGCAATGACTGTGCCTTGCAGAAACTGCAGAAACAAAGAAGTCACAGAGAGCCTGGCCTTAGTTCAGGATACTCTGTATCATAAGAGATGAAAAAAGGAAGAAAGGAGAGATTTGGTGAAACCGTGGTGACCACAGTGGAAGATTCCCAGGGATGTGCTGTGAGGATGAGGAGAGACTTCATCCACCGTGACAGAGCAGGAGACCCCAGACTCCTGGGGTTGGAAGACCCAGCTGTGACCAAATGTGGGAAAACATGGACTGGGGAGGGACCAAGGGGTGTGTGCACCCAAAAAGTTACAAAAATGGGAAACTGTGGGGAAAACATGGACTGAGGGGGGACCAAAGGGTGTGTGCAACCAAAAAGTTACAAAAATGGGAAACTGTGGGGAAAACATGGACTGAGGGGGGACCAAAGGGTGTGTGCAACCAAAAAGTTACAAAAATGAGAAAGTACAGGGAAAACATGGACTGGGGAAGGACCAAGGGGTGTGTGTAACCAAAAAGTTACAAAAATGGGAAACTACAGGGAAAACATGGACTGGGGAGGGACCAAGGGGTGTGTAACCAAAAAGTTATAGAAATGGGAAACTGTGGGGAAAACTCCGAAGGCTGTGCCTGGAGCACCAGCTGAGACTTGTGCTCTCCGGCTTTCCCAGCGCTGCTCACTTCAGCTTCTCACTTTAATAAAGTTTATCTGATTGGCACTCAGTGATTGGGTCCTTTATCTTTTACAGCACCCACGAGGCCCAGGCACAGAGGCCCCCCCGGCCCAGCAGCCGCAGTCCCGGGGTCTGGGCACTGGCAGCAGCACGAGCAGAGCAGCTGCCCGTGGAGGGGATGCCCAGGAGCGCACAGTGCCCTGGAAACGCCCGTGCACCCCCCAAGGGCAGGCGAGGGGCTGTTCAACACCAGTGTGGGTGTCACCCAAGGGTGGGTGGGGTGGGTGTCACCCCAGACCCAGCGCCTCCCGAGGTCCCACAGGGCCTTGCACACCCACAAGGCCCCAGCTCCTCTCTCTCCTGTCACTGCTGCCTGGGGTCTCAGGGCCGTGCCAGCTGCTCCTGGGCTGGGGGTCCCCGTGCACGGCAGTGGCACCTGCTGTCCATCTGCAGGGCAGAGGCAGAGAGCGGAAATGCCCGTTCACGGAATCCAGCGGGAGCTATCACTCACACCGCCTGCAAGGGCTGGGGCCACGCTTTTGGAGGGGGAGCGATGGCTTCTGAGCGTGGAGGGTGAATGAGGAAGCTGCTGGGGCGGCACCGAGGTCTTTTTGTTGGGTTTGTCACTGTTGGTGCTTGTGTCCGTGAGGGTTCAGCTGATCCAGCCTGGAAACAAACTGGAACATGAGAGTCTGGACAGACGGGTCAGAGGAACAATTCTGACTGCGTGAAGGGATGGGGAGGGAGAGGAGAGGAGAGGAGAGGAGAGGAGAGGAGAGGAGAGGAGAGGAGAGGAGAGGAGAGGAGAGGAGAGGAGAGGAGAGGAGAGGAGAGGAGAGGAGAGGAGAGGAGATGGAAGGGCTTTGACCTGTCAGTGGTTGCAGAGCCCGTCCCCAAGCCCCAAGAAGGTGCGATGGGAGACCCGGGATGCAGTGATGAGGGACCCTGAGCTGCCGGGCACCAGGGACGTCTGTGCCGCAGCTCCCGCGGGGGGAGCACGGTGCTGCGAGCCCCCGCCCCCGGCCCCAGCAGTGAACACAGCACCGGCCCTGCCAGCCCCACCGCCCAGGGACAGGAGATGGACCGGCCCGGGGCGTCAGCGCTCGGCGGGACTGGGAAAACGAAGGACCAGCCCCGGGAAGGAGAGACAGCGCTGGAGCCGCCCGGGCGACGCTCCCGGGGGCCCGGCGGGCACGGGCCCCGCGCAGTCCCGGCACGGGAAAGTGAGAGCGCAGCTCCGGCCACCGGTACCGGCAGGAGCGCCCGGGGCTGGAATGGCTCTGCCGCTGCTGGGGGCGTGTCCATGCAAATGAGACGGCGGCGCGCGGCGGGAGAGAGGGGCGTGTCCATGCAAATGAGGCGTTGGCGCGCGGCGGGAGAGAGGGGCGTGCCCATGCAAATGAGGCAGCCCCGCGCGGCGGCGGGAGAGAGGGGCGTGCCCATGCAAATGAGGCAGCCCCGCGCGGCATGCCGGGCCCCAGGCCGCGCACAGACGCCGCTGTCCCCGCGTGTCCGCGGGCGCTGCGCGGGCCGGGCCGTGCGGGCCGGGCCGGGGCACGGGGCCGGGGCGGGGCGGGGCCGGGCTCGGGGTGGCCGTGTGTTGGGGAGGCGTGCGGCGGGGGCTGTCGGGGGCGGCGGGGCCGGCTCGGGCATACTTACCTGGCAGGGGAGACACCATGATCAGGCAGGTGGTTTTCCCAGGGCGAGGCTCATCCCTTGCACTCCGGGTGTGCTGACCCCTGCGATTTCCCCAAATGCGGGAAACTCGACTGCATAATTTGTGGGAGTGGGGGACTGCGTTCGCGCTCTCCCCTGGTTTTGTGGTTAAAGAACAGAGCCCAACCTGCGAGAGGTTTAGAATCGGTGCAGCGTTTCAGGAGTCTGGCGTTGCCGAGCTGAGTTGGCGGAGGACGCACTGCCGGTTGTTTTCAGGGGATATCGCGCAAGTCGGCGCTGAACGGCGTAAGCGCAGGGTGGGCAGCGAGGGCATCCCCGTCCCGACCCCGGCAGGAGGCTCGGGGGTAGCCGGGGGTCCCGGGACATCCATCCCGGCCTGCCCTCGGCAAACAGGCGCTGCCGGTGCCCGGAATTGCAGCGCGGTCCCCGAGGCGGGCTCCGGGCTGCCGTGTCTGCAGCCAGGGCGATCCCGGGTGATCCCGGGCTGTCTGCAGCCAGGGCGATCCCGGGCTGTCTGCAGCCAGGCTGATCCCGGGCTGTCTGCAGCCAGGGCCATCCCGGGCTGTCTGCAGCCAGGCTGATCCCGGGCTGTCTGCAGCCAGGGCGATCCCGGGCTGTCTGCAGCCAGGCTGATCCCGGGCTGTCTGCAGCCAGGCTGATCCCGGGCTGTCTGCAGCCAGGCTGATCCCGGGCTGTCTGCAGCCAGGCTGATCCCGGGCTGTCTGCAGCCAGGGCGATCCCGGGCTGTCTGCAGCCAGGGCGATCCCGGGCTGTCTGCAGCCAGGGCCATCCCGGGCTGTCTGCAGCCAGGGCGATCCCGGGCTGTCTGCAGCCAGGGCGATCCCGGGTGATCCCGGGCTGTCTGCAGCCAGGCTGATCCCGGGCTGTCTGCAGCCAGGCTGATCCCGGGCTGTCTGCAGCCAGGCTGATCCCGGGCTGTCTGCAGCCAGGGTTATCCCGGGTGATCCCGGGCTGTCTGCAGCCAGGGCGATCCCGGCTGTCTGCAGCCAGGCTGATCCCGGGCTGTCTGCAGCCAGGCTGATCCCGGGCTGTCTGCAGCCAGGGCCATCCCGGGCTGTCTGCAGCCAGGGCCATCCCGGGCTGTCTGCAGCCAGGGCGATCCCGGGCTGTCTGCAGCCAGGGCGATCCCGGGCTGTCTGCAGCCAGGACGATCCCGGGCTGTCTGCAGCCAGGACGATCCCGGGCTGTCTGCAGCCAGGGCGATCCCGGGCTGTCTGCAGCCAGGGCGATCCCGGGCTGTCTGCAGCCAGGACGATCCCGGGCGGTCCCAGCCGAACCCGCGGTTCCCGGCGGGCCCACGCCAGGCAGGAGGCACAGACACCCCGGGGTCCCTGCCCGGGTCACACCGCACCCAGCCCGTCAGCGCTGCCGGGCTCCCCGCAGCCGGAATTTGACGCGTCCTTGTGAACCGTGAGAGCTGAAATAAAAGGAAATTCATCCCCTTGGTCGCTGAACAGAACAAGATGTGTACGGTGTGATCTTTGTGAAAAACGACCTTTCATCCTTTTATATTAATTTATAAGTTTCATAAAAATAAAATACAATAGAATAAAAATAGACAATTAAGGAGACAAATAAGGCAGCAACTCAGCTGAGGGTGTAGAGCAACACACCGCCCATTCTAAATTCTTTGGTATTTAAAAGTCTTGGCGTTACATATTTAAATAAGCTAATGCATGATTCAATTGTTCATTTTGGTTTCAAGTCCCCCCTAAGCATACAAGTTATCTGTGAGGCTCCACAAAGTCCAGATGGATGTTGAAAATCTGTCTTCTGGAGATTTAGACCTCAAAGGCTTAATTGTTTCTTATCAGAATTTCAGACGTCTCTTCTGTCTTCTATCTGAAAATACACCTCCATTACATTTTAAATTCTACAAATAAAAGAAAATACAGTACAACCTTCTTACATTGTATGCATAACATTCATTTCAATATTTGCGAAAAGCCAACTCTAAAATATGCATTTATAACATCTTTAACTGTAACAAACGAGATAGCACAGCAAAGGACGCTCTTAACTGCAAACATACAAAAACCCGGTCGGAAGAACAAGTGGTGGGGCTGACGAGAAAAGAGGAGCTGCCAAGAAAAAGTTGACCAGAAGCCAAGGCAAGGCAGCTTTGGAGTGACCAGTAGGAAAACGTGTAATGAACTGTTTGTGCTACAGGATAACAGCAGAGACCATGAAGGAACTCAAAATGGGCAGGCGAAGCAATGAAAAGCAGTTTTAAGAAAATTGTTATAGTAAATGATGGCTTAGAAATTAAATGAATAAACAAGCTGTAACCCTGGAAAAGAGGAATAACTTTGTAACTGTCAGGAAAATCCACAAACGCCAGAGGTTTATGTCCAAGAAGGAGACAGAGGAATTCTTCAATTTTTTTCAATTGTTTCAATGTTGTTCGAATCAGCACCTCGGCCGAAAAGAGCTTTCTTTCTTTTTTTTCTCCTTTATTGTCTGTTTTTATTCTATTTTATTTTATTTTTATTAAACTTATAAATTAATATAAAAAGGTGAAACGTCGTTTTTCACAACGGGAAGGTGAGAGCGCAGCTCCGGCCACCGCCGGCAGGGGGCGCCCGGGGCTGGCAACGGCTCTGCCGCTGCTGGGGGCGTGTCCATGCAAATGAGGCGGCGGCGCGCGGCGGGAGAGAGGGGCGTGCCCATGCAAATGAGGCAGCCCCGCGCGGCGGGAGAGGGGGCGTGCCCATGCAAATGAGGCAGCCCCGCGCGGCATGCCGGGCCCCAGGCCGCGCACAGACGCCGCTGTCCCCGCGTGTCCGCGGGCGCTGCGCGGGCCGGGCCGTGCGGGCCGGGCCGGGGCACGGGGCCGGGGCGGGGCGGGGCCGGGCTCGGGGTGGCCGTGTGTTGGGGAGGCGTGCGGCGGTGGCTGTCGGGGGCGGCGGGGCCGGCTCGGGCATACTTACCTGGCAGGGGAGACACCATGATCAGGCAGGTGGTTTTCCCAGGGCGAGGCTCATCCCTTGCACTCCGGGTGTGCTGACCCCTGCGATTTCCCCAAATGCGGGAAACTCGACTGCATAATTTGTGGTAGTGGGGGACTGCGTTCGCGCTCTCCCCTGGTGTTGTGGTGACAAAGACAGATGGAAGTTGTGCACAGCCGGCTTGGCTTTGGAGTTACAGCTCCTGCAGCTCAACTTCGCTGGGTGCGCAGCAGTTACCGCGGCTCCGTTCCCCGATCTCTCCGTGCTCGCTGGCCGCCGGCCCGAACCCGCCCGGGCTCCGGTGCTCGCCTGCGCCGGCATCCCCGGCCGTGCCCCGCCAAGCGGCGCTGGGGCCCGGCTCGCTGCTTTCCCCACCGCCCCCCGCAGCCCCCGGGGCCGGTGCTCCAGGTGCCGCTGCCCCGCCCCGGGGGCGTTCCCGGCGCGGCCCCGCCCCGGATCCTCCCGCCGCCGCCGCCGCCGCCGCAGCCCGGCGCCGCGCACCCCGCCCGCCCGCCGCCGCCGAGTCCCGGAGCGCACGTGGCGACGCCATGGCCCGGCTGGTGCTGCAGGACGGCTCGGTGCTGCCCGGCCGCCCCTTCGGGGCCGTCGGGGCCGCCGCCGCGGGGGAAGTCGGTGAGTGCCGGGCCGGGGCCAGGGTGTCGTGGGGCGGCCCGAGACGGGCGGCGGCGCGGGAAGGAGAGGGAACGGGGGCTCGGCCCGGCCCGGAGGCTCCCTCAGCTCGGGGCCCGTCCGGGGCGCGGGGCTGGGGTCGGCCCGGCTGTGCTCCCCATCACCCCATCCCCGTCCCCTGCAGTGTTCCAGACCGGCATGGTGGGGTACCCCGAGGCCCTCACCGACCCCTCCTACAAGGCGCAGATCCTGGTGCTCACCTACCCGCTGGTCGGTAACTACGGAGTGCCCCGGGACGAGCCCGACGCCTTCGGCCTCAGCAGGGTGAGAGCCGGGCCCCGAGGGGCCGCGTGTCCCGCCCGGGTGTCGCTGCGGAGCGCGGCAGAACCGGACATCGCAGGCGGTGTGGATGGCACGGGATGCCCGGGCGGGCCGGGGCAGAACCGGACATCGCAGGCGGTGTGGATGGCACGGGATGCCCGGGCGGGCCGGGGCAGAACCGGACATCGCAGGCGGTGTGGATGGCACGGGATGCCCGGGCGGGCCGGGGCAGGGTGCCAGGGCACCCTCAGCGGCACATGGGGGCAGGAGGAAGTTTGGCTCAGACGCTGCAGGGCCCAGGGGCGCGGTGGGGCCAGCGGGCTCTGAGATGGCGAGGACTGGCGCTGGGCAGGGGGAGACCCCAGTGCGCTGGGATTGGGGTGCCCTCGCAGCCCGTGGGGTGTGGGGCTTTGTGCTTCCTGGCCAGGGCTCTGTTGCGAGGTGGGAGCCTCAAACCCCTGTGACGAGGCAGGGCTGGGGCTGGGCAGAGGGGCTGCTGGAGGCCCCAGCCCCCTCCCAGCCCCTTGGCCTCCACGCTGCCCATCCCGGGGCAGAGTCCAGCCCTGCTGGGGCCGTGCTGCGCCGGCCTCCCCACGCCGAGCCTGGGGGGTCTCGCTGTTCGCAGCCCTCTCTGGGCCTGTCGGGGGTGGGTCTCTGCTGTGGCCTGTGCTTCTGGGGACCGGAGCCCTGATCCCACGGGCCAGGACATCCCGGCACGGCTGGGTCTGGCTGTGGCTGTGGCTGGTGGGAGCGGTGCTTTGCCATCAGCTGGGTCTGGCTGCAGCTCTGCCCAGCTGAGGGTCCATGGGCCGTGCTGGCACGTGGGCAGTGGGCTGCAGTCCAGCAGCACTCTGGGGGCCTGGACACCCCATCCCAGGGCTCCCTGATCCAGGGGCTCTGCTGGACCAAGGCTCAGCCTCGCTGTGAGAGGTGTGGGACAGGGTGAGGGGAGCCCAGCACTGGGAGGGCTGGTCCTGTGCTGTGGGGATGGGGTCCGTGTTCCATGGGGTTTCTCCTGCACTGGTGACCCTCTGCCTTGCCCTGCTCACCCTCTGTCCCCGCAGTGGTTTGAGTCCAGCAAGATCCACGTGGCCGCGCTGGTGGTGGGAGAGTGCTCGGAGACCCCCAGCCACTGGAGCGCCTCCCGCTCCCTGGACCAGTGGCTGAAGGAGCAGAACATCCCTGGGCTGGAAGGTGGGACTGGGGAGGCAGCAGAGCAGGGTGGGGGCTGTGGGTCTGCAGGTTCTGAAAGCAGAGCTGTCTCTGCTGAACTCTGCCCAGCTGGGGTTTGACCCTCTCTTTGGGGTGGTGGTCCTGCCGTGGGGCTGTGTCTGACACACCTTGCAGGAGTGGATACCCGGGCACTGACCAAGAAGATCCGTGAGAAGGGGACGCTGCTGGGGAAGCTGGTGCCGGATGGGACCCCCGAGGGGAGCCTCTCCTTTGAGGACCCCAACAAGAGGCACCTGGTGCAGGAGGTGTCACTGAAGGTGTGGCGGGGAGCCTGAGCGGGGCTGGGGGGCACGGAGGGGGCCGTGGAGCCCCTCACTGCGGGAGGCTGGCCCCAGCAGGAGCCAGGGTGACACCACGCTGCCCTTCCCACAGGCGCCACGGGTGTTCAACCCGGGCGGGTCTCTGCGTGTCACAGCCCTGGACTGCGGCCTGAAGAACAACCAGATACGGTGCCTGTGCAAGCGGGGGGCCACTGTCACTGTGGTGCCCTGGGACCACCCGCTGGACCCCGCAGGTGAGATGGAAGTGGCTGGGGGCAATCTGGGCCCCCACCGAGGAGGCGGGGGGGGAATGGGGTCTGGCAAAGGGACTGTCTGCATGGTTGGTGCTGGGGACAGCAGGCACCTGCGTCCTGCTCAATGCCGTGGGGTGGGGAGTCTTGGTGTCATCATTTCTGGGGGCTTTGGGGCTCGGGGCCCTCAGGGTGGCACCACAGGAGCAGGGCCATGGGCTTGGGATGCCTGGCTGTGATTGGCACTGGGGACTCTGGGCCGTGGTATTGGTGTGGCTCGGGGTGGGGGGCACCATGGGGGACTGTCAGGGCCTTGCTGCCACTTGAATGGGTGTTGTGGGGTCAGAACACCTCAGTTGCAACCTTGCTGGGACATCGTGGGAGCTGCAAGCTCAGGGTGCTTCTCTGCTGGTAGCCAGGAGTGCCTGCTGTGAGCCTGTGGGGATCCTGGGGGGCCCTACTGTGATGTTGAGGGGCTGGGGGCCCCACTCTGACCCTGCTGCTCTCTTGACACAGACTTTGACGGGCTGTTCATCAGCAATGGCCCCGGGGACCCACAGCTCTGCCAGGAGACAGTGTCCAGCCTACGCCGGGTGCTGGAGGCGCCCCAGCCCAAGCCCATCTTCGGGATCTGCCTGGGGCACCAGCTGCTGGCCCTGGCCCTGGGTGCCCGCACCTACAAGATGAAGTGAGTGGGGCCCCGGAGTCACGGCGGGGGTCCGGGCTGCGGGGGCTGCCTGACACCCGTCCCACCGCCCAGGTACGGGAACCGTGGGCACAACCAGCCCTGCCTGCACGAGGACACGCGGCGCTGCTTCATCACGGCGCAGAACCACGGCTTCGCCGTGGAGGCGGGCAGCCTCCCGCCCGCCTGGGCGCCGCTCTTCACCAACGCCAACGACGGCTCCAACGAGGGCCTGGTCCACCAGCACAAGCCCTTCTTCAGGTGTGCCTGGGGCCGCAGGGGTTGGGGTCCCGGGGCTGGGGGGTCGTGCTGTGGGGTGGCAGCACAAGCCCTTCTTCAGGTGTGCCTGGGGCCGCAGGGGTTGGGGGTCCCGGGGCTGGGGGGCCGTGCTGTGGGATGGCAGGTCCATAGGGGTGTGCCCTGCCTGACCCCCTCCCAGTGTCCAGTTTCACCCCGAGCACTGCGCTGGCCCCACCGACCTGGAGGGTCTCTTCGATGTCTTCGTGGAGGCGGCGCGGGAGCTGCGGGACGGGCACGGCAGCGCCCGGACAGGTGGGTGAGGGTGAGGGTGTGGGTGTGGGTGTGGGTGAGGGTGTGGGTGTGGGTGTGGGTGAGGGTGTGGGTGAGGGACAGCTGGGAGCGCGGGCCAAGGGCTGCAGGACAGGGCTGTGCCTGGGGGAGCCCTGTCCCCAGCCTGCCGCATCCCCCGCAGTGCGGCAGCGCCTGCAGGAGTGGCTGAGCTACAGCAAGGCGCCGGCGGGGCACGCGGAGGCAGCCCGGCCTCGCAAGGTGCTGATCCTGGGCTCCGGTGGCCTTTCCATTGGGCAGGCGGGAGAGTTCGATTACTCAGGGTCACAGGTGAGTGCCCGCCCCAGGGCACTGGGGGCAGTAGGGGCACGGGGATGGCAGGGCCCAGGGCCACCACGAGTGACCCCTCTGCTCCCCACGAGGCCATCAAAGCATTGAAGGAGGAGAACATCCAGACAGTGCTGATCAACCCCAACATCGCCACCGTCCAGACCTCCAAGGGCCTGGCGGACAAGGTGTACTTCCTGCCCATCACCCCCGAGTACGTCACCCAGGTGAGCGCCCCGGGATGCTGGCTGGGAGTGCAGGGATGCCAGAGTTGGGGGATGAGTGTGGGGCTGGGCTGGGATCTGGAAAACACAAGACCCACTGTGGTTTCTGTCCCACCACCCCGTGCCCCCCAGGTGATCCGGAACGAGCGGCCTGACGGGGTGCTGCTGACCTTTGGGGGGCAGACGGCCCTCAACTGTGGCGTGGAGCTGACCAAGGCGGGCGTTCTGGAGCGTTACCACGTGCAGGTGCTGGGCACCCCCGTCGCCTCCATCGAGATGACAGAGGATCGCAAGGTCTTCGTGGAGAAGATGGAGGAGATCGGGGAGCACGTGGCGCCCAGCGAGGCTGCTGCCTCCCTGGAGCAGGTCTGGGGTGCTCTGGGGGGCTGTGGGGCAGGGCAGGGTGCTCTCCTTCCTGTTCCCACCATGACCCCGTTGCTCCCTGCAGGCGCAGGCCGCAGCTGAGCGCTTGGGGTACCCGGTGCTGGTGCGCTCCGCCTACGCCCTCGGCGGGCTGGGCTCCGGCTTCGCCAACAGCCGGGAGGAGCTGGTGGCTCTGGTGAGCCAGGCCTTCACCCACACCTCCCAGGTGCTGGTGGACAAGTCCCTGAAGGGCTGGAAGGAGATTGAGTACGAGGTGGTGCGAGATGCCTACAACAACTGCATCACGGTACGGGATGGAGGGAGGCCTCGGGGCTGCTGCAGAGGGATGGATGTGGGGCAGGGGCTGGGGGCTTGCACTGCACCCTGTCCCTAGGGAGGGCTCCCCAGTGCCTCCAATGGTGCTGCCATAGCTGCTGTGTGTCACTGGGAGCTGCACCCTGTGAACCAGAGCCCTGCACCCCTATCCTGGGGCATTCACCCCAGCTGTCCACCCAGCAGAACACCCCATGTATTCCAGTCCTGACTGGGCAGGGGAGGATGTGGTGGGAGCTGGGAGGAACCCACCACGGACAGCATTTGGAGCAGTGGGGGAACCCCAAGCCTGCAGTGACCACCCCATCTGCCAGGTGTGCAACATGGAGAACCTGGACCCGCTGGGGATCCACACGGGCGAGTCCATCGTGGTGGCGCCCAGCCAGACGCTCAACGACACCGAGTACTTCATGCTGAGGCGCACGGCCATCAAGGTGGTGCAGCACCTGGGCATTGTGGGCGAGTGCAACATCCAGTTTGCCCTCAACCCCGAGTCAGAGCAGGTGGGTGCAGCTCCCCGCGGTTCTGGCTCCCGCTCCCGATCCCCAGGCAGCCTCGCCCAGGGGGATGTGGGTCCTGCCCCACGCTGCCCCACGCTGTCCCATGCTGCCCCACGCTGCCCCACGGGGCTGTGCCGCTGGCTGCAGCAGTGGGACGCAGTGGCTCTGGCTGTGCCAGGGGCTGGCTGGGGCTGTCCCACAGCTCCTGCTGACGCTGCCCTGCTGCCCGCAGTACTACATCATCGAGATGAACGCCCGGCTCTCCCGCAGCTCGGCCCTGGCCAGCAAGGCCACTGGTTACCCGCTGGCCTACGTGGCTGCCAAACTCGCCCTGGGCATCCCCCTGCCCCTCCTCAGGTGAGGTACCACCGCGGTGCAGGACAAGGTGCTGCCCTGGTGGGACGGCCCCAGCTGCTGACTCCTGTCACCTCCCCAGGAACTCTGTCACCAACTCCACCACAGCCAGCTTTGAGCCCAGCCTGGACTACTGCGTGGTGAAGATCCCGCGCTGGGACCTCAGCAAGTTCCTGCGCGTCAGCACCAAGATCGGCAGCTCCATGAAGAGCGTGGGTGAGCAGGGGGGCAGCGCTGCTGGGGCACCGGGGGGGCACGGGGTCCGCCTGCTCACCCCACCCTCTGCAGGAGAGGTCATGGCCATCGGGAGGAACTTTGAGGAGGCATTCCAGAAGGCTCTGAGGATGGTGGACGAGAACTGTGTAGGCTTTGATCACACAGTGAAGCCAGCCTCAGACATGGTGAGCACTGGGGTTTGGGTGCCTGTGCTGGCTCTGCCCTTCTGGGGGTGGGGAGAGGTGGCCACGCTCAACGCCTGGCCTGGCAGGAGCTGGAGACGCCGACGGACAAGCGAATCTTCGTGCTGGCAGCGGCGCTGCGGGCTGGGTACTCCATCGAGCGCCTCTATGAGCTGACCAAGATTGACCGCTGGTTCCTGCACAAGATGAAGAACATCACGGACCACGCCGTGCTGCTGGAGTCCTACCGAGGCGAGCAGGGCACCATGCCGCCCGCCGTGCTCCAGCGCGCCAAGCAGCTCGGCTTCTCTGATAAGCAGGTGGCCCTGGCCGTGCTCAGGTGAGGTGGGGAGGGGATGGCCCTGCCCTGCTCCCTGCCCTCAGCCCTGGCGCTCACCCCGCTCTGTGCAGCACCGAGCTGGCCGTGCGGAAGCTGCGGCGCGACCTGAAGATTCTGCCGGTGGTGAAGCAGATCGACACGGTGGCGGCAGAGTGGCCAGCCCAAACCAACTACCTGTACCTGACCTACAATGGTTCTGAGCACGACCTGGCCTTCCGGGAGCCCCACGTCATGGTCATTGGCTCCGGCGTCTATCGCATCGGCAGCAGCGTCGAGTTCGACTGGTGTGCTGTTGGCTGCATCCAGGAGCTCCGCAAGGTCGGTCAGACGGGCCCTGTGCCGTGAGGGGTGGGTGTCTCTGGTCAGAGGGTGAAGCTGGGTGGGGCTTGGAGGCTCTGGGCTCACCTTGTCCCCCTCTCCAATAGATGGGCTTCAAGACGATCATGGTGAACTACAACCCCGAGACGGTGAGCACGGATTATGACATGTGCGATCGCCTCTACTTCGACGAGATTTCCTTTGAGGTGAGGGGGCTGGGGCCCCGACAGCTGCGGGGCTGGCTGAGGGCTGCCGTGGCTCCATCCCAGCCACCCTCCCGCCCCGCTGGCTGCTGCAGGTGGTGATGGACATCTACGAGCTGGAGAACCCTGAGGGCGTGATCCTGTCCATGGGCGGGCAGCTGCCCAACAACATCGCCATGGCCCTGCACCGGCAGCAGTGCCGCATCCTGGGCACCTCCCCGGAGGCCATAGACTCGGCCGAGAACCGCTTCAAGTTCTCCCGCCTGCTGGACTCCATCGGCATCAGCCAGCCCCTCTGGAAGGAGCTCTCCAACATGGAGGTGGGGCCAGCGAGCAGCAGAGGGCTGTTGGGGGTGTGTCACGACCCGCTAACGCAGGCGGGAATCGTGATGCTTCGAGTTCGATCTCAAGGCGCAAAAGATATGACAAGGAACAATAATAATTTGCTCAAAAGCAGTACACTTTATTTAGTGCACTCAGCACTGTATGCGATAGAAAAGAGAGAGAGAGGGATAAAGTAAAAGAGAGAGAAAAGTGGGTATAGCTACCGATGGAGAGACAATATCCTCGTGGTCCTGCCAATAGATCTGTCTTCTTCCGTGGGGAGATCTCGGAATTCGGGCAATCTTGAGGTATCTCTTATAGTCCTTTCCGAAACAACAGGCAGTTGGGCGGAAGGTGAGCTCAGCATCAGGTGAATCAGGTGCAGCACTCCAGCACTTAGAGCAAATAACCACCTCAGGAACACGTACAGGTATAGGGCAAGCACAGGACAGGCCGGCCCAAGACCAGTCTGCCGTGAAGTCCTATTGTCCAAGCCGGTTCCTAGGGGGATGTATCGGTCCAACGAGCGCACCTGTGGACAATGGCTGGCAGTCTTCCCACCTTAGTCAGGCCAGAACTGCTGCATTGGGGGGGGGTTTAGTTTCAGTCCCTTTTGGGGTCTTCAGTCCTTGGCGATGATCGTGAGGCAGATGAGGAACTTAGGGACCGCCTCTGACAGGGTGGCACGCCTCTCCCTGTGCGTGCTGAGCTTCTGTCTCTCCTGCAGTCGGCCAAGCACTTCTGCTGCAAGGTGGGGTACCCCTGCGTCGTGCGCCCTTCCTACGTGCTGAGCGGCGCCGCCATGAACGTGGCCTACTCGGACAGCGACCTGGAGAAGTTCCTGAGCAACGCCGTGGCCGTCTCCAAGGAGCAGCCTGTTGTCATTTCCAAGTTCATCCAGGAGGCCAAGGTCCATCCAGGAGGCTGCTCCAACCCAGGATGCCCCCTGAAAGCCGCAGCCCCCGCCCCGGGGCCGGGCTGTGACCGTGTTCCCGCTCGCAGGAGATCGACGTGGACGCGGTGGCCTGTGACGGTGTGGTGGTGGCCATCGCCATCTCGGAGCACGTGGAGAACGCCGGGGTGCACTCTGGTGATGCCACGCTGGTGACCCCCCCGCAGGACATCACCCCCAAGACGCTGGAGCGCATCAAGGCCATCGTCCACGCCATCGGGCAGGAGCTGCAGGTCACAGGGCCCTTCAACCTGCAGCTCATCGCCAAGGTGCTGGGGCTGGGGACTGCACGGTGCTGGGGAGAATGCCCCACACCCCCAGCCCTGCCTCATTCTGTCCCCTCTCTCCTAGGATGACCAGCTGAAGGTGATAGAGTGCAACGTTCGTGTCTCCCGCTCCTTCCCCTTCGTCTCCAAGACCCTGGGTGTGGACTTGGTGGCTCTGGCCAGCCAGGTGATCATGGGTGAGGATGTGGAGCCCGTGGGGCTGATGACAGGCACGGGCATCGTTGGTGTCAAGGTGAGTGTGGGGGCCGTGGGGCCAGCCTGGGGTGCGGGGCCAGGCAGCCCCTGAGTGTCCCCTTGCCCCCAGGTGCCCCAGTTCTCCTTCTCACGCCTGGCGGGCGCCGATGTGGTGCTGGGCGTGGAGATGACCAGCACGGGCGAGGTTGCCTGCTTTGGGGAGAACCGCTGCGAGGCCTACCTGAAGGCCATGCTCAGCACCGGCTTCAAGATCCCCAAGAAGAACATCCTGCTGACCATCGGCAGCTACAAGGTGGGTGGGGTGAACCTGCTGGGAGGAGGCCAGGGTTCCCTCTCTGCCCTCTGACCAGCCCCTGGTTGGTTTCAGAACAAGAGCGAGCTGCTGCCCACGGTGCGGACGCTGGAGAACCTGGGCTACAACCTGTACGCCAGCCTGGGCACCGCCGACTTCTACACCGAGCACGGCATCAAGGTCAGGGCGGGGGGCCTGCGGGGCCAGGGCCGCTCCCGGGGTGCGGCAGGGCCCTGACGGGGTCGCTGCCTGCAGGTGAAGGCTGTGGACTGGCACTTCGAGGAGGCAGACAGCAGCGAGGCCGGTGCCCGGGAGAGCCAGCGCAGCATCCTGGACTACCTGGCTGAGAACCACTTTGAGATGGTCATCAACCTCTCCATGCGCAACTCGGGGGGCCGCCGCCTCTCCTCCTTCGTCACCAAGGGCTACCGCACCCGGCGCCTGGCCGTCGACTACTCCGTGCCCCTCATCATCGACATCAAGTGCACAAAGCTCTTCGTGGAGGTGGGCTGGGCAGGTGGCTGCAGGGACGGGGAGCAGAGTCGGGTTGGAGATGTCCTGCCCCCTGTTGTGGGTGCTGTGGGGCAGGCACTGGGTGTGCAGGGTTTGTTTTTGGGGTGCAGCTCGGACAGGCACCATCATCACCCTGCCTCTGCTCCTGAGCCCGGGTCCTGCCTCACGGCTGCTGTTTCTGCAGGCACTGGGCCAGATTGGGGCAGCCCCCCCACTGAAGATGCACGTGGACTGCATGACATCCCAGACACTCATCCGTCTGCCAGGTGGGTGTTCAGCGGCCCCGGGGGGCAGCACGGGACGGGGACAGCGCTGGGAGCGGGGCTGGGCACCTCTGCAGCTGGCACTGTGGGGAAAGGTGTTTCCGCGCTGTGCTGGTGGCATGGCCCTCGTCCCTCATGTCCCCTGTGGCCAGCAGCTGCCAGTGCTGACGCTGACACTCCCCAGGCCTGATCGATGTCCACGTCCACCTCCGTGAGCCGGGGGGCACCCACAAGGAGGACTTTGCCTCAGGCACGGCAGCCGCCCTGGCCGGGGGTATCACTATGGTCTGTGCCATGCCCAACACCAACCCTCCTGTCACCGATGCCACCTCTTTCGCCTTGGCACAGAAGGTGAGGAGCTGCTGCCAGCCCGTTGCTCACATCTCCTCCTGTGCCAGCCGTGCTGGGCTCACCGTCCCTGGTGGGCTCGTTGCTGGTGGCAGGACTGGTCCCACCACAGCAGCCACTGCCTGTTGTCCTGCAGCTGGCTGAGGCTGGGGCCCGCTGCGATTTTGCTCTCTTCCTGGGGGCTTCCTCGGACAACGCTGGCACGCTGGGGCCCCTGGCCGGGGCAGCCGCTGGGCTCAAGATGTACCTGAACGACACCTTCTCCAGCCTGCGGATGGACGACGTGTCCCTGTGGATGGAGGTGAGTGGGAGGGCAGGGGCTGGCACCGCGGGGCAGATCCGCTCCCGGCGCCGGTGCCCACCTGCCCCGTTCCCCCGCAGCACCTGGAGCGGTGGCCGCGGCACCTGCCCATCGTGGCGCACGCCGAGCGGCAGACGGTGGCCGCCGTGCTGATGGTGGCCCAGCTGTACCAGCGTCCCGTGCACATCTGCCACGTGGCCCGCAGGGAGGAGGTGAGCGGGGCCAGCGGCGGCTCCGGGGCCGGAGCGCGGGGCCCCGCCGGTTCCCCACTAACCACGGCTGCCCCAGATCCTCCTGATCAAGGCGGCCAAGCAGAGGGGGATCCCGGTGACCTGCGAGGTGGCCCCGCACCACCTCTTCCTGAGCCAGGACGATCTGGGGCGCCTGGGGAAGGGCCGCGCGGCCGTGCGGCCGGAGCTGGGCACCCGCCGGGACGTGGAGGCGCTCTGGGAGAACATGGACATCATCGACTGCTTTGCCACTGACCACGGTAACTCCCCGGGGATGGTGGCCAAGGGGCCAAGGGGATGGTGGCGGGGTCAGCCTGCGGTGACCAGCCCCGTCCGGCAGCACCCCACACGCTGGAGGAGAAGCAGGGGCAGGAGCCGCCCCCCGGGTACCCTGGCCTGGAGACGATGCTGCCGCTGCTGCTGACGGCCGTCTCCGAGGGGCGGCTCAGCGTGGAGGACATCGTCCAGCGCCTCTATGAGAACCCTCGCAAGATCTTCGGGCTGCCGGCGCAGGAGGACACCTACGTGGAGGTGTGTCCTTGCCCACCCGCCCCAGGCCCGGCCCCCACCCCCTGCCTCTGACCCGCTGTCCTGGCAGGTGGACCTGGAGCACGAGTGGATCATCCCCAGCAGCACGGTCTTCTCCAAGGCCCGTTGGACCCCCTTTGAGGGCATGCAGGTGAAGGGGACAGTGCGAAGGGTAGTCCTGCGTGGGGAGGTTGCCTACATCGATGGGCAGGTAAGGTCCTAGGTCCTTTAATTCCTGTATTTAGGGTGTCCCTCATCACGGAGGGGGTCCCCCAGTGCTGACCCCGTTCCCCAAATCCCATCTCTGCCATGGCTGCAGGTGCTGGTGCCCCCTGGCTACGGACAGGATGTAAAGAAGTGGCCCTCAGGAGCTGCGCTGCTGCCACACGGGGCCCCCAGCAAGGAGAGCGTGAAGGTACTGGGGTGCACGGAGGTGGCAGGGGGTCCCTCTCGGCCCTCACTGCAGCTCGGTCTCCGGTTTCAGAGCCCCGAGCGGCCCCGGCACACGGCTGGCGAGGCGCTGCGCGGCCGAGCCCACAGCCCCCGGCGGCCCGGCCCCGCCGGCGACGCGCGCTTCCACCTCCCGCCCCGCATCCACCGAGCCTCCGACCCCGGGCTGCCAGGTAGGGGGGCGGGCAGCGGGCACGCTGCCTCCTGGGGCCGGCTCTGGGAGCAGCGCTGATGCCAGCCCTTGTGTCCCGTTCAGCATTCCAGAGGCTGGGAGCCGTGCACCGCCCGGGCGCCCGAGGCACCGGTAATGTCGGGGGGGGACTCACTAATGGCACTGACTGCAGCCCATCAGTGCATCCCCTCCCACAGGTGCCGTGCAGGCCCCGGGCTGCCTGCTCTGCCCACCCTGGGCCCCTTCTGGCACCCAGCACCGGGACTGGGGTGCTGTAGGACAGGGCACGGCCCTGCCACCCCCTCCCCTCCTGCCCCAGCCTGCCTGGCACCTCGGGGACCCCTCACCTGCCAGTGTGATCTGGGGGGTGGCAGTTGGGAATGGCGGGGCGGGCAGGGAGAGGGTCGCAGCACAGCGTGGGGCTTGGACTGCCTCTCTCTGGCTGACCATCACCCTGGTGTCGGTCCCATCTCGATTTCACCTGGTGCAAGTGCCAGGAGGGCTGTGCCACACTGGCAGCACGCTGGGAGGAGAGCAGGGCCCCTGAGGCGCCGCCTCTCCCCACAGCCCCTAACACCACTGCTGCCCTCTCCCACCCAGGCGAGGACACTCGTGAGAAGGGCAGCAGGAAGGCAGCAGAGCTGGGTGAGTGCAGCAGGGGCTCACAGTGGGGATCGGGGGTCCCAGGCTGGTGGCTGGGCTCCTCAGGGCAGCCCCTGGGCTGACGGGCTGCTCTGGGTGTCACAGATTCGGCAGCGCTCCAGGACAGCCACTTCCACCCGCTGGGCCCCGTCCCGCGCCAGGCGTCCCCTCAGCGCGCCCCCCACCTCCAGACCTCCCCGCTGCTGCACCCCCTCGTCGGGCAGCACGTCCTCTCTGTCCAGCAGTTCTCCAAGGAGCAGGTGCCCGGCCGGGCGGGCGCGGGGGCTGCGGGTGTCCTGGTGCTCCCTGTGTCCCCGCTGAGCCCCGGTGTCCCCCGTCCCTGTCCCCACAGCTGTCCCACCTCTTCAACGTGGCACACACCCTGCGCATGCTGGTGCAGAAGGAGCGCAGCCTGGACATCCTCAAGGTGAGCCGAGCACCTGCCTGTCCCCCCGGGCACCCCGAGGGAGCCCTGCACCAGGCAGGGGTGCCCGGGCTCCCCAGGGTGACAGCCCGGCCCTGCAGGGGAAGGTGATGGCCAGCATGTTCTACGAGGCGAGCACGCGGACCAGCAGCTCCTTCGCAGCAGCCATGAGCCGGCTGGGCGGCGCGGTGCTGTCCTTCTCCGAGGCCACCTCCTCGGTGCAGAAGGGCGAGTCGCTGGCCGACTCGGTGCAGACCATGTGCTGCTACGCCGACGTGCTGGTGCTGCGGCACCCCCAGCCCGGCGCTGTCGAGGTGAGAGGGGCTGAGGGGGGCTGCTCCTCTCCTGGAGGCACTGGGGACACTGGGGCAGGGACGGTGACTGCGCCGTGGGGCGGGGACGTGGTCCCCAGCTGGGCCAGGGTTGGGCATCCCCATGTGACACCCCCACGTGTCACCCCCATGTGGCACCCCCGTGTGGCACCCCCGAGTCACCCCCAGTGTCACCCCCGTGTGACACCCCCGTGTGACCCCCTGTGGCACCCCTGAGTGCCAACCCCATGTCACACCCCCACGTGTCACCCCGTGTGGCACCCCCGTGTGGCACCCCCGAGTCACCCCCAGTGTCACCCCCGTGTGACACCCCCGTGTGACCCCCTGTGGCACCCCCGAGTGCCACCCCCGTGCCATCCCCTGTGACACCCCCCGTGACACCCCCAAGTGCCATGTCCCCCCCGTGTCACACCCCCGTGTCACCCCCTGTGACACCCCTATGTGGCACCCCTGAGTCACCCCCGTGTCACACCCCCTGTGACACCCCCGAGTGCCATGTCCCCGCCATGTCACACCCCCAGTGTCACCCCTGTATCACACCCCCATGTCACACCCCCAGTGTCACCCCCGTGTCACACCCCCGTGTCCCCCCCGGGAGGCAGGGCAGGACACAGCCGGGGGCTCCCAGTGCCGCGGGGCTCTGTCTAGGGGGGGAGGAGGTGCGGCCGTGCCCGGGCTCGGCGGGGCAGGGACACCCCGCTCTGCAGTGTCACACCGGGAGGGGCCCCGGGGTTCGGCAGGGCAGGGACACCCCGCTCTGCAGTGTCACACCGGGAGGGGCCCCGGGGCTCAGCAGGGACACCCCGCTCTGCAGTGTCACACCGGGAGGGGCCCGGGGCTCGGCAGGGACACCCCGCTCTGCAGTGTCACACCGGGAGGGACACGGCAGGGCAGGGACACCCCGCTCTGCAGTGTCACACCGGGAGGGGCCCCGGGGCTCGGCAGGGACACCCCGCTCTGCAGTGTCACACCGGGGAGGGCCCTGGGGCTCGGCAGGGCAGGGACACGGCGGGGCAGGGACACCCCGCTCTGCAGTGTCACACCGGGAGGGCCCCGGGGCTCGGCAGGGACACCCCGCTCTGCAGTGTCACACCGGGAGGGGCCCGGGGCTCGGCGGGGCAGGGACACCCCGCTCTGCAGTGTCACACCGGGAGGGGCCCGGGGCTCGGCAGGGACACCCCGCTCTGCAGTGTCACACCGGGAGGGGCCCGGGGCTCGGCAGGGCAGGGACACCCCGCTCTGCAGTGTCACACCGGGAGGGGCCCGGGGCTCGGCGGGGCAGGGACACCCCGCTCTGCAGTGTCACACCGGGAGGGGCCCGGGGCTCGGCAGGGACACCCCGCTCTGCAGTGTCACACCGGGAGGGGCCCGGGGCTCGGCGGGGCAGGGACACTGGTGCAGGCAGGGACACTCACCTGCCCTGCCTCGCTGCTGCTGCTCCCAGCTGGCCGCCAGGCACTGCCGCAAGCCGGTGATCAACGCCGGGGACGGGGTGGGGGAGCACCCCACGCAGGCGCTGCTGGACATCTTCACCATCCGCGAGGAGCTGGGCACGGTCAACGGCATGACGGTGAGGTGGAGGGGCCGGCTGGGCGGTCAAGGGGCCCCTCCTCGGCCCTGAGGGGCCGTGGCCGGGCCGGGCTGACCGCTGCCCCCAGATCACCATGGTGGGGGACCTGAAGCACGGGCGCACGGTGCACTCCCTGGCGCGCCTGCTCACCCTGTACCGCGTCAACCTGCGCTACGTCACCCCGCCCGGCCTGCGCATGCCCCCCGACATCACCGCCTTCGTGGCCTCCAGGGGCATCCAGCAGGTGAGGAGGGGGCTGGGGGGCTGGCCCCAGGCGCTGCCCGGCCCTGGGCCCCCCCAAACCTCACGGTGCTGCCCCAGGAGGAGTTTGAGAGCATCGAGGAGGCGCTGCCCGACACGGACGTTCTCTACATGACCCGCATCCAGAAGGAGCGCTTCCAGCGGGCCGAGGAGTACGAGGCTGTGAGTGAGGGGCACCCGGGGCTGATTTATCAAAAATATAAATATCGATCTAATACCGATATCCAACTGAGACGGACAGAAACTCTCTGACAGTTTGAAGTTAGGAAGTGTGTGTTTATTGCAGCACGTGGGATAGCTCCCCGAAAGCACACCGCGCCTTACAGAAAACCACAAAGCTGTTTTATTTACAAAACTGTTGAATATCCAAAGTACAAATGCATATTCATGACTTTGGTACATCCTATTCCCCGCTTTGTATGGTAATTAGCAAAAAAGCAATTAAGCATGCGTGGTTTGTCCTTTGAAATGGGTCGGTGGTCTCATTCAAGAGGAGTGGGTTTAAAATGAGGAAGTAAAATGACTCTTCATCGCCTTGAACTTTCCACCATTTCAATGCAAATGTGACAAATGGGTGTTGGTAGGATTCCTATTTCTTTAGGTACAGTGACTTTCAATGAGTTTCGGGACTGGGGAGTCTCTGCAATTGTCCTGTGTCCCTAAACCCATTTATCAGGTTCCCTACTTATTGTTGCAAGCACAGCTAAGCAAACATAAGGTTGACAAACAAGCAGTTATTTGGAAAAAGTTAACTCAAGCCCAGTCTTCCTTAGCTAACTACAAAGCTCTTAATTAACTTCAACAACCATAAGGCTAATTTCTAACTAAAATCTTAATTTCTTTAAAATCCTATCTTCTTTGAAGTCTGTGTCTCAGGTCCTGCTGGCCCGCGGGGCCCTGGGGGCTGCCCTGGCCCAGCTGAGGGCTCTGTGTGTCCCCGCAGTGCTTCGGGCAGTTCATCCTCACGCCCCACATCATGACCCGAGCCAAGGAGAGGATGGTGGTGATGCACCCCCTGCCCCGTGTCAACGAGATCAGGTGGGCAGGGGGCCAGGGCAGGGTGCTGGGCAGGGGGAGGTTTGGAGGGAGAGGCTGGGGAGGGGGCTGGGAGAAGGGGCTCTGAAACACACCGGGCAGAACTGGGGGTACTCAGGGCAGGGGGGCTGTGGGAGGGCTCCGGGGGAGCTGGGGCGGTTCCTGGGCAGGCTGGCAGGGGCGGGGAAGGCACCGGGGGCCGGGGGGGGGTCCGGGGCAGGGGGAGGCGATGTGTGCTGGGCAGGGCTGGGGGGGGAGAGCTCCGAGCCACGGGGGCTGCACCTGCGGGGTTTGGGGGGTGCGGTGGGGCCCGGCGGGGGCAGGACTCCCGGGGGGTGCTGGGGGTCCCTGGGGGAGTCAGGACTCCCACGTGGGTCAGTGGTTCCAGGGGGATCCCGGGGGGCTGCCGGGGGTCCCGGGTGGGGCCCGGTGGGGGTCAGGACTCCCATGTGGGTCAGGGGTCCCGGGAGGATCCTGGGGGTCCCTGGGGGGGGTCCGGACTCCCACGTGGATCAGTGGTTCTGGGGGGGTGCTGGGGGTCCCAGGTGGGGGTCAGGACTCCCACGGGGGTCAGTGGTCCCGGGGGGTCCCGGGGGGGGGTCAGGACTCCCATGTGGGTCAGTGATCCCAGGGGGGTGCCGGGGGCCCCTGGGGGGGTCTGGACTCCCGCGTGGGTCGGTGGTCCCGGGCGGGGGTCCCTGGGGGGGGTCAGGACTCCCACGGGGGTCAGTGGTCCCGGGGGGGTCCCGGGGGTCCCTGGGGGGGGTCAGGACTCCCACGGGGGTCAGTGGTCCCGGGGGGGTCCCGGGGGCGGTGCCCGCTGATGACGTCACCCCGCTGATGACGTCACCCCGCAGCGTGGAGGTGGACTCGGACCCGCGCGCCGCCTACTTCCGGCAGGCGGAGAACGGGATGTACATGCGGATGGCGCTGCTGGCCACGCTGCTGGGCCGCTACTGACCCGCCCACAGACAATAAACGCGCTCTCTGTGTCTCTCTGGGTCGCGACACGGCATCGCGCCGCGACACGCGTCACCGCGCCGCGACAGGCGGGGCCATGGCGGCGCTCCGGAGGGGCTGCGGGCGGCTGCTGGCGCGGCGGCCCGGGGCGGTGCAGGCGCTGACAGCCGGTAAGGGACGGGCCCGGCCCCGGGCCCCGCACACGGCCCCGAGCGCAGCCCCCCGAGTGAGCCCTCCCCTGCCCTGCCCTGCCCTGCCCGCACACGGACTCCCCTGCACGGGCCCCTCCTGGCCCCCCCGCCTTGCACACAGGCCCCCAGCCCTCGCCCGCGGTGTGCCACCCCCGTGTGCCACCCCCGTGTCACCCCCGTGTGGCACCCCCGAGTGCCACCCCCGTGTGACACCCCTGTATCACCCCCGTGTGGCACCCCCGAGTGCCATCCCCCCTCCGTGTGCCATCCCCGAGTCACCCCCGTATCACTCCCGAGTCACCCCCCGTGCCACCCCCGTGTGGCACCCCCGAGTGCCATGCCCCCCCCGTGTCACACCTCCGAGTGCCACCCCCACGTGTCACCCCGTGTGGCACCCCCCGAGTGTCACCCCCGTGTCACACCCCCGTGTCCCCCCCGGGAGGCAGGGCAGGACACAGCCGGGGGCTCCCGGTGCCGCGGGGCTCTGTCTGAGGGGGAGGAGGTGCGGCCGTGCCCGGGCTCGGCAGGGCAGGGACACCCCGCTCTGCAGTGTCACACCGGGAGGGGCCCGGGGCTCGGCAGGGACACCCCGCTCTGCAGTGTCACACCGGGAGGGCCCCGGGGCTCGGCAGGGACACCCCGCTCTGCAGTGTCACACCGGGAGGGGCCCGGGGCTCGGCAGGGCAGGGACACCCCGCTCTGCAGTGTCACACCGGGAGGGGCCCCGGCCCGCTCCCGGCTCAGCGGAGCCGTGCTGGCTCTGTGCTGCAGCCCGAGCAGCAGTGGGGGCTCTGAGGAAGCGCAGCCCTCACACCCAGAGCCGGGGGAGGCTGTCCTGGGTGCCCCCGTGCCCGGGGAGGGGCTGGGTGCTGAGCTGTGACACCGGGGGGTTCACAGGGGCCGTGCTGAGGGCACAGAGGGGCTGCCTGTGTCACCCTGTGTCACCCTGTGTCACTGAGCTGCAGCTCCTGGGGTGCAGCTCCTGGGGTGCAGTTCCTGGGGGTGCAGCTGCACCAGAGGGGCTCCCGGGGCTCTGCACAGGGGATTGAATCTCCCTCCCTCCCCGCTGCTGCCAGGTGCCATCAGCCTGCCCTGGTGGTGGCTTTGCTGCTCCAAGGGTTTGCAGCCCTGGGGCAGCGGGCAGCTCTGCCCGCGCTGCCCTGCCCGTGGCTGGCTGCTGGGCGAGCGTGTCCTGCCTGTGCCGGGTGCTCCCGGGGCCGGGCAGCGGCTCTGCTGCACTGAGGGGACCTGGGGGACCCTGGGTGCTCCGTGCTGCACCTCCTGCTTGCAGCTCCGTGTCCCTGTCACTGCTGTCCCTGCCCTGTCACTGCTGCCCTTCCCTGCCCCTGTCACTGCTGTCCCTGCCCTGTCACTGCTGCCCTGTCACTGCTGCCCCTGCCCTGTCACTGCTGCCCTTCCCTGCCCCTGTCACTGCTGTCCCTGCCCTGCCACTGCTGCCCTGCCCTGTCACTGCTGCCCTGCCCTGTCACTGCACCTCTGCCACTGTCACTGCTGTCCCTGCCCTGTCACTGCTGCCCTGTCACTGCTGCCCTTCCCTGCCCCTGTCACTGCTGCCCTGTCACTGCTGCCCTTCCCTGCCCCTGTCACTGCTGTCCCTGCCCTGTCACTGCTGCCCTGCCCTGCCACTGCTGCCCTGCCCTGTCACTGCTGCCCTGTCACTGCTGCCCTGTCACTGCTGTCCCTGCCCTGTCACTGCTGCCCTGCCACTGCTGTCCCTGTCCTGCCCCTGCCACCCCTGCCCTGCCACCCCTGCCCTGCCCCTGCTGTCCCTTCCCTGTCACTGCTGTCCCTGCCCTGTCACTGCTGTCCCTGCCCCTGCACCCCTGCCCTGCCACTGCTGTCCCTGCCCTGTCACTGCTGCCCTGCCCCTGCAGCCCTGCCCTGCCACTGCTGTCCCTGCCCTGTCACTGCTGCCCTGCCCCTGCACCCCTGCCCTGTCACTGCTGCCCTGCCCCTGCAGCCCTGCCCTGCCACTGCTGTCCCTGCCCTGCCACTGCTGTCCCTGCCCCTGCAGCCCTGCCCTGCCACTGCTGTCCCTGCCCTGCCACTGCTGTCCCTGCCCCTGCACCCCTGCCCTGCCACTGCTGTCCCTGCCCTGTCACTGCTGTCCCTGCCCTGCCACTCCTGCCCTGCCACCGCTGCCCTGCCCCTGCTGTCCCTTCCCTGTCACTGCTGTCCCTGCCCTCCTGCTCCCGCCAGCCCAGGATGCTGGGAAAGCACAGCCCCGGGGTCTGGGGGTGCCCTGCTGGGCTGGGGGCTCCCCTCCCTGTGCAGGCCCTGGCCCTCAGCCCTGGTAGCCATGGGGGGCTGGCACGGTGCTGCCCTGCCTGCCCTGCCAGCCCTGCCAGCCCTGCCAGCCCGCTGTGCTGCCCCTGCTGTGATTTTTATCGGCTGTCATGGAGCCGATTGCTGGCGCCTGCAGCTGCTGGCAGCACCGAGCCCTGGGCTTGGCCGGGGGCCCGGGGAGAGCTGGGAGGGGCTCCCCAGGGCCAGCCCTGCCCACTGTGCCCCCGGGCTGGCTCTGGCCTGGCTCTGCTCTGCCTGGGGGTGCTTCCCATGGGAGCTGCTGTGGCCCCAGGGCAGGCCCTGTCCCCAGGGCTCTGTCAGCCTGCAGGGGCCCGGGGCTGAGCCGTGGCCTCTCTGTGGGTGCTGGGCTGGTGCTGGGTGTGGTTCCACCAGCCCAGCAGTTTCTGCCCTGGGGCTGGGCTCTCCCTGCTGCGCCAGGTGCCCAGCAGGAGCGCTCCTGCTCTCCTCGGAGCTTCCACAAGTGATCCCCATCCGTGCTGGGGCTCAGCCCCTCAGCTGCTGCTCCCTGCAGCTTCCTGGGTGCTGTGCCCTGTGCCAGGCACAGCCCAAGCTCCAGCCCTGCCTTCTCTGGCTGCTCCCAGAGACCCCAGTGCTGCCAGCTGGGGCCAGGCCAGGGAGCTGCTGGCAGCTGGCTGTGCCCGCTGTGCCCGGCCACCCTCGCTGGCCGAGCTGCCGCCCGAGGGCTCCAGGGTCAGGCAGGGCTTTGCCTCCCGCATCCTGGGCCCTGGGCCAGGCTGCCAGCAGGGCCTGGGCACAGTGGGCAGCAGCACGTGCCTGCAGCCGTGACCCTGCTGTCCCCCTCTGCCTGTGGAGAGCAGGGCCCTGCTCCTGCCCTGGGCACCAGGATGGTGCCCTGCTTAGCTCTGGACCCCATTCCCAGCCCTCTGGTGACAAGAACATCAGCCTGGGGCTTGGCCAGGCCCCCCAGGCACCAGGTTTGGCTGGGATGAGAGCTCCAGCCCCGCACAGGAGCTGTGGCCGGGCTGTGCTGGTGGCACCCTGGGCAGGCGCTGTCGCCAAAGTCATTGCAGGGGGCTGGGTCTGGCTGCATCCCCGGGCCCGGGGAGGGATGCACAGACAGGTCTGTCCCTCCCAGCACAGCCTCATCGCTTCTGGGCACTGTTACCAGGTGAGCAACAGTGGTGCCTGCCAGTGGTGTTCTCCGTGTGTGCCCCTGTGCCCAGCTCCTGGGGTGCAGCTCTTGGGGTGCAGCTCCTGAGGTGCAGTTCCTGAGGATGCAGCTCCTGGGATGCAGTTCCTGGGATGCAGTTCCTGAGGATGCAGTTCCTGAGGATGCAGCTCCTGGGGTGCAGCTCCTGGGGTGCAGTTCCTGGGGTGCAGTTCCTGAGGATGCAGTTCCTGAGGATGCAGCTCCTGGGGTGCAGCTCCTGGGGTGCAGCTCCTGGGGTGCAGTTCCTGGGGTGCAGCTCCTGGGATGCAGTTCCTGGGATGCAGTTCCTGGGGTGCAGCTCCTGGGGTGCAGTTCCTGAGGATGCAGCTCCTGGGGTGCAGTTCCTGGGATGCAGTTCCTGAGGATGCAGTTCCTGAGGATGCAGCTCCTGGGGTGCAGCTCCTGGGGTGCAGTTCCTGAGGATGCAGCTCCTGGGGTGCAGTTCTTGGGCTGCAGCTCCTGGGGTGCAGCTCCTGGGGTGCAGCTCCTGGGGTGCAGTTCTTGGGCTGCAGCTCCTGGGGTGCTGCCCCTGCAAGCAGCCCGTGCTCTGGCTGTGCTGGCTGCAGCCCAGCACTTGCCTCCACCCCTGCCCAGTGCCGCTGTGGCCCATGAGCTGGTGGGGCTGCTCTGCCATGGTGAGGGGGTCTGGGGTCTCCCAGGGCTGGGGGACAGCCCCTCGGGTGCTGGGGCCGGTCCGGGGTGGGAGGTGGAGCCCGTGAAGCAGCAGGTGGTGCTGCTGCTGGGAGCGCAGCGGCTCCGTGGGGCTGCAGAGCCCGGGCTGGCCCTGCCGGGAGCCTCAGGGAGCGCACGCCGTGCTGCGGGGACAGGGAGCGGGGCCCTTGTTCATCAGCAGCCGCCGAGGAAATCCCTGGGGCAGGGCTGCTACCGGGCTGTCGGGACAGGGGCTGTCGCGACAGGAGCCGCTGGGGCCGGCGCCCGTCAGGCCGAGGGCTTGCTGGGCTCAGGGCTTCCAAGGATGGAGCGGAGCGGCAGCGGGGCTGGAGAGCTGCCAGGGAGCCGTCCCAGGGGGAGAGCGAGCAGGAGCCGCCGGGGCCGGGGGAGCAGCTGGAGGGGGCAGCGCTGGGCCAGCTGAGTTGCGTCGAAGGGGTCAGGGGTGTGGGATGGAGCAGGAGCTGCCAGAGACCCAGCCGGGCAGCACCCCCCCGGGGACACTGCTCTCGGAACAGGGCCGGGAGCCGCGCCAGCAGCCGGCTGTGGCAGGGGCTGGGGCAGCCTGGGCAGCGGGGAGCGTGTTCTGCCCATCCCGGCTGCTGGGGGCGGAGGGCTGCTCTCCAGGGAGGGGATCACACTCTGCCCGGTGTCCAGGGAGAGGTTTGGGGTGCTGTGGGAAAGGCTGCAGTGCAGGTCACGGGGAGCAGCTGGGCAGGCTCTGCTGGAGAGCCCCCGTCCTCCCTGGGTGCCAGCCCCGTGTCCGGGTCACAGGGGGGAGGTGCAGCTGGGCGCCCCTCTGACCAGAGAACGGTGCTGCCGTGTCCTGAGAGGCCCGGGGCACCTGGCAGAGTGGCACCCCTGTGCCGTGGGCTTTGGAGCTGCAGCTGGGACAGAGCCGGCAGGGCTGGAACAGCCTCAGGCATCCTGGGCCAGGGGGCAGCAGCAGCAGCGGGGCTGGGCAGGGGGCCCGGCGCTGGGCAGGGGTCCTGCCTGCCTGAGGGGGCTGTGCTGCTTGCAGGGGCCCTGATGGGAGCTGGGGATGTGATTGCTCAGCAGCTGGTGGAGCAGCGGGGGCTGCACGGGCACCAGTGCCCCCGCACCCTGAAAATGATGGGCATTGGCCTCTGCTTCGTGGTGAGTGGGGTGGGGTGGGATAATGGGATAATGGGATGGGATCCATGGGATGGGATGGGATCCATGGGATGGGATCCATGGGATGGGATGGGATCCATGGGATGGGATGGGATGGGATCCACGGGATGGGATCCATGGGATGGGATCCACGGGATGGGATCCATGGGATGGGATGGGATCCATGGGATGGGATGGGATGGGATCCATGGGATGGAATGGGATGGGATGGGATCCATGGGATAGGATGGGATGGGATCCATGGGATGGAGTGGAATGGGATGCCCCTTCAGCAGAGTGGGACCACGGTGGTGCAGTGTGAGTTGGGCCATCCTGGTGCCACCTCCAGCAGAGCATAGGACAAGCTTGTCTTTGTGGTGCAGAGCTGGAGCAGGGCCATGTAACCAGCCCTGGAGCTGCCCAGCCCTGACCCCTGTGACCAGTGGGGACAGATGCTGCTCCTCACTCGCTGGCTCCTGCAGGGCCCTGTTGTGGGCAGCTGGTACAGGATCCTGGATTGGCTCATCCCAGGGAACACAAAAGTTGTGGCTGTGAAGAAGGTGATCCTGGACCAGGTTGGTGTGCCATGGGTGAGGGTGTTGCATGGGACGGGGCAGTGGGGACAGCCACCTCCCTGTGCCAGGTTTCCAGCCTGCTCCGAGCCCCCAGTGCCTGAGCTGGGCCCAGCCTCCCTGCAGTGGAGGGCTGGGGTGGGCATTTTCCCAGAAGCTGTGAAAGCAAGCAGCAGAGCTCCTCAGCGTGGCCGGGGCTCCTCTCCCGCAGGGCGTGTTCGCTCCGTGCTTCCTTGGCTGCTTCCTGGCTGTCACAGGGGCCACCAACGGGCTCTCCGTGCAGGATAACTGGGCCAAGATCCAGCAGGTAGGTGCTGCTGCCCTGGGGGGGCGGCTGTGGGGCCCTGGCAGCCCCTCCCTGTGTGCTGGCCCTGAGAGCTGCCCCCCTTGGTGTCACTGGGCCCTGGGTGTGCTGGGTGCCCAGTGCTGCCAGCCCAGGTGCTGGTGCCAGGGCCGTTTCCTCTGGCACGGGTGGCCTGTGGGCGAGCACTGGGGTCCCACCTGGGCCAGACCTGGGTGCCTGTCCAGCCCTGCTCCTGGCTGGGTCTCCAGAGCAATTACCGAGATGACTCCCATTAACGGTAATTGCTGGAAACCGGTGTGAGCACTGAGTCAGCACGTCCAGGGTGAGTCACAGGGGAGTGGGGACCCACCTGCCACAGGAGGAGGCTCGCTGGGGTGGTCGTGTGGCTGCCAGGAGTGGCAACAGCAGCCTGGCTCGCTGGTGCTGCCAGGGCTGCGTGTGAACGGCCCCAGCCTGGCTGGAGCTCTGCCCGAGTGCCACCGCCCAGAGCTCGTTCCTCTGCACGGGGGCACCCAGTCAGCAGCCCCCTGCACGCTGGGCTGGCAGTGCGTGCCCCCCACCCTGCCCCGGAGTGCAGGAATCCCGGGGCAGGATCACATCACCTCTGCTCTCACCAGGCTCTCTGCAAGCCACACGGGCGCCCTAAGGGCACACAGGAGCAGGCGCTGGGCACAGGCAGCGCTCTTTGCGCTCCCGTCCATCTTCCCCTGCTGCATCCTGAGCAGCTCACGGCACGGACCTTGCCTTGCCGTCCCCGGGGAATCCTGCCGCGGCTGGGGATCCGTGCGAGCCGGGGCTCCTGGCGAGCCCTGCCCCGGGAGGGGGTGAGGGGCTGGGGGCTGGGCGGCAGCGCTGGCAGCTCCTTCACCCCTGGCTTGGGGCGCATCCGCCTCTCCTCACGCACAGGAAGCGTCAGCAGAGCATCCATCACCCCGCAGCCGCTGCCCCCGTCCTGGGCTGCTGGCCAGCGCCGGGAGGAGCCCGGCTGAGTCACGGCCGGGCTGCGTGAGGGACTCGTCCTGCTGCCGCGGGACAGGGATGCGACACGGCCGCCGCTGTGCCTCGGGGACAGGGCAGCGCCTTGGGCTCCCGGAGCAGCTGCCCCAGCCCAGGGCCCCTCTCCGTTTCTGCCGCCTGGGGCCCGGGAGGGGCCCGGGGGGCACTGGGCTGGAAGGGGCTCACGGCCCACCCTGGGGAGAGAAGGCTTCAGCCCGTGTGCCCTGGCTGTGGCACCAAGGGCTCTCGGTGGGGGTGGCCCTGGTCACTCTCTCCCTGCCACCCTGGTGGCTGTGGGGGGGCGTGGGCAGGGCTGCCGGGGCTCCGTGCCCAGCAGTGCAGAGCCGAGGGGGGCAGTGGCAGGCAGGGGGGCCCTGGGAGTGCTCACTCCTCTTTTCTCTTGCAGGACTACATGGATGCCCTGCTGACCAATTACTGTGTGAGTGCTGGCGGATCTGTGTCCCTGTCCCAGCTCCGCCGTGGGGCTGCCGTGGGACAGCCTGTGTGGGACACCCTGAGTGCCAGGCTGGGGAGGGTGTGGGGCAGGGGCCCTGGCAGGCTTCCTCACCGCTCCTCCCCCTCTCTCCCCAGATCTGGCCACCCGTGCAAATTGCAAACTTCTACTTTGTGCCTCTGCAGCACAGGTATTGCTGTGGCCCTGGTGCCCAGGCCCTGTCCCCAGGGCCAGCAGCTGCAGAGCCTGTCCCCTCTGTCCCCAGGCTGGCTGTTGTCCAGTGTGTTGCCATCATCTGGAACTGCTACCTGTCCTGGAAGGCGAATCGGCTGTGAGGCAGCGTCGCTGTGCCAGCCTGGGCACTGCCTGAGCCCGCTGCAGCTCAGCCCAGGGCTGGGCACAGGTGGCTCTGGGCAGGCAGGGACACCCAGGCTCCTGGCAGCAGCCGTCCCGCTCTTCTCTCCGGGGTGCACCGTCCCCCGCAGCCACGGCCCCCTGCCCAGGGAGAGGAGGGTGCCAGTGCAGCCTGGCCCTGCTCTGGCCGTGCTGTGCAGCAGCTCTGCCCTCCATCAGGGCACTTCTCCGTCTGTGCTCAGCCCTTTCCAAGCCCTGCCCTGCCCACGGGGCGCTCCTGCCCCGAGGGTCCCCACAGCACACGCTGAGGGCAGAGAGGAGATGGAGCAGGGCTGGCCTGGGGCTGGCCGTGCTCTGGGCACAGAACTGGCGTCCCTGCAGGCTGGGGGTGCTCCCCCTGCAAACGGGGTTTGCTCCCTCTGCTGTGCACAGCCAGAGCATCAATAAATGGTGGTCTTCACTTCTGGTTCCTGTGGCCCTGGGGCTTGTGGCCCAGCGTGCCCCCCAGGCCCTGAAGATGCTGTTCCAGAGCGGCTCCTCTGTGGTGGATCAACAGGTCCACTCTGCCCCATCTCAAGGCACCGAGCATGAGGCCTGGGACTGCAGCCTGCTGGGGTGGTCTGCCCCACTGGCTGGAGAGGGGAGGGGGCTCTGACAGAGGGTGGGTGGTGCTTTAGGGGGTCACCAGGTCCCACTGCAGCTGTTCCATGGGCTGCGATGGTGCCTCCAAGCTGCAGAGCAGTGAAATGAAGTCGATGGAGCCAGAGCCCTGATGCTGGGTGCAGAGTCCCCCCAGGGTCAGGGCACGCTTGATGCAGGGCTGTGCCACAATCCACCTGTGCCATGCCCAAGACAGGCCTGTCTGTCGTGCCAGAGAGAAGCCCCGTGGAGCTGCCACCCCTGGGGATGTGTGCCCGTGCTCCCCCTGCGATGGCAGTGAGCAGATGTCCCTGCAGTGTCCCTGCCCAGCACATCCCAGCCAGGAGCTCCAAGTGGAGTTGGTGGGACCACAGTGGTTCATCTCACCTCTGTGGAGCCCTGGCCACCTCACCTGCAGCCCCACACAGCTGGACAGAGCCATCCCCATGCTGCTGGCACCACCTGGGCTCTGTCAGCGTGGCCTTCATGGAGGGGATTCACCCTCTGTCCTCCACCCTCATCCTCCCCAGGTCTGGTTCTGTGCCCGCCCCAGCTTTGGGGCTGCTCCAGCCAGGTGGGTACAGCCTGAAACACGGAGGAGGCAGATCCTGCACAGGCCTGAGGGGTGAGGCAGGGAACAGGAGGGGCTGCAGCTGCAGCCCTCTCTCCGCACAGCAGTGCTCAGTGGAGCAGCACAGGACTGGGGCCAGATGATGGGGCCATGGATGGCACCAGTGCTCGGGGGACCTCGGGTTCTGTGAGGGGCTCGAGCTGCCTACAGCCAGCGGGGTGGGTGCTGTGGGTGGCAGGAATCTGCAGCTCTGAGGGGCTGAGCCTCTTGCAGCTGTGGGGGCACAGGGGGCTCTCGCTGTCAGCACTGAGGGAGCTGTGAGCACGGCAGGAGCCACGTGGAATGAGCCGCTTGTCCCCAGGGGCAGCCGGCCCAGCGTGGGGCTGCCCGGGCCCGGGGGGCTGAGCCCAGCCCTGCTGAGGGCTCTGCCCCGCCGCTGCGGGAGGCGGTGCCGGGTGCCAGATCGCGTCACGGGGGCACGACTCCGTGTGCTGCTGGCTGCGGGCAGGGCCGTGCCCCGCCAGCCCTGGGCCACCTGGGGAGGGACACGCCGTGCCAGGGGCCAGGCTGAGCTCCTGTGCCTGCCCCTGCCCCACACGGGCACTGTGGAAGGAGCCTGGTCTGGCACCTGCACCAGCACTGGTGCTGGGTGTCAGCTCAGCTACACTGCTGGCATCGTGCAGGGCACTTATGGGGCTGCTGGCAGCGTGCAGAGCACTTGTGGGGCTGCTGAAAGCATGCAGGGCACTTGTGGGGCTGCTGGAAGCGTGCAGAGCACTTGTGGGGCTGCAGGAAGCCTGCAGAGCACTTGTGGGGCTGCAGGAAGCGTACACAGCACTTGTGGGGCTGCAGGCAGCCTGCAGAGCACTTGTGGGGCTGCAGGCAGTGTACAGAGCACTTGTGGGGCTGCAGGCAGTGTACAGAGCACTTGTGGGGCTGCAGGCGGCCTGCAGAGCACTTGTGGGGCTGCAGGAAGCGTACACAGCACTTGTGGGGCTGCAGGAAGCGTACACAGCACTTGTGGGGCTGCTGGCAGTGTACAGAGCACTTGGGGGGCTGCCGGCAGCCTGCAGAGCACTTGTGGGGCTGCTGGCATCGTGCAGAGCACTTGTGGGGCTGCAGGCAGTGTACAGAGCACTTGTGGGGCTGCAGGCGGCCTGCAGAGCACTTGTGGGGCTGCAGGCAGTGTACACAGCACTTGTGGGGCTGCAGGCAGCGTGTGCAGCACTCGGGGGATGCCAGCAGTGCGGTGCACTCAGGGGGGCTGCCAGCAGTGGTGTGAAGCCCCAGCTGCCACCTCACCGTTTGGCAGCGGTGCCGGTGCCCCGGCGGAACAGGCTGCATCCAGCACGGCGCTGCCGGCTCCGGTGCCTTCGTTCTATGACTCACAGGACTTGGCCGGGGCTACCGCTGAGCTCGGAGCGTCTGCGGCCCCGGCCCCGCGCTTCGACCTCGGCACCGCCCGCTCTGCCCGGGACACTGACCCGCAGCCAGGCTGGGGGTCCCGCCCGTCACCGTGCTGTCCCGGAGCTGCCGGTGCTCGGGGTGTCCCCAGCCCCCGCCCCGGGATCCCCCCGCCGCCCCGGGTGTCTCCGCTGCTCGAGGCGGCCGTTCCGCCCCGGAGGCCGAGGGTTCCGTGCCGAGAAGCCGCGGCTGAGCCCGGTACAGCTCACTGGGGGCTCACCGGGAGCTCACCTGTACAGCTCACCGGACCGGCCCCGGTCACCGGCCCCGGTGCCCCAAGCGCGTCCCGGCCGTTCAGCACCGCGGACAGCGGCGGAGAGCGAGGCTGGAGATGCAGCGAGGGGAACCGGGGCCACCGGGGAAACCGGGGGACCGGGGAAGCGAGGGTTGGCACAGCCCGCGGCACCTGCTCTCAGCGGCCCCGGCCCCGCCGTGCCTCTTCGGTGGGCGTCAGAAAAGAACCGGAGTGGAGGCTCCCGAAACCGGGGAGAGCGGGCTCCGCCCCGCAGCCCCGTCCCGCCGCCGGGTGCCCGCTCCCCGCCGCCCCGGTGCCCCCCGCCCCCCCCCCGCCCCCGCCGCCCGGTGCGTGCCCGGCGCTGACGTCAGCCCGGGCTCCCGGAGCGATATAACCCCCGGGCCGCGCCGCCGGCTCAGCTCCCGCGGGACGGACCGCGCCGCTCCGCCGCCAGCACCGGCAGCGACAGGGCACAGCGCACCGGGTACGGGCCGGGGCACGGGGACGGGGCAGGGGCAGCAGCGGGGCCGGGGGCGCGCAGAGGGGACGGAGCGGGGCGGCCGAGGGGGCTCCGCGCGCGGGACGCTCCCCGCGCCGCCGGGGCCGCCGTGCCCCTCGGGGCCCCGCCGCCGCCCCGGGCTGTGCGGTGCCGCTGAGCCCCTGGCCCCGCAGGTGCGGAAGGACCGAGGATGAGGCGGGCGCTGCTCACCCTCCTGCTGCTGCTCGCCCGCCCGCCGCCCGCCGCCGCCCGCCCCGCCGCCACCGACGGCTCCCTCCCGGCGGCCGGGACCGGCGCTCAGGACCAGCCGCTCTGGCCGCCGCTGGCGCCGCCGCCCCCGGGGCCGTGGCGAGGGCGGCGGGACGAGCCGTCGCTCTCCATCGACCTCACCTTCCACCTCCTGCGGCACCTCCTGCTGCTCGCCCGCGCCCAGAGCCAGCGCGCCCGCGCCGACTCCAACCGCCGCATCCTCGACGCCGTGGGGCGCTGAGCCCCCCCGGAATTCCCGGATACCCCGAGCCCCCCGGAACCCCGGGGCTGCACCGGCCCCCGGCCGCCGCCCCGGCCCCTGCACCGCAGGGCACTCGGCACCGACAGCGGCACGGGCTGAACCCGCCCCAGCCCCGGCTGCGGCCACGGGGAGCGGAACCGGCCCCGGGACCGGCCCGCGCCGATTTTGTAATAAAACGTGGTGGAAACCCGAGGCGTGAGCGAGTGCGGGCTGGGGGCAGCCGGGGCTGTGCAGGGCCAGGGACTGGGCAAACTGGGAGCGTGCTCACCGGGAATGGGCTCACCGAGAATGGGAAATGGGGGAATGGGCTCACCAGGAGCAGGGAATGGGGGAATGGGCTCACCAGGAGCAGGGAATGGGCTCACCAGGAGCAGGGAATGGGGGAATGGGCTCACCAGGAACAGGGAATGGGCTCACCAGGAGCAGGGAATGGGGGAATGGGCTCACCAGGAACAGGGAATGGGCTCACCAGGAGCAGGGAATGGGCTCACCAGGAGCAGGGAATGGGGGAATGGGCTCACCAGGAACAGGGAATGGGGGAATGGGCTCACCAGGAGCAGGGAACGGGTTTATCAGGAATGAAGAAGGTGCTCACCAGGAATGGGGAAACAGACATTGGGAGCAGTGCAATGGGTTAACCAGGAAGGGACGAACAGACTCACTGGGAATAGGGGAAGGGCTCACTGGAAAGGGAGAAAGGGCTCAGGAGCAGCAGACAGGATGAGCTGGGCCAGGGCTGGGTAGGAGCAGCTGGGCCAGCAGCACAGCCCCCCCAGCGCTGGGCACAAGGCTGTGTGTGTTCTGGGACAGGTGACACACCCTGCTCTTCAGGGGGGATGAGATGTCACAGCCCCCCAGGCGTGGGAGAAGCAGGAAGCCAATGGGGCAGAGGGCTGGGCTGGGCACAGGGGGGCTGCAGCCCCCTGCCCGCAGGTGGGGGCACGAGCAGGGAATCAATCCTCCCCCCTCCCCAGGAAGGGAGCTGAGGCTGGGAGCTGGGGCAGGGACAGACACGGGCCCTTTGTGGAGGATATGACCACCCACGTGGGAGCAGCAGGAGTGGGGGAAACCTCTGTGGGACACAGAGCTGCTGGGTGGCTCAGGGCTGGAGTCGTGGCTGGGGAGGGTGGCACTGTGGTGGGCTGTGTCCCCCAACCCAGAGAACGGGGATGAAGCCTTCTGAGGCAGCTGGGGGAGGTTTCAGCCTCCTTGTGGGTGGCCCTGGTCCTCACCGGGATCTCCAGCTTGGTCTGTGGAAAGTGTCCCTGCCTGTGGCAGTGGAGGGGGCCGGGTGTCCCTGCCCACCTAAACCAGCCAGGAACTGTGTGGTGACATCCCCAGAGCTGCTGGGAGGGCAGCAGGGCAGGGCTGGAGCAGCAGGCCGTGGTTTTGGTGGTGTGCCTGGGAAGGAGGGTCAGTGCTCAGGGCAGGCAGGAGCACAGAGCTGGGTGACACTGCCAGGGGCTGCAGCCCCCAGGTGTCACCTGAGCTGCTCTCAGCGACCCGCTGGCTCTGGTAGGAGGCTGCTCCAAGGGGCAGCAGGGTTGGGGAGCGTGGCCTTTGGGAACGAGCTCGAGGCCGGAGATTCCCCACTCCAGGCCCTGCTCCAGCTGCTTGTGCTGTGGCCTCTGGGACTTGAAAGGGGAAATTCCAGCAGAGCATGAGTACCCTGGGGCTGGAAGGCCGTGCTGGCAAGAAGGATTGCAGTGGGACCATCCCTCCCAGGGGATATTTGTGTCAGGTTGGACACTGACTTGGACAGCTTGCTTCAGCCAACCCTGACGAGCAGGGCTGGGGCTGGTGGGGCTCGAGGGACCTCTTGCCCCTCACACAGCTGTGGGTGGCTTCCCAGCTGGAGGGAGCACAACCCCTCTGGGCAGCCTGTTCCAGGCACCCTGCGGGATCAGCCTCGCTGCAATAAACCTCCAAATCTTTGGAGGCAGCTGGTGCCTGTTGCTGCTGCTCCTGTCACTGGGCTCCACTGGGAAGAGCCTGGCTCCCTCCCCCTTCCCTCCCATTAGCCAAGTGCACACACAGGTACCCCCAGACCTTCCAGTTCCTCCTCATGCAGCACCTGCTCCAGTCCCTTTGGCATTGCTTTGACCCTCTCCTGGGCTCCAGATGTCACATCCTTCTTGCTCCAGGAAGCCCCAGCCTGGCCAGGCTGCTGCATCCACAGCTCTCCCCACTCCATGGAGGGGAGGGCTCCCCACCTCCCCTCATCCTCCCCAGCCAGCGGGCTGCTGAGCACCTGGATCCACGGGGAGGGGCTGTCACTGCTGCCTCCCTGACTCGGTGTCACCACTGAGGATTTTGCTGTCTCTCGTGTCCCTCGGCAGCTGCAGCTGGACACTTGTGATCAGTAATTCCATCATGGACCTCGTAGGCTTGGCTGATCTCTTCTGAGGAAAAGGGCAGACCATCCCAAGAGCAACGGGAGGCACCAGGAGTGTGGTGAGCGGGGCTGAACAGGGAAAAGGGAATTCTGGCAGCAGGAGGTCACAGTCACTGCCTCATGGACCAACTCAGAATGGACCCCAGCTCAAGTGGAGGAGAGATCTGCACCTGGGGAGTGATCAGCATGAGGAGGGAGATTCACCCAGCAAAGAGGAGTTTGAGCCCTAATTAATAACAGAGTTCTGTAACTGGTAACAATGAATGCTGGGTCTTTGCTCAGATGTATAATAGTGTAAATATATACATAAATGTATAAATAGTGTAAATATATACATAAATGTATAAATAGTGTAAAGTTCTGCTGCTCAGGGAGCAGCCTTGTGGAAACCCTCAGCTTCTGCACTAACTGGAATGAACCCAGAACTCCCTTGCCTTGATCTGTGGGTGACCAAGGCACAGCAGGAGGGACAGAGCTGTTTTTGATGGCCCAGACGGGAGAGCCAGGGCACCCTGTCCCCACTGACTGGCCACTCCAGGCCAAGGGGGCTGGCAGGATGGATCCCAGTGCACACCAGCCTCGGGACGGGGAGCTTTGGATGGCAGCCCTGACACCAGGACAGCCAGTGACTCGCTGCCACAACACATTCTCAGGTATCTCCTCAGTGAAGGGGGCTGTTGGAAATTGCCAAGAAGCAGGAGTTTGGGGTTGAGCTCTGCATAAGATGGGGAAAAAAGTGTTTTGTTTCTACAAATTGGTGGTGCATGTCTTGGATTTTTGATGTTTGCATGTGTTTTCACAGGCAGAGCTGGTGGTGTCAGAACTGGGATTTGGATGTGTGCTTTGGGATGAAGCACTGGGAGTTCCACACCTGAAATGGATTCCTCTGCTTCTCTAGAAATTCCACTTTTCTCTCCTCTAGGATGCACCCTGAAGAGTTAGGTTGGCCCTATGACTCAAGATAAATTGAAAAGACATTGTAACCAATGGTTGCCTCATTCTGAATTAGACTATGGTGAAAAAAAGGTCAGAAAACAACAGGACTTTAAAATACAATACAATTTTACAGTTAATGTGACTTTGTAGGAGGCAAAATGAATGGGATGAAGTCCCTGATGTAGACCTGGTTCTCATTTAAAAAAAAATAATGAAGTAAGAAAAAAAGTGGTTTAGTAAGTTCTAAAGTGTCAAAATGGAATATATTCTTTGAGAAATGAAGAAAAGAGGGTAAGGGGAAAGACATTTATCGTATGGGACAAGAAGATCAAATAGACAAAAACCTGAAGTCCAACTATTGGCAGCTCCTGTGACACGAGGATGGAAGGTGGAGGTGGGCAGGGAACCTGGCCAGGAAAGGGATCCCGTTTCCAGTAGGATCAGGGAGAAAGGTCAGTGGGTGTTACAAGCACACCTGGGGCTGCAGGTGGACCTGAGGGAGAGGTAGAGGCTGTGCAGGTGCCAGTCACACCTCAGACCTGCTGGGTCAGGTCACAGAAATCCTGATGGGACGTGCAGTGTGAGTAAAACCATGATGTCAGCTCGTAACCCAAACCAGGAGGACATCCAGGAGCTCCTGGAATGTTTGGTTCCCCATGAGGAATGGAGACATTTTAGAAAAGGCTTGAGAAGAAGGACATAGGAGAATAGGATTGGATCAAAAGGTTCATGGCGTCCCAAATCCTCACAAATTTCATCCTAAGAATAACCCAGAGTGGGATCTGAGTCAGAGTGCTGGTGAGATTCACTAAAATGATTTTAGAAAATGATTTTATTTGGATTCTGAGAGGAAGTGAAGAAGCTGAAAGGCCTTGCTAAAGTTGCATGAAGGGGAGAGGGAGCAAGGGATCTGCACTGGCTTTGTATGAAAGGTTGTGTGAAAGGATGGATGGATTCATATCCAGCAAGGGAGGGGAGCAGGATGCTGCTTCACAGCCTTTTTGTTGGGCAGCGGGCACCTGTCTCAGACAGAGACTCCAGAGTAGAGAAGAGGTGGAGGGGATGGTTATTTCCCAAGTGATGCCTGTGAGGATAGGGAAGAGGTAGAAGAGCCAAGAGAAATCACTGAATCCATTGTCAAGGGCAAGAGATTTCAGGGATGAGGCTGAGGGGGGGGTTCACACCCCTCCAAAACTCTCAGGGTGCCCACTGCAGACAGCAAGGGAAATGGGAAAAGGAGAGTCCCAGACTTACAAACAGACAGAAAAATCAGAAGACACAGAAGTTAGGCTGGACTGAAGGGGAGCAGAGGCATTTCCAATTCCCCTGGCCAGTCCTTTGATTCCAGTTAAACTGGGGACTGAAACAATGGATTTTCTAGTGGACAATGGAGCAGTTAATTCTGTTGTTACTCTGAAGAACGTTTAAGAAAACCAGGGAGGAAATTCCTCAGGAGCAGATAATCCCTCAGACCGTTTCACATCCCGTGGAATTCAGGACTGGGATCACAGAATGACCCCCCTCCCTTTCTCTGCATGCCAGAGCATCCTTTGCCATTGCTGGGCAGGGATTTGCTGACAGAGATGGCAAATGGAGATTGGAAATCTGGGCACGTGGGGTCACTGCCATGAAGGTGTTGGAAAACACCCCCCTGCTCATGAACAGCCCTTCCCAGAAACCCAAACTGGGGGCTCTCCCTTGGGCCCTGGCAGGGAGCTGAGGAAATCAGGATTTGTACAGACTCAGAATGTGCCTTGGGCACAGTCCATGCTGGTGGAGCAGTTTGGGAAGAGCAAGGAGGTTTGACCTCACGGGGGAGTTCAGAAAAATATGGAGCTGACGTTCCAAAGACATGGAAAGTAGTTCTTTAACCAAAGGACATCTCTGTAACGCATTGCAGAGCCCCCCAGAAAAAAAGAATCCAAATGTTGTAAAGGGAAGTAGAAGAGCAGATCCAGCAGTGGAAGAAGCTGCATTGAGGAAACCAAATTATGAAGGAGCTTTGATTGCACAAACTTGTGTAGATTCACCTCCAACAAGTGATACCAACGGAGAGAAACCATGAGTGGAACAGCTTAACTGTACTGAAAATAGAGAAGGGTGGTGGAAAACACCTGGAGAGCAGCTCTTGGGGATAATGGAAATCCAACTTAAAAGGCTGCATCAAGAGACACACACAGGAGCAGATGCATCACTGCTTCTAGCAAAAACAACTCTCTGGATGCCAGATGCAAAGTTTAGCAGACAGAGCAGTTAAAAACTTATCCTTTGCTGTGCTAATCATCCAAAAATAAGAAAGAAAATACAGGGAGGAAGCACAAAGCAAGGAATGACCCCCGAGAAACATTGGCTAGTGGACTTTACAGAATCACCCAGCTGTAATTAATGCAAACATTTATTGATATTCATCAACCACTTTTCTGGTTGGCTGGTGTTACTAAACAGTTCATGTGCCTGAAGAAGAGGCCTTGGAGGCCCAAGTGTACCTGCTACAGAATCCTGAACCTGAAGCAGAAATCTCAGAGGGAGGGGACAAAGCAGGGTGGGCTTGGAAGGCAGAATCCACCACTGAGCAGGGGCACTGCAGCCAGCAGGGTGACAGCACACTCCTCTGCAAGGAGCTGCTGGCAAAGCCCCCGTGGATGGGAGCAGCTCTGTGGAAGGTGGGATCTGAGCAGCAGGAGTGCAGGGCTCACTCTGCAGGAGGGAACAGAAGCCAGGGCTCTGAGCCCCAACAGGTGGGCTCGGAAAGCAGAGCTGGCTGCACTGACAGGGCACTGCAGCTCTCACACAGAACCACTGTGAATGTATGGACTGACTCGAAACCTGCTGCTGGAGTGGTCTGTGCCCCTGGAGCCATTTGGAGAGAGAGAGAGGGCTGTGAGCCTCCAAGGGATCTCCCAGGAAACACGGCCAAGTGATAGAGAGATGATGGTCAGAGGGCAGGCAGCTGCCCCAAAGGTGGCAATAACGCATTGCAAAGCTCCTCCACTCAGAGGAAACCCCAGTGAATGCTGGAAATGGCCTGGCTGACAAAGAGAAAAAGTGGCAAATCTGACCCTGGAAACAGCCCTGAAGGATGGTGGATTACACCCAGCAAACAGGTAATAACAATTCCCCAACACCTTCTGAGGAAGATGGCAGAGGAGCAACATAGGGGAACTCACTGGGAAAGAGAGTTTCTGGCAGAAGCATTGAAACCTCAGGTTCTGGTAGGAAAAATAGCTGGTATCACAAAAAGCATCATGAAAAAGTGCCAAACCTGTCTAAAGAACGATACACATCAATCAGAGGGCCCACACCCAGGACTGTGAGGAGAGACAGTTGTCTGTGACTAAGTCTCGTGCCAGCAATGCTTCCGTATTTACTTGTATTAGTGATTAATATCTAATAGCCAATATCTTGGTTTTGAGAACAAGGATTGTGTGTCAGAGCAAAGAATGATAACCAAAGTACTTTATGAGCTAACCACATATTTAAAATATTTTCAGAGAGAAAAGATTCATCAGAAGATCTGGAACCATCCCACAATTAGTCCTCAGAAATGCTTTGCTTGTGTTCAGCATATATGTGATGAATAGGTATTAGTTCCAGGAATATAACCTGGTCTGTTAGGTTGCTGGGCATGCAGGCTTTGAGGAGAATTTCCTATGCATCCAGCACTCCTAATTAAGCAATGTTAATTTTCTAGCCTAGCAAATTGGTTGGAGAGTTTATTCCCCAGTTTTCCTTGACACCAGGGCTTTCCCCTGTTGCACCAACCAGAACGCAGAAAAGTGATTTGGGTTTCTTAAAAGAAACAACCTCCAGATTGGGTGTCCCAGAAGGAATTTCTGCAGATAATGAACCCTACTTTACAGCAGAAATGGTGCAGGAAGTGTCTGAATTTTCAGTCTTTTTGGGAGCTGCACACCTCACGGGTCCCACAGCCCAGCAGGAGGACAGAAAGGATGAATCAGACAACAAAGAGGCAAATACCCAAGTTACAATGAGTGGAGCATCATCTTTGGCTCTTACAAGAGCTGGTGTCAGTCCCTGGGGTCAGAAGAGGAAGGGGCACTTTGGAAATACCGTCCTGGGAGGCATAACCTTGTAACCACACCTGGAGACCAGGTGTGTGCAAGGTGACCAGCAGAGCCAGAGAAATGTTTGGTTTCTCTTTTGCAGCCTTTGTCCTCACCCAGGGGGTTTTGAATCAGAGGCCCCACCCTCCCCTTGGGTACCCTTGGGCAGTCCTTTCAACCTGGAGGAGTGGTCTGTGTCTGAACATGAAAGGGTGAAAGCTGGGGAGGTACCAGGAATCAGCCCTTGGATCCACTGCAGGTGAGAAAAGGGTCCCTGGGGCTGGACAAGGTGCAGGGAATTCACACCAAACTGGAAGCCTCAATTTCCAAATGTCTGAGGGCATAGAAGTATGTTCTTTAATTTTTTAATCTGTTCATGCAAATTAATTTTGCAAGTGAAGTACTTATATAAAATGTTGTCACTTTACAGCTTGTCCAGTCAATCAGGAAAATCCAATCTCCAGCAGTAAAAGTGCTGGGTTTCCCAGGGTCACAATCAGTGAAGGACCCCTTGGATGGGGGAATTTTAATCTCAGATTTAAATCTGATATTGGTCCTTAGGTCCCAAAACCCTGCTGGGATTTTCCATGGGGTTTAGCACAAGCCAAGCAGAGGGTAATTGGCATTAAAGGGGGGATGGATTGACCATGGCTGGACAGCAGGTGCCCACCAAAGCTGCCCCATCACTCCCCCCTCACCTGGACTGGGAAGAGAAAATACAGAAAAGCTCATGGCTCAGGATAAGGGCAGAGAAAGCTCACTGCGGGCAAAGCAGACTTGATTTGGGAAAATTAATTTATTACCAATCAAATCAGAGTAGGGTAACAAGAAGTAAAACCAGTTCTAAGAACACCTTCCCCTCACCTCTCCCTCCATCCCAGGCTTGGCTTTATCCCCGATTCTCCACCCCTTCCCTTCCAGTGGGGAGTGAGGCAGGGGTGGGGGTTACTCCCTTCCCCTAGGGAGAGGAGTCCTTGCCCTGTGCCAGGGTGGGAGGGAGGCAGCCCTCTGCAGGCTCCAGCATGAGTCCTTCCCATGGGCAGTGGCTCTTCACCAGCTCCAGTGTGTCCCTCCCATGGGGACAGTCCCTCAGGAGCTGCTCCAGCCTGAGTCCCCCACAGGGTCACGGGTCCTGCCAACAAACCTGCTCCACCATGGGCTCCTCTCCCCACGGGTGCAAATGTCCCTGCCAGGACCCTGCCCCAGCCTGGGCTCCTCTCCCCACGGGTGCAAATGTCCCTGCCAGGACCCTGCTCCACCATGGGCTCCTCTCCCCACGGGTGCAAATGTCCCTGCCAGGACCCTGCTCCAGCCTGGGCTCCTCTCCCCACAGGTGCAAATGTCCCTGCCAGGACCCTGCTCCAGCCTGGGCTCCTCTCCCCACGGGTGCAAATGTCCCTGCCAGGACCCTGCTCCACCATGGGCTCCTCTCCCCACGGGTGCAAATGTCCCTGCCAGGACCCTGCCCCAGCCTGGGCTCCTCTCCCCACGGCTGCAAATGTCCCTGCCAGGACCCTGCTCCAGCCTGGGCTCCTCTCCCCACGGGTGCAAAGGTCCCTGCCAGGACCCTGCTCCAGCCTGGGCTCCTCTCCCCACGGGTGCAAATGTCCCTGCCAGGACCCTGCCCCAGCCTGGGCTCCTCTCCCCACGGGTGCAAATGTCCCTGCCAGGACCTTTCTCCACCATGGGCTCCTCTCCCCACGGGTGCAAATGTCCCTGCCAGGACCCTGCCCCAACCTGGGCTCCTCTCCCCACGGGTGCAAATGTCCCTGCCAGGACCCTGCGCCAGCCTGGGCTTCCCACGGGGTCCCAGGCTCCTTTGGGCACTCCCTGCTCTGGGTACCCACTGGGGTGACACCCACCCACCCACCCAGGGCTCCTGCAGGGCCTGCAGGGGGGTCTCTGCTGCCAGGTGGGTCTCTGCTGCCAGGTGGTCTCCTCAGGCTGCAGGGGGGTCTCTGCTGCCCCTGGGCACCCCCGGGCTGCAGGGGAATCCCTGCTCCAGCACTGGGAGACCTTTCATTCCTTCTGCACTGACCTGAGAGCTCCAGGGCTGTTGCTCTCCCCTACGTCATTCCTCTCTGGCTGCAGTTACCTCTAGGCAGGAACTCCTTTTCCCTCCTTAAATACATCAGCCCCGAGGTGTTTCTGCCATCACTGATGGACTCTGCCTTGGCCAGCAGCAGGTTCACCCTTCAGCCAGCTGGCTTTGGCCCTTTTGGACATGGGGGAAGCTTCTGTCAGCTTCTCACTGAGGCTGCCACTACCAAAACCTTGCCACACAAACCCAATCCAATGAACAAAATTCCACAAGTGGGACCTGGAGTTGGGTAAGTGATGACAGTAAGTGGCCAACCCGCCTGCCTTTGTGGGGGAAAGTGAGAAGACATTCTTTAGGAACGTTAACATTATGCCCCTTAGGGAGAAAAAGGCCTTTGGAATCACCATTACGGAGAAGAATAAAGAGAAATAATGATGCTTCTTGGAGACCCCCTTGAACAGCAACTGGAGCATGCCCTGTGTTAGAATCCGTGCTCAGTGCACAGATCACCTCTCCCTGAAATCTCAGCTGGGGGTACAATTCAACTGGGCAAGCAGAGGCATCAGCACATTCCAGGGGCTGCCCCGAGGAGAGGCTGCTTTGGGAGGGCAGTGGCAGCTGGTGAGCATCTGGACTCACAGCACAAGGAAGAAAATCGCCCAAAACAGGACCAAGGTGGGGCTCTCTTGAGGCACCTCAAGCACTGGGGTGGCCCCCATGGCACCCAGCCGAGGGGCCCCCTGAGCCCCTCTCAGTCACCTCTGGAGGGGAACAAGGGAACATCCCTGAGGAGGGGGGAAGGCAAACGCTGCATCCACGAACTCTGGGGCGGCCGTGGGGAGGCCACAGCCCCTCGTGCTCCCCAGGCCCTCCCAAGCCCTCCCAGGCGCGTGTCTGGGCTGTGAAGGAGATGGTGGGAGGTTCGGCATCGCCTCTGCTCGGAGTGACGGTGGGGGACACCAGAGAGCGGAGCTGTCCCGCCTGTCACCCGTGCTCCTTGCGCCCCAGCCCCTGGCCGGCGCGGCTGTCGCCGGCTGCCGGGGGGTCCGGGGGGCTGAGCCCTTGTTGTCCCCAGGCTGGGCAGGGTGTGGCCGCGGGGACCGCCCCGGTGCAGCCCCGCCGAGCAGCCCGGGGCCCCGGGCCATCTGCATCACCGGCTCCATGGCGACCGGACAGGGCGGGTGACGCAGCCGCGGCGGCCGCGGGGTCCCGGGGGACCCTGGCGGGCCCGGGGCTGATGTGGCTGTGTGTACCCAGCCAGCTCATCCCGACAGTGTTTGCTCCGAGCACCCAGGGGACGGAGCTGCCGCGGGCGCCCAGGCGGGGCGGGCAGGATGGGGAGGGACCACCTGAGGGTCCTCGCCCCCCCTGCAGGGGCTGGGGGCACAGCCCCGCTCGCAGGGCCCAAGGCTCAAAGCGCCCGAGCTGCGCTGGGGCTCTGGGGTCCCAGCCCCTTGCCCGAGGTCCTGGGGGCACCGCTGGGCTGGGATAGACCCTGTGGGGCCGGGGCAGAGCTGCTCTGGGGCAGCCCCCGCCTCCAGCCCGCCCACACAGCACACGGGAGAAGGCGTCCTCACACACTTTTAATGTTGTAGAGGGGCAGCGCGCATTTGGGGAATTCCAGCAGCAGGGACGGAGCTCGCCTGAGCGTGCCAGGGACGGCCACAGCCGGGGCGGGGGTGGCAGAGGCAGCCACATCCGGCGGTGACAGGGACAGCCAGAGCTGAGGGCACGCCAGCATTACCCCACGGCCTCACTTCAGTGCTGACCTGTGCAGAAAAGCAGCCTCAGCCCTGGGACCCCGGGACCCCCTTCCCACTCCCAGCAGCAGGGAGAGAGGGATGGCCTGAGGCGTGACCTTCCCATCCCCATCCCATCCCCATCCCATCCCCATCCCATCCCCATCCCCATCCCCATCCCCATCTCCATCCCATCCCCATCCCCATCCCCATCCCCATCTCCATCCCATCCCATCCCATCCCATCCCATCCCATCCCATCCCCATCCCATCCCCATCCCCATCCCCATCCCCATCCCCATCCCCATCTCCATCCCATCCCATCCCATCCCATCCCCATCCCCATCCTGTCCCCGTCCCCATCCCCATCCCCATCCCCATCCCCATCCCCATCCCCATCCCCATCCCCATCCCCATCCCATCCCCATCCCCATCCCCATCCCCATCCCATCCCCATCCCCATCCCCATCCCCATCCCCATCCCCATCCCATCCCCATCCCCATCCCCATCCTGTCCCCATCCCATCCCCATCCCCATCTCCATCCCCATCCCATCCCCATCCCCATCCCATCCCCATCCCATCCCCATCCCCATCCCATCCCATCCCCATCCCCATCCCCATCCCATCCCATCCCATCCCATCCCATCCCATCCCATCCCATCCCATCCCATCCTATCCCCATCCCATCCCCATCCCCATCCCCATCCCCATCCCCATCCCCATCCCCATCCCCAGGAGGTGCCTCCTCTGCCCCACGGTGCCCCATGGCTGTGCCCATCTCACTCCCCATGAGGGTCTCACCATGGGGAGAGCTGGCTGGCTTCTGCCTCGGCCCCACATCTGCAGAGGGAAAGAGGAGAAAGGTGGAGACAGGGACACCCCACAGCCTGAGAGAGCCGTGCTGCTGCACAGCCAGGTGGGCCTGGCACTGGACATGGCATTGGGCACAGCACTGGAGATGGCACTGGACACAGCACTGGACACAGCACTGGACATGGCACTGGACATGGCACTGGACATGGCACTGGGCCTGGCACTGGACACAGCACTGGACATGGCACTGGACATGGCACTGGACATGGCACTGGGCCTGGCACTGGACACGACACTGGACATGGCACTGGACATGGCACTGGACACGGCACTGGGCCTGGCACTGGACACGGCACTGGACACAGCACTGGACACAGCACTGGACATGGCACTGGACATGGCACTGGACATGGCACTGGACACAGCACTGGACATGGCACTGGACATGGCACTGGACATGGCACTGGGCCTGGCACTGGACACGACACTGGACATGGCACTGGACACGGCACTGGACACGGCACTGGGCCTGGCACTGGACACAGCACTGGACATGGCACTGGGCACAGCACTGGGCACAGCACTGGGTATGGCAGTGGGCATGGCACTGGACACAGCACTGGACACAGCACTGGGCAGTCACAGCACTGGGCACAGCACTGGGTATGGCACTGGACATGGCACTGGGCACAGCACTGGACATGGCACTGGGCACAGCACTGGGCACAGCACTGGGCACAGCACTGGGCACGGCACTGGGCACAGCACTGGGCACGGCACTGGACATGGCACTGGACATGGCACTGGGCACAGCACTGGGCACGGCACTGGGCACAGCACTGGACATGGCACTGGGCACAGCACTGGGCACAGCACTGGGCACAGCACTGGGCACAGCACTGGACACGGCACTGGACACGGGACTGGGCACAGCACTGGGCATGGCACTGGACATGGCACTGGACATGGCACTGGACAGGGCACTGGACACGGCACTGGGCACAGCACTGGGCATGGCACTGGACACGGGACTGGGCACAGCACTGGGCACAGCACTGGGCATGGCACTGGACAGGGCACTGGGCACAGCACTGGGCACAGCACTGGACATGGCACTGGGCACAGCACTGGGTATGGCACTGGGCACAGCACTGGGCACGGCACTGGACACGGCACTGGGCACAGCACTGGACATGGCACTGGACACGGGACTGGGCACAGCACTGGGCCTGGCACTGGACATGGCACTGGACATGGCACTGGACAGGGCACTGGACACAGCACTGGGCACAGCACTGGGCACGGCACTGGGCACGGCACTGGACATGGCACTGGACATGGCACTGGACATGGCACTGGGCACAGCACTGGACATGGCACTGGACACGGGACTGGGCACAGCACTGGGCACAGCACTGGGCACAGCACTGGACATGGCACTGGACACGGGACTGGGCACAGCACTGGGCCTGGCACTGGACATGGCACTGGGCACAGCACTGGACACAGCACAGTCCCAGCACTGGGCAGTCCCAGCACTGGGCACAGCACTGGGCACGGCACTGGGCAGTCCCAGCACTGGGCAGTCCCAGCACTGGGCAGTCCCAGCACTGGGCACAGCACTGGGCACAGCACTGGGCACAGCACTGAGCAGTCCCAGCACTGGGCACAGCACTGGGCAGTCCCAGCACTGGGCAGTCCCAGCACTGGGCACAGCACTGGGCAGTCCCAGCACTGGGCACAGCACTGGGCAGCCCCAGCACTGGGCACAGCACTGGGCAGCCCCAGCACTGGGCACAGCACTGGGCAGTCCCAGCACTGGGCAGTCCCAGCACTGGGCAGTCCCAGCACTGGGCAGTCCCAGCACTGGGCACAGCACTGGGCAGCCCCAGCACTGGGCACAGCACTGGGCAGTCCCAGCACTGGGCACAGCACTGGGCAGTCCCAGCACTGGGCAGTCCCAGCACTGGGCAGTCCCAGCACGCACTCACCCTCAGCAGCTTCGGGCACCTCCAGGCTGTCCAGCCGCTCCTCGTCGGTGGCGGCCTCGCCGCCGTCCCCAGGTCCATCGCCCTCATCCTCACCCAGTGGCTCTGTGGGCAGGGCAGAGCTCAGGTGGGACCTTCCCTCCCTCCCTCCCACACTCTGGGGATACCCCAGGACACGCCAGCAGGGAGGTGACCAAGCAGGACACTCCAGGCTGCTCCAGGAGGAATGTGAGCAGCCCAGTGTGGGAACCAGGGAGAGCCTGGGGCAGGACTGACCCTCCAGGGTCCCTGCGTGGTGCTGCAGGTGGGGGTCACGTCCCCAGCACTGTGAGGGATCCCCACACGGGGCATGTGGCGAGGGGGGCTCTGCTTGGCTGAGCCCTGGCACCCAGGCAGTCCCAGTGCCCCCTCGGGACAGCAGCAATTTCCCCAGTGCAGGCACCTGTCTGGAACTCGATGGTCCTCAGCATCTCAGCCACGTCGTCCACGTTGATGGAGAAGTGGTCCATGTTCTCATAGCCGGGCTCAGGGCGGCTGCTCATCGATGCCTTGGACATGTCTGTGATCCTGCAAGGCAGAGAGCCCTGGGAGCTGCAGGGCCCAGCACCCAGAGGGCCACCAGCCAAAGGCCTTGCCCCCCCAGACTCCCCACTCACTTCTTCAGGAGCTCCTTGGAGTGCTGTGAAGGAAAGCAAGGGGGGGTGAGTGTCTCCCAGACATCACCCCCACCACAGGTCCACCCCTGCACATCCCGGGGGCATCCACAGATCATTTTGGGGGAGCAGAGCCCCCCTGTTTAGACCTGTGAGGCAGCCCCACGCCCCTCAGGGAAGCGTGGCACTACCACACAGCCCCAGGGCCGTCCCAGCCTCCCCCCAGCCCCGTGCCCTTCTCTCCCTGTTCCCCTGGCAGGACCTGCAGGTACACGGCCATCTGGGGCTCCTCCATGGCCTGGATGGCTGACTCCACCAGTTTGGAGGAGGCCTCCAGGTGGTCTCCGTACTGGCGGATGAGCCCCCGGACGCGCTGCAGCTTGGCCTCCTGCTCGGCCGCGATGCTCTGCAGCAGCTCCTTCTTGCGCTCCTCCAGGATCCCGTAGAGCGCGTCAAAGCGCAGCCCCAGGTGCTGCTTCTGCCGCCGGCCGTTCTCCTGCGGGCCGGGAGTCAGGGCCCGCCCCGTGTGCCCCCGGCACCGCCCAGGGCTGGACCCTCCCAGCGCCACCTCATCCCTCCCTCCCTCCCCCGGCGCAGCCCCGGAGCCCTCGGTCCCAACCTCGATGGTGTGGCAGATCTCCTCCATCTGCGTGATGATGGCCTGGATCCGATCGTTCCCCGCCACCAGCATGGCAATGCCATCGCTGAGCTCGCTCTGGGAGGAGAGGGCAGGGCCGTGAGGGTGGCTGCCTGGCTACCCTGGGCCCCCCAAGACCCCGGGGGCGGGCCCCCCACCTTCTGGCGCTGGTAGACGGCCGGCAGCGGGGCCACCTCGCAGTCCTTGTGCGCCCCGAACACCTTGCAGAGGGAGCAGGTGGGCGCCTCGCAGCGCAGGCAGTAGATGTTGATGCGCTCGTCCTCGTGCTCCTCACACATGAGGTGCTGCTCAGCCTTGGCATGGAGGGGTCTGCACGGGGGTTGGGGGCGTCAGACAGACACCCGGGCCCCCAGGGACAGCACCAGCCCTAGAGACACCTCTGGCTCCCAGGGACCCTCCAACCCCAGGGACGCTCCTGGCACCAGAAATGCCTCTGGCCCTGGAGACATCCCCAGCCCCAGGGATATTTCCTGGCCCTGTGTGGGGCCCACGGCTCCCCCGCCCCTGCTGGGATCCCACCCCCAGCCCTCTCTGCGGGCTCGCCGTCACCCGCAGGTCTCGCCCGCCCGCCCGCCCGCCCCGGGGTCCCCGCGCCTCCGGACCGGGCCGACTCCTGCTTGTAGATGTCGATGATGTTCTCCACGAGCAGGTTCCGCTGCAATCCGTACACCCCGTGCCGGTCCAGCACCACCTCGTGCCGGCACGATGGGCACCGGAACCGCCCGCCCGACGGCACGGCGCTGGAGCCCCGCGACTGCCACAGCGGGTTGGAGGCCTGGGGGGAACGCGAGGGGTCACGGCACCGGCACCCCCGGCACCCCGCACCCCCGGCACCCCGCACCCCCGGCACCCCTGGCTCCTCCGGCACCCTCGGCACCCTGCACCCCCGGCACCCCGCACCCCCGGCACCCCGCACCCCCGGCACCCCCGGCACCTCCCGCACCCCCGGCACCCCGCACCCCCGGCACCCCTGGCTCCTCCGGCACCCCCGGCAACTCCCGCCCCCACGGATCTGCGCCCCACAGCCCCCCGGAACGGACCCGGGCACGGAGACAGGGATGGAGATGGGCACGAGCACAGGTGTGGACACAAACCAGGACACACACGGCCCCTGCCTCCCGTTCACCATCCCCGCCAGCCGGGAGCGGCACCGAGAGCAGCCCAGCCGGGTGTCCCAGCGGCTGGTCCCGGAGCCGGGATTCCCGGTGCCAGCGCCAGCCCGGGCCACCCCGTGACGAGGATCCCGGTGTTCTGGTGCCGCCCGCCCCTTCGCCTCGCTGGCCGGGAGTCCAGGGATACCGGGGCCACCAGCCGCCGGACTGGGGTCCCAGGGACGCAGGTGCCGGTGCCCTCCCCGCCCCACCGGCGGGTCCCACCTGGAAGACGTCGTTGGCGCACTTGCGGCACAGGTTGTGCTGGCAGGGCAGGATGACCACGGGCTTGGAGAACATCTCCAAGCAGATGGGGCAGATGAGCTGCTTCTCCAGGCTCTCCATGCTTCTCGCCTCCGCCAGAAGCGGCTTCAGCCCCACCGCGAAGTTCATGGCCGCGGTCCCGGCCCGTCCCGGCCCGACCCGGCTCTGTCCCGCGGCTCCGCTCCGGCCTCCCGGTGCCCGCTTTGTTTCGGCCCCGGCCCCGGCCCCCGGCGCTAATTTTAGCCGCCCCCGCCCCGCCGGGGCCGCAGCTGTCGGCGGCGTCGGGTGACACTGAGTCACCGTTCCTGCCCACCCCTCGGGACCGGCTGGCCCCGGGACCGGCTGATTCCCCGCGACCGACCGAGTTTGGGGAGCCGCTGATCCCCTGCGCGGGGAGGAGCAGCCGAGGTTCCGGGGCACCAGGGCTGGCCGGGGCAGGGGCTGCAGGGCTGGCAGTCATGTGCAGGGGTACGTGCCCCCCTCTGCGGGCAGCAGGGCTGGGGGAGCCTGGGGTCCACAGCCCCCGCCCCGTGCCAGCCCCCTCGAGCAGCAGGGCGGAGGGACAGGAGGTGCCAGGACTCACTCACCCTGGCACCCTCTCTATATTTAGCGAGTGAGGCAGAGCCCATGCAGCTGCAGGCAGAGGCGGTGACCAGAGATGGGAAGAAAGGGCAAGCGGCTCACTGCGTCCCGCTGGGTCCCATCCCCGCCAGACCTGGCCCTCTGCAGGGCCAAGGCTCCCCAGAGAGCAGGGCAGGAGCAGGGCAGCACCGGGCCGTGGGGAGGACTGCCGGACTGCTCCAGGACCACAGCAGCAAGGAGTGGGAAGAGCAGAGCCTGTGGAGCCAGCAGCAGCAGCAGAGTGGGACCAGGTGGGTGACAGGAGACAAGTGACATTGACTGCACCTGACATGAGCGCTCCACACAGGACAGGGCCTGCCCCCTGCACACCCCAGCCCTGCAGGAGCCAGGGCACAGCCCCCAGCAGGGACAGCACCAGGCAGAGGCACATCCTGCTGCCGAGCGCCCCGGCAGCCCCGCACAGAGCCCAGGCACACACACGCTCCCCTCCCGTCAGCCTTTAATGGTGCCCACGAAAACCCAGACAAACCCAGAGGGCAGAGGAAGGGAAGGGGTGCAGACAGAAGCACCCCGAGCCCACAGCAGCGTTTGGCACCCAGCAGCCATCGGGAGGGTTGTGTGAGGGGCGGCGGGCGCAGCCCAGCCCCAGAGGTTACAGTGCTAATGGTCTTGGACACGCTCAGCTCCCCGGGAGAGCTGCGGAGCTCGGCCTGGAGCCTCTCTGCTGCTGCCTGGTGCTCGGTGCCCGGCAGGGGCACAGGCAAGGCACTAAAGGGGCCACAGCAGCAGCACGGGCTCCAGGCCACTGCCACCACCAGTGCTGGGACGCAGGGGCATTGCCCTGGAGCTCGAGCAGGGCCCAGGAGCCTGTGCATTGATGCTGGCCAAATTAACCTGAGATTCTATCCCTCCCGAGGCTGATGAGCCGGTCCGGGGGGCGGGACCATGGTCCCAGAAAGTGACAGTCCCAAAGGAGGATCCCTGCCCCGAGTGCTGGGGGAGCTGGCAGGACGGGGCCAGCCTCAGGCATCGCTCCTGGCGCTGGCTGGCAGCGGCTCCGTGCTGGCAGGCGGGGGCTGTGCTACAACGGGGATCTGAGGATCTGGAAAGGAAGAGCTGCAGATCAGTGGCTCAGCCCCATCCTGTGGTGCCAGCGAGCAGGAATCTCACAACAGCCCTACAGGGGCTCCCACAGCCCAGAGCTCCCACAGCCCTGGCCAGCGTGGGAGTGCCCCGATGCCACGGAAATCTGCAGGAGTCACCCAGCCCCACCGACACCAGTGCCAGCCAACAGAGCCGGCCCGCAGCACAGCTGCTCTTCCCAAAGGGCACAGCCCAAGGGTCTCTAAGCTTCAGGCCTGTTCAGAGGGCCTTTGTTCAGTGAGAAGGAGGTGTACCCGTGATCCATGCAGTGGCTCCCTCTGCCACTGTCACCAGCCCTGGCCTCACACAGGAAAACACTGAGGGCTGGCTGGAAGCAAGAGCTGTGGCTAAAACCAACCCAAGACCCGAGCCAGAACTCTATCCCCACCATGAGATGGGACGTGGAGAGACCCCAGAGCCCCTAGGAAGCAAACACAGGTGCTCCCAGCTCCAGCCCGACTTACCGCTGTCCTCTGCTCGCATCTGTGCCTCCAGGTCCTTGGGGTCCACGTACTTGTAGGACTCATCCTCCTTGGGTGGGCAGCACGTCCCACAGCAGAAGAAGCAGCAGCAACAGCAGCAGCAGCAGGTGAGGGCACCGCAGCACAGCACCAGTGCCTGCATCAGGGACAGACACACTGGTGAGCCAAGCCCTGACCCCTCACAGCAGCCCCGTGACCCCACTCACACCAGCAGCCTGCCAGGACTGTTGTCTGGGTTTTTGCCGTTCTCCTCTGTCTCCTTTAAGGAGTTTGTAAAAGTCTTGTTTTTAGCCTTCTGTGTCTTTGGAGGCAGGTACACTTTCATATAAACAAGCCATTTGTTATGGTAAAATCTAGAGATGTTTACACTCTTTTCATAAAAGAGGAGACTGTTGATGGACTGCTGCATGGTCCAGTGTGGATGGAGAAGAAGATTTTCTTCCTCCAATCCATGATCACTGCTGGAATTCAATAAATGCTGGTTCTGTAAATAAAGTCCTTCTTCTTTCCACCTCGGACATGGCAAGGTGTGGCTGTGAGCTCTTTGTGTCGGTTGCGACAGGGACAGCAAACCAGGGAGCTCACCGACCCGCCAGCCCCGGGGACGCCGGGGGACGCCGGGCTCACCTGGAACCACCACTTGGACATGAGGAAGTAGTGCCGGACGGCATCGTCGCCGAACTGCTCGGCCACGTAGAGGCCCAGGGAGCCGTACTGGTCGTACAGGCGGCGCTTGTCCGCGTCGCTCAGGGTGGCGTGGGCGCTGTTGATCTCCTTGAAGCGCTCGGCCGCCGCGGGGTCATCGGGGTTCTTGTCCGGGTGGTACTTTAGAGCCAGCTTCCTGTGGGGTGCAGGGGGAACCCCGGCCTGGGGTCACGGCCGCGCCTCCCGGGACAGACCCGGACCCGGACCCGGACCCGGACCCCCGGCACGGAACCGGGACCCCCGGCAGGAGGGGAGAGCCTCATCTCCCGGAACCGACCCCGACCGCCGGGATGGGACCAGGACCATCCGGACGGGATCCCGGCCGCGTTGGCGGGACGGCCCCTGAGGGCCCCTGAGGGCCCCCGGGCTCCCGGGACGGCCCCGCCGGCCCCCCCGGCCCCCCCCCGTACCGATAGGCCTTCTTGATCTCCTCGGGGGAGCTGCCCTTCTGCAGCCCCAGCACGCGGTACAGGCTCTCCCCGACCCGGGACAGCTTCCGCTGCGGCCGCGACGGCTCCGCCATGGCCGCGCCGAGGGCCGCGGGCTCGGACGGGACGCGGAACCGACCGCCACGGGCCTGCCCCGGGCCTGCCCCGGGCCTGCCCCGCGCCCGCCGCTTCCGCCCGCGCCGCCGCCGCTCTGCGCAGGCGCCGCCCGCCGCCCGGGACGGGGCACGGCCCGCCCCGGTAACACCGGACACAGGGCACGGCCCGCCCCGGTAACACCGGACACAGGGCACGGTAACACCCGGGAACAGGGCACGGTAACACCGGGGACGGGGCACGGCCCGCCCCGGTAACACCCGGGAACAGGGCACGGTAACACCCGGGACAGGGCACGGTAACACCGGGGACGGGGCACGGCCCGCCCCGGTAACACCCGGGACAGGGGTCAGCCTGCTCCGGTAACACCCGGGACAGGGGACGGTAACACCCGGGACAGTGCTCCGGTAACACCCGGGACAGGGGACAGCCCGCCCCGGTAACACCCGGGACAGGGGACAGCCCGCCCCGGTAACACCCGGGACAGGGCACAGTAACACCCGGGAACAGGGCACGGTAACACCCGGGACAGTGCTCCGGTAACACCCGGGACAGGGCACGGCCCGCCCCGGTAACACCGGAGACAGGGCACGGCCCGCCCCGGTAACACCGGGGACAGGGGACGGTAACACCCGGGACGGGGCACGGCCCGCCCCGGTAACACCCGGGAACAGGGCACGGTAACACCCGGGACGGGGCACGGTAACACCCGGGACAGGGCACGGTAACACCCGGGAACAGGGCACGGTAACACCCGGGACGGGGCACGGTAACACCCGGGACAGGGGACAGCCCGCTCCGGTAACACCCGGGACAGTGCTCCGGTAACACCCGGGACAGGGGACAGCCCGCCCGGTAACACCGGGGACAGGGCACGGTAACACCCGGGAACAGGGGACAGCCCGCCCCGGTAACACCCGGGACAGGGCACGGTAACACCCGGGACGGGGCACGGCCCGCCCCGGTAACACTCGGGACAGGGCACGGTAACACCGGGGACAGGGGTCAGCCCGCCCCGGTAACACCCGGGACAGGGCACGGTAACACCCGGGACGGGGCACGGCCCGCCCCGGTAACACCCTGGACAGGGCACGGCCCGTCCCGGTAACACCCGCCCTGGCCCCGGTAACAGCCGCCCCGGCCCCGGTAACAGCCGCCCCGGCCGCTCCCGGCCCGGCGGCAGCAGGAGGCGGCAGGCGGGGGTCGCGCTGCTCCTTTATTGGTACAAAACGGCGGCACGGGGCGGTGACGGCACGGCCGGGCCCGGGACAGCGGGGCCAGACCCCCACCCCCGGAACCTCCTGCTGCCGCCGGTGGCGGGGGCCAGGGTGGGCAAGGCTGCCGCTGCCCTTTGGAAAAAGAACCTGAGCACCAAGGGCAGCACCGGGGACACCTCAGCGCCCCCCGGTCACCGGCAGCACAGCACCGGGAAGGCAGCCCGACGGCAACGCCCCAACTCCCGGGACCAGCGATGGAGTGTGGAGTGCCGGGGCCAGGGCGGCTCCACGAGGTGCAGTCCCTGATGTTGGAGGGTCCCACCGGAGCCGGGGGCTGCCCACAATAAATACAAATAAATACGGATTCCAGGCACGGAGCTCGCCTGGACGGGACCCGTCCCCCTCTTCCCCTGGGTGGAAGGTGAGCACCCCCTCAGGCACAGCCACAGGGAGGCCACCACGCCCTTGGAGGCACGGCTGGCCCAGGCCCAGAGGCAGGGCTCTGGGAGCAAGGAATGTCCCTAAATGTCCCCTCTCCGTGGTCCACAGGAGAGGCCATCCCTCTCTTCTCCTCCTCCCTGGGGAGGATTGGTCCTTTGGGGCAGAGGGAGACCAGCAGCAGGGGCGTGTTGCGCAGGTCCAGAGAGCCAGGGGCTGGCAGGTGGGCACAGCTGGCAGCTCAGGGCCTCTCCTGGGGGCAGGGATGGGGCCAGCCCTGCAGCCAGCCTGGCCCGTGGTCCTGTGGCCAGCCAGCTCAGCAGTCCATGCTGTCGCTCTCACACCAGGCCGAGGGGCCATCGGTGCCAAAGTATCTGTCTCCAAAGTTACCTGGCAGAGCAAGGGACAAAGTGAGGGGACAGCAGCACCCGCCCCACCAGAGTCCCTCCAGTGTGGCAGCAAAGCTCTCCCGAGGGTGGCTGGCCCCAGCCACGAGGAGCAGCAGCCCCATGTCCCCCTCACCGATGCCCGGGATGATGTGGAACTCCTCGTTGACCCGCTTGTCCACGGCGGTGGTGATGATGTGGACACGGGGGAAGGCGTAGGCCACCGAGTGCACCCCCATCTCTGCCATCAGCAGCGACAGCAGGAAGATCCTGTCCTCCTGCACGTCATGGTCCTGTGGCAGAGGGAGATATGAGAGCCCAGCCGGGCCCCGAGCACTCGTGTCCCGCCCGCCCGCCCGGCCGGCCGGCCGCTCACCAGCAGGACGCGCACGGCCATCATGGCCGCGGCCCCCGTGGACACGGTGCTGTCCATCAGGATGACGTAGTCCTCGCTGATCTCCTTGGGCAGGCGCAGGTAGTGCAGCTGGGAGGGCAGGAAGGGCGGTTGGGGACGTGCCAGCGGTGCCTGGCCTGTGCCAGGCTGCAGCAGGACTCACCTCCGGCTCGCCCGTGTCCAGGTTGGTCTGGATGAGGATCTTGCCCAGGCGGATGTCCTTGCAGACCGCGGTCAGCGCCTGCTCCATGGTCTCGCCTGCCCGCAGGATGGACACGCCGGTGATCTGGGGAAGGGCCAGGGACACGTGTGGGCGCTCCCGGTGCACGCTGACCCCAGGAGCTGCGCTCTCAGGGGCAGCAGGGAGCTGGGGCCTGTCTCACCCGCTGCCTGTGGAACCGCTTCCCCTCGTACGTGGTGCCCTGGGGCGTCTCCACAGTCACCGACTGCAGAAAGGGGAGCACAAGGAGTGTGGGGGGAGCCAGAGCCCCTGTCACCCCTGGGGGCAGCCAGGAGGGAAGGTGGGGATGGGGCTGTGGCTGTCCCCAAGAGTGGTCGCTCACCTTCAGTGGCAGGAAGGACAAGGCATGTTCGATCAGCAGCCGCATCAAGCGCTTGGAGTAGAAGATAAATTCGTCCCTGGTCGTGTCCTTGTTCCTGGGAGGGATGGCACATGTCAGGTGGGAGCAGGGCCCCTGCCATCCCCTGCAGACCACACCTGGGGCTCCAGAGGCCAACCAGCACCGACAGCAGACAGTCCCAGTCTGTGGGAAGCAGAGCTCTCTCGGAGTGACAGCCAGTGACCACCAGTGCTGTGGGGCTCACTGAGACCTCAGCTTTTGTCTTAGACAGGACCACAGAGGCAAGAGAGAGGCTTAGCTCCACTGGGAGGGAGATGCAACACCAGTTACAGGCATCAGAGAGGGCTGGGAGAGAATGGGGAGGAGGAACAGGTCAGGCAGGACCATCAGTCCTGGGGCAGCACAATCTCAGGAGCAATGGGGGAGTGTTGGGCAGCCCAGGGGGGAATGGGAGCAGAGCCAGGATGGACCAGGACCCCACTGTGGAGGGGGACATGGTGCACCATGGTGAGGGTGCTGGGTGACAGAAAAAGTTGAGCATGTCCCCAGCTCTGCCCTCTAGGTACCCAGTCAGAGATAAAGCACTGCCAAGCAGCAGGTGACTCTGAAATACCCACGGTGCCCTTTTCACAGCTCTGACGCACTGAAGGCAGCAGTAAAGCAAACACAGGCCGGAACAAAGCTGCCACGGGGCTGCAATGCCCAGGGAACGTTTCCCCTCCCCTGGGAGGGGTACAGCCAGCCCTGCAGGCAGGGCAATAACCCCACAGCAGAGGGAAAGGGGACGGCTTTTCCTACTGGGAGCACCCTGGCCACCAGCCTTGTGGGGAACAGGAGGACAAAGTCCCACAGACATCTGCCCATTCCTAGATGGAAGAGGTGGAGCTGGCAACACTCCTGAAGAGGCAGAAGGATATTGAATATTTTTACTCTGTATTTTAAGACATCATCTGCCATTTCTTACACCTCGCTGGCTGACAGACAGCCCCACTGAGGTGCCTGGGGGAAGACTTAACAGTCCCTGCTGTCCTTGTGCATTCCTGCAGCTATTCCAGGGTCACTCCCAGCTGAGCACCTGCAGTGACCATGGCACATGGACACGCCCAAACCCTTGGGCACAGCCAGCAGCCCCAGGGAAGGCAGAAAATCAGGTGTAGAAGGAACAGGCACCCTGCCCACCGCTCCCAGTGAGCTGTCAGCATGCACTCACAGGTGGGCTGCACCCACACATCCACCCACAGCAGCTTGGGAGCCACACAAGCCCAGCAACCTCCCTGCCTCCATGGGGGCTGTCCCAGCCAGCTGTCCCCACTGAGAGCCACACTGGCTGTGCTGGCCCCTGGCTGGGGCCCCACACCAGGTTCCTCTGGGTTTGGGGAAGCACCCCTGGCCCCAGTGCAGAGACACAACCATCAAGCTTCTCCCTGCCCAGGGCACAAGCAGGGCCAGGGGAAGGGCTGTGCCTGGGAGGGCAGCCCGGACATGCTAAGCTGCAGCAGGTTCCCAGGACCCATCAGTGCCACCAGCCCAGCTCCTCAGCTGGCAGAGCACTGCCAAAGGGCCGTCCATGGCCGTCCCCATCACCCACCACTGCCTGGGTGAAGCCTGAGGAAACACACTGCTCCTATCCACAGAGGAGGCAGATGAACCTCAGCACACTGCAGCACACTGGGAGCACAGGGAGCCTGCAGCTGGGAATGGCAGCACCACAGCTGGCGCTCCTGACCACCTCAGCCCTCCCTAGCACGCTCAGGAGATGACAGAGGGACCATGAGGATCTGCCTGGTACAGATGACAGCATCAGCTCTGTGCATGAGCTGGACTGTCTGCAGCTGAGAGCCAGCTGATACAGCCAGGCACCAGGCAATCTGGGCATGACTGGGTTACAGAATGCCAGAATGGCTTGTGTTGGGAGGGACCTTAAAGGTCATCTTGTCCCACCTCCCTGCCATGGGAAGTGGCACCTTCTGTTAGAGCAGGTTCCCCTAAACCCTGTCCAGCCTGCCCTTGGGGCAGCCAGCTATCCTGGGCAACCTGTGACAGAACTCACCACCCTCACGGAAGAACTTCTTCCCCGTGTCTCATGTAAGATGCCCTCTGGCAATGGGACACCATTCCTCCCCATCCTGACACTGCATCCTTCATACCCCACCTATTCTCAGCCTCATGACTCAAACTGTGCAGCTATCCCAGCGTGGGACCCCTTGTCAGTGTCTGTCTCTCCACAGCAGCAGAGAATTGCTGCAGAAAGCGCTGATGCCAGCCTGGATCTGCCAGGACGCTGCTCATCTGCTGCCACCAACACCCTCCCAGCAGACAGACGGGAGGAACAACAGGGAATGCTGCTGGCTGGCACGCCAGGATTGTCCCTCTGCATCCTAGAGAGCTGCACTGGGAAACACCAGACAGGAAAAGGAGGGAGAAGAATCCTGGCTGACAGCTCTGCGGTGGTGCAGGGGCCGGGCTGGACACGTCCAGGCTGTGCTGGTGGGAGCAGCAGCACCCCATCAGCACTGTGGCAGCTGGAACTGCTGCAGTGGAAGGTTCCCTGAGGATCTCAGGGGCTGAACTAGGTAGGCTCTAAAGGTCCCTCCCACCCAAACCACTGTATGGTTCAATTAATAAAGACAAGAGACAGATCTGCCAAGATGCAGTAACTCTGCACAGGGAAGTGCAGGCAGTGTGGCTAAAGGTGTTTGATTCTCACCAGCCTGGAGCTCTCTGGGAGCCCAAGAGAAGGGCAGCAGGCAAAAGCAGCACCTTGGGAGTAGAGGGTCACACATGGGGACCAGCAACAGCCCCATGCCATGCCCAAGTGACACAGAAGCCAACAAGTGCTGCCAAATGTCACCAGAAACACATGCTGCCTGGCTGTCCCCCAACACAGACACCCAGCAGAGCCCCTCAGCTCAGAGGTTTGGGAAAGGCACTGCCCAGCAGGATTTCAGGGGGGGAGCTGACAGGCTGAGTCAATGCTCCTCAGAAATGTGACATTTCTTACACACCACCTGGAACGGGCTCAGCTGCCTCCCCACCACCCCAGCCCTGCTCCTGCAAGGCATCAGCACAGCCACTGGAGGCCAACGGTGCCAAAGCCCTGCAGCCCCAGCAAAGCCTGACCCAGCCCAGGGCAGCCTAGCACAGCCCTGAGCCTCAGCAGATTAAGGTCACCAGGCACTTGTGGTACAAATGTGCAGCCACAGCCCGGGGAGGGACACAGGCACTGCCACAGGGCTCTGCCGGGCACACCTGACCTGCCACGTCACCTGCTCTACTGCCGTCACCTGTCTTGGAGCCTTGAGAGCCACACTGGCTGTGCTGGCCCCTGGAGCCTGTGATTCCACAGGAGGAAGGAGTCAGGAGAAGGAAAGGAGGTGCCCAGCCTGCGTGTGGTCATGGGTATCAGAAGATCATCAATTGTTGGGGTTGGAAAAGCCCTTGGAGATCACGTCCAGGCCCAGCACTGCCCACACCACCACCAGCCCACACCCCCAAATGCCATATCCATGTTGTTCCCAAAATCCACCAGGGATGGGGGGCTCCATCACTACCTGGAGCAGCTGGGCCAAGGCTGGACAATCTTTTCCATGAAGAAACTGCTCCCAACACCCAAACTAAATCTCCTCTGGAGCAGCCTGAGGCAGTTTCCTCTTGCCCTGTCCCTTTTTCCATGGGAGCAGAGCCTGACCCTCAACTGGCTGCCTCCTCCTGTCAGGAAGCTATAGAGAACGAGAAGGTCCCCCCTGAGCTTCCTTTTCTCCAGGCTGAGCCCCTCACAGCTTCATCAGCTGCTGCTGGTGCCCCATGCCCCTCCCCAGCTCCATTCCCTTCCCCAGCTCTGTTGCCTGCCCCGGACACACTCCAATCCCTCAATGTCTCTCCTGTCAGGAGAACTGTCCCCAAGACTGGAGGTGCCCAGCAGTACCAGCCCAGGTGCCACTGGCCTCTTGCCCACCTGGGCTCATGCTGAGCCACTGCTGACCAACACCCCAAGGCCTTTCCAGCTTTTCAGCCCCTCTGCCCCAGCCTGGAGTGCTCCACGGGGTTGTTGTGACCCATGGGCAGGACCTGGCCCCTGGCCTCGCTGACCCTCACGCTGCTGGTCTCAGCACGCGGATCCAGCCTGTCCCAATCCCTCTGCAGAGCCTTCCTGCTCTCCAGCTGATCCACATCCCACCCAGCTCGGTATCACCTGCAAACTGACTGAGAGTGCACCCAGTCCTCTCCAGGTCTCTCACAAGGACATGAGCTTACGCTTTGCAAACCAACACACAGGGGCCACAGCAGCCACAGCATGAGCAGGCCTAGGAGGACCTGACTGAGCTCCACATCCCCCCTCTGCTGTGGAGAAACACACCTGGGGGCTGCCAAGTTCTGCAGCTGCAAAAACAAGGAACCTCCCAGTAGCCCTGAAGGCCTCAGCCCTTGACCCTCCACTAACTGATGCTACTGTCACCTGGAAAAAAGGAGCATTGGAGGGGAACAAAAAGGTCAAGAGTGGGGAAGTCATAGAAGCAGCTGCCCAGGTCCCTTCTCTAATTCTTAACCCAAGTACCCTGGGAGAGAGGCAAGGGGTACCTTGCTCCACACCACCAGCTGCCCCACCTGTGCCCCAGTGAAGAAAGAGCTAACCAGTCCCCTCCCATGGCAGGAAAAGCCAGCCTTTGGCTCAGGAATCACCCAAAGCAGATGTGCAGAGATCTGGTCACCAGAGAAGTGCCCATGGGGCCGGGGCCAGCTCCATTCAGCTATTCTGCTCCAGGCCAACACCCCTGACTGAGGTCTCAGGGGCAGAGGGGAAGAGCTCCCCCCAGGCCCTGTGGTGTGACCCCACCAACAGCAGGCAGCCCAGGGAGGGCCGGGGCAGGCTGTACCTGATGATGGTGTGCATGCCCCGCACCTGCGGCGTGCTCTCCAGGACGCTCAGGGTCTTTGGCAGTGGCTGTCCTTGGTGGGCGGAGGCCAGGGCTGCCCTGCAGGGAGGAAGGGCTCAGAGCTCTGCAGCACAGGCAGAGCCACAGCACCTGGAGGGACAGGACCCCACCAAAGCAAGGCTCCAGAAGAACTTCCCTGAAAGACCGACACCGTGCTTGGCCTTCCCGCCTGGATCCCGAGGAATGCCCCAAGTGTGAAACCAGGCATGAGATCCCAGAGCCAGACTACCCAAAAACACTGGGGCAAACCTCCTGGAGCACACACACTGCTGCTGCAGCCTCTGCAGCACCAGGACCAGCAGCTCTGCAGGGCAGGACAGTCCTGTGCACCATGAGAGGGACAAGGGCTGTCCTGCTCAAATGGGACTGCCAGGAAGAGGGACCATGCAGGGCACTTCTGCAGAAGTGAACAGCCCAGGCTAACTCAGCAGCTGGGACAGGAGCCCTGCTCCAGACAAGGACCAGGGCAGAGAGCTGGCCACATGCATCAGCCACAGTGTGGGACGTGTCACACAGAGCCCACAGCTGCAGCCAGAGGGGCCCCAAGGAGCTGACAACAGCCACTGCAGCCCTGGGCAGGAGGAGCTACGCTCAGGGCACCTCAGTAAAGCTCTGCCAGCAGGGACAGGGAGCAGACAAGCCTTGGGACGCAGTGGGTGCCAGCAGCCCACCCCCCAGGCGGAGCTGGCTGCTGTGCAGCCGAGGGTCCCACGTACCTGACTGTGATCTCCCGCTGGATGGCACAGGGGTCGTCGGCGCAGCACAGGGGAACAGGAAGGACACCTGTCAGTCACGCACAGGCCAGCACAGCCACCACAACAGCCCCCACCCTCCTCCCCCGTGCCCACTTCACAGATCTGCTTCCCCAGACACCATGCTGGGGCCTTCTGAGAAGAGAGAGGTGATGCCAAGACCCTCCCCACCAGGTGCTCCAGGAGCACAGGTCTGTGTGCAGCCACATCGTCCCTCTGCCTGCAGGACCCTTCTTCCCTCCTCACCCCCGGCTCACCTTCTCCAGCTGGCTGTGCACGTGCTGCACAATGAGATCCAGGGCCACGAAGTTCTCCCCACCTGGGAGTGGAGCAAAGGAGGCAGGTGGGGCTGGCGCTGACCCAGCCCTGCCCCAGCACACCCCTCCCAACGCCAGGCTGGGCTCTGGCCTCACCCCTGGGCACCACGATGTCGGCCACCTGCACGGTGGGCTCGATGTACTGCTCGAAGGCCGGCTTGACAAACTTGTTGTACTGCTTGATGACGCCCGCCACGTCGCGCCCGCGCTCCATGATGTCGCGCTGCAGCCGCCGCACCAGCCGGATGTCCGAGTCCGTGTCCACAAACACCTTCATGTCCAGCAGCTGGAAAACTGGGAGGGGTGAGCACCCCCTAGGCAGCTCTCATCACACCTGTGTCACTGCCCTCCACCACCCAGCGCTGGCACCCAGCCTCACCTCCCCTGAGGCCTGCGACACGCAGTGCTCTGCCAGCCAGTGGGGGCACCTCTCCCTCCACAGCCCCCAGCGCTGCAGTGGCACCCGGGCCCAGTGCCTGTCCTGCTGCAGCACATCCCCTCCTGGGCCAGCAGCCAGCTGAGGCAGCGATACCTTGAGCAGCTCCTTGTTGGCAAAGGCCAGGATCCCTTCAAACACGATGACATTGGCCCCGTACACTGTTTTCTGCAGGCAGACAGGAATCGGGTTTGGTCTGTTTTTCTCACGTGCCACAGTGGCACCAACACTGACACAGACAGGGCACTAAGTCCCTGGGCTCTCACCACTCTCTTGGGGCTCCCCATAACTGTCCTGCAGCACCCAATGTCTTGGAGTCCCAGCTCATCCCTGTGCATGATGCTCCAGCCCAGGACAGACCCCGATCCTCCGCTCAATGCCATCCCCCCTGCACCCCTCCACACCGAGTCCCTCCCTCATGTCTGCACTGGCCTGTTTGCAGATCCACCCACAGCCTCCCCAGAATGAGTCCCACACTCCGGATGACCCCCAGCCGCCCCCTCCCTTTAGCACTCCAGGCCCTGCAGCTCCCAGAGGTGCTCCCCTTTCCCGGGACTCGGCCCCCGCGGCACACACCCACTCGCGGCGCCGGCTGTGCGTGGTGAAGTCGTACACCGGCACCTTCACGCTCTTGCCCTTCTTCAGCTTGCGCAGCACGCTGACCAGCAGCTCGAAGTCAAAGGCATCGGGGTGGTCGAAGTTGTAGTCGCTGCGGGCTGCCAGCGCCTGCTGCCCCTCATCCAGCACCTGCAGGCACCGGCGGCACCACTCACCCCCTGCCGGCCGCCCGGACCGGGGCACCGGCACCGCTCACCCCCTGCCGGCCGCCCGGACCGGGGCACCGGCACCGCTCACCCACTGCCGGCCGCCCGGACCGGGGCACCGGCACCGCTCAGCGCCCTGCCAGCCGCCCGGACCGGGGCACCGGCACCGCTCAGCGCCCTGCCGGCCGCCCGGACCGGGGCACCGGCACCGCTCAGCGCCCTGCCGGCCGCCCGGACCGGGGCACCGGCACCGCTCAGCGCCCTGCCGGCCGCCCGGACCGGGGCACCGGCACCGCTCAGCGCCCTGCCGGCCGCCCGGACCGGGGCACCGGCACCGCTCACCCCCTGCCGGCCGCCCGGACCGGGGCACCGGCACCGCTCAGCGCCCTGCCGGCCGCCCGGACCGGGGCACCGGCCCCGCTCCGCCCCGCGCCGGACCCTGGCAGCCGCCGGCACCGGCACTGCTCAGTGCCGCAGCGGATCCCGGGGCCCACGAGCATCAGCACCGCTGGGCAGCACGCTGGAACCGCGAGTACCGGCAGCGCTCAGCGCCGCCGCGGCCCCCCCGTCCCGCACCTTGTAGAAGGAGTCCATGGAGAGCAGCACGACCCAGGGCACGTCCAGCGCCTCGATGATCCGCGTCGCCACCGTGGTCTTGCCTGAGGCGCTGCCGCCGCACAGGCCTGCGGGGAGCGGCGGGGGCACCGCCCCGGCCCGGGATCCGTCACGGCCCCGGCTCCGGCTCCGGCCCGGTCCCAGCCCCTCCTCGGCCGCTGCTCGGGGCCTGGCTCCGTGATTTCCGACTGCAGCCCGACCCCGGCCCCGGTCCGGCCTCCACCACCTCCCCGGACCGCTCTCGGCTCCATCTCCTTCCCAATCCGACTCCATCCCCTCCCCGGCCCCGTCCCACCGCTCACCGATGACAAAGGCCTCATCGACGGGCGCGCCGGTCTCGCTGTACCAGGGCGGCCGCCCGGCCGTGTAGATAGTCCGTTTGCTGGTGCGCAGCAGCGGCGGCTCCGGCTTGCACTGGCTGGCGGTGCGGCGCCGCGGGGCCGGGGCGGGCGCCAGCGGCAGCCGGCTGAGCAGCGAGCCCAGCGGGCCGGAGCTGTGGCCGCGCTCCAGCCCCGCCGCTCCCCGCCGCTCCTCCGCACCCGCCGCCGCCATCGCCGCGCGTGGCCGCGGGGGCTGCCGGGACAGGGCGTGGCCCGGGGGGCAGGCCCCGCCCCCGGCTGAGGGCCCGCCCCCCGGCGGAGACCCCGCCCTCGATGGAGACCCCGCCCCCGACTGAGGCCCCGCCCCCGGGCGGCCCCGGGCTCACCTGCAGACCCCTCCCCGCAGGTGTCACAGCCCAGGGGGATCCCCGGGGCTCTCTCACCTGCAGACCCCTCCCCGCAGGTGTCACAGCCCGCAGGGATCCCCGGGGCTCACCTGCAGACCCCTCCCCGCAGGTGTCACAGCCCAGGGGGATCCCCGGGGCTCTCTCACCTGCAGACCCCTCCCCGAAGGTGTCACAGCCCGCAGGGATCCCCGGGGCTCTCTCACCTGCAGACCCCTCCCCGCAGGTGTCACAGCCCGCGGGGATCCCCGGGGCTCTCTCACCTGCAGACCCCTCCCCGCAGGTGTCACAGCCCGCAGGGATCCCCGGGGCTCACCTGCAGACCCCTCCCCGCAGGTGTCACAGCCCAGGGGGATCCCCGGGGCTCTCTCACCTGCAGACCCCTCCCCGAAGGTGTCACAGCCCGCAGGGATCCCCGGGGCTCACCTGCAGACCCCTCCCCGCAGGTGTCACAGCCCAGGGGGATCCCCGGGGCTCACCTGCAGACCCCTCCCCGCAGGTGTCACAGCCCGCAGGGATCCCCGGGGCTCACCTGCAGACCCCTCCCCGCAGGTGTCACAGCCCGCAGGGATCCCCGGGGCTCACCTGCAGACCCCTCCCCGCAGGTGTCACAGCCCGCGGGGATCCCCGGGGCTCTCTCACCTGCAGACCCCTCCCCGCAGGTGTCACAGCCCAGGGGGATCCCCGGGGCTCACTCACCTGCAGACCCCTCCCCGCAGGTGTCACAGCCCAGGGGGGATCCCCGGGGCTCACTCACCTGCAGACCCCTCCCCGCAGGTGTCACAGCCCGCAGGGATCCCCGGGGCTCTCTCACCTGCAGACCCCTCCCCGCAGGTGTCACAGCCCGCGGGGATCCCCGGGGCTCTCTCACCTGCAGACCCCTCCCCGCAGGTGTCACAGCCCGCAGGGATCCCCGGGGCTCTCTCACCTGCAGACCCCTCCCCGCAGGTGTCACAGCCCGCGGGGATCCCCGGGGCTCTCTCACCTGCAGACCCCTCCCCGCAGGTGTCACAGCCCGCGGGGATCCCCGGGGCTCTCTCACCTGCAGACCCCTCCCCGCAGGTGTCACAGCCCAGGGGGATCCCCGGGGCTCTCTCACCTGCAGACCCCTCCCCGCAGGTGTCACAGCCCGCGGGGATCCCCGGGGCTCTCTCACCTGCAGACCCCTCCCCGCAGGTGTCACAGCCCGCGGGGATCCCCGGGGCCCGCTCTGCTCCGGGCTGAGCAGCCTCAGCTCCCTCAGCCTCACCCCGGCAGAGATGCTCTGGCCCTGCAGCACCCCAGGGTGCTCGGCGGGCTGTCCCCAGCTGCTCCCTGTCCCTCGTGTCCTGGGCAGCCAGCGCTGGGCCCGGCGCTGCGGGGTTGTGTCCAGGACGTGCCAAGGGTGCGTTGTTGGTTCATGGTCAAGTCGGTGTCTCCCAGGACCCCTGGAGCCTTTTTTGTGGAGCTGCTTCCCAGCCGGCTGCCCCCTGCCCGTGCTGAGGTTGTTCCTCCCGGGTCAGGATCCTGCACTGCCCCGTGCTGCCCCTCCTCAGGCTCCTTCCCCCGTCTCTGCTGCCCACCCTGGATCCTCCGCACTACAGAGCAGCACGACCCGCTGGGTGAAGCCACCTGTCCCCGGTCGGTGTCGTCTGTCACCGTGCTGAGGATGCTCTGCCTGGCCTCTAAGTCCCTGAAATCGGCGACAGACGGGACTGGACTCAGTACTAACCCCGTGGTACGCTGCTGGTCACCGGCTGCTGAACACCCTGCTCTGGGCTCGGCCATACCGCCCCCGTTCAATGCAGCCCCTCCCGGCTCACCCAGGCCATGCTCCCACCCTGCTCTCGGAGGATCCCCAGGGGTACAGCGTCAAAAGCCTTCCTGCAGCCTGGGCAGACGCTGTCCCCTGCACTCCCCTCCTGCTCCGGCTCCGGCATTTCATCGGAGTGGTCAGGCACGATCCCTGTCGGTGACACCGTGCCGGCTTCTCTTCAGCTCCTTCCCGGACCCTCCCGTGCCCAGACGGCTCCCAGGGCCGGTTGTGTCCTCACCTGCCCAGGGCCAAGGGGTGAGGCTGAGCCCCGCCCTCAGAGAGCCTCTCCCGTGACAGCAGCGCCCCTCACACACACACAGCCCCCCCGCGTTGCCCTGGAGAGCCGACGGACCGCAACACCCGCGCAGCCTCCCGCACCCGCAGCCTCCCGCACCCGCAGCCCGCCGCGGACGCCCCCGCTCCGGAGCGCGGACCGGCGGCGGGACCGCCCCGCCACCCGCGCGTGGGGCGGGGCCCGCCGGGGGGCGGAGTCACGGCGGGGGCGGGGCTCGGCGGTGCCGGTGCCCGCGGTGCCGCTCGCTCCCGGGATGGAGCCCCCGACCGGCACCGAGAGCTCCCGCCTGGTCAGCCCGCGGGGCGGCCGCGCCGACGGCAGCCTGCGCCTCAAGAGGTACCGCCGGCTCCGGCAACCATCGCCCCGGCATCCATCACCGGCTCCTCCGGCATCCCACCACCGGCACCCATCGCCCCGGCACCCCACCACCGGCACCCATCGCCCCGGCATCCATCACCGGCACCCATCGCCCCGGCATCCCACCACCGGCACCCATCACCCCGGCACCCCCACCACCGCCAGCACCGCTCTATCACCGGCGCCTCCGGCACCGACGGCATTTCCATCAGCGGCACTGCCATCGCTGTCACCCCATTGCACCGGCACCCCCGACACTCCAGTCAGCACCAGCACTTCCATCACCACCGGCACACCATCGTCCCGACAACCCCATTACCGGCACTCCATCCTCGGCACCCCCATTACCCTGACACCGGCACCCCCGGCACCCCATCACCTCCCAGGGCCCCCCGCAATTCCTCGCACGGCCACCTCCACTATCCCCCGCATCTGCAAACCTCGGAGCCCCCGCAGCCGCGCTGCCGGCACCTGCTCGCTTATCATCCCCGGCACCTCCATCGCCCCCATCGCCCTCAGCTCCTCCGGCACCCGCAAGCCCCCGGCACGTCGCGCAGCCCAGCTCCCACCTCCCACCCCCGAGACCGGCACTCCCGGCACGTCCCTCCCCGCCCGCCCCCGTGCCTTCATCCATCCGACACGGCCATCAGCACCTCCGCAGTCCCCGCGCCAGCCCTGACCGTCCGCCGCTCGCACCGTCACGTCGCCACCGGCGCGCTCAGCCTGCCACCGGCACCTCCGCTCAAGCGGAACCAGCCCCGCTCCCCCCTCGGGTGTCCGTCCCGCACCTATCGGCTCCCAAACGTCACCCACCCACGCCGGTACCATCCATCCATCGCCCGCCCACACCGGTACCGTCCATCCATCAGCCCCCGGCCCGGTGGGGTGTCCGTCGCAGCCCGGCCCCAGGCGCAACACCTCGCTCCCACCTGCACCTCCCCGCGGGTGCCCGCACCAGCCCCGTCTCCGGTTCCGGCGGGAGCCCCGCGCCACCGCCTCCTGCTGCTGCTGCTGCTGCCGGCGCCCCACCGACCGCCTGGCTGCGAACCACCGGGCGGCAGCAGGACCCTCGGGGGCTCTGGGCAGGGGGCACGGAGCCGGTGCTGCCGGCAGTGACCCCCGCCCTTAGTCTCTTCACAGGCCCGAGAGACCCTTCCGCAGTGGCGGCTCCCCCGGGCCCGGATCCCCGCTGCCGCTGCAGCCCGCCGACCCCCAGCGCCGAGCAGGGCAGGCTCCAGGCCCGCCGGCAGCTGAGCATCGCCTGCGCCGTCTGCTGCCTCTTCATGGTCGGGGAGGTGATAGGTAACAGCGGCTGGCTCGGGGTCGGGGGCTGCCAGTGGGGCTGCGGTGCCAGCTGCTCTGTGCCCACAGGCGGGTACCTGGCACACAGCCTGGCCATCATGACAGATGCGGCCCACCTGCTGACAGACGTGGGCAGCATGTCTGTCAGCCTCTTCTCCCTCTGGGTCTCCAACCGCCCACCCACCAAGACCATGACCTTTGGCTGGCACCGCTCAGGTGAGCTGAGGAGCACGGCCCTGCGGGGCTCCAGGCAACCCCCAGAGCCGGGCTGGGTGCTGATGGGTCTCACCCCACAGAGACGCTGGGGGCACTGGCCTCTGTCCTCTCCATCTGGGTTGTGACCGCAGCCCTCGTCTACCTGGCGGCCGCCCGCATCATCAGCAATGACTACGAGATCGAGGCGCCGGCCATGCTGGCCACATCCGCCTGCGCCGTCGGCGTCAATCTGGTGTATGTCCCACCTGGGGCTCTGCACCCCTGGCCCCTGAGCACTGTCAGCCTGACGCCTGCCCCACCTACGTCCCTGGAACCCCTAGAACCCCAGCTGTGCCCCCAGGTCACTTTGTGTCCCTGTGCACCAGCCTTGTGTCCCCAGGTGCTGCCTCCCCCACTTCCCTGTCCCCCATATGCTTGGGACTTCCAGTCCATGTGCCCACATCCCCACACCCCACATTCCCTGGTCCCCCAAGCAGCGCCTCCCAAGCCCTGTCATGAGCCCCAGGGCCAAACCCCTGTCTGGTTCCTGCACACCTTCCAGCCCTGCTGCAGCTCCAGCCCCGCTCCTCCCGCTGTCCCAAGACCCAGCAGTGACTGCCTCTGCTCTCTCTACTCCCTTTGCCCAAGCAGGGCCAGCAGGGCCCCCATGCCCTGCCAGTGGCACTGAGCCAGCCTTGCTCTTCCCAGCATGGCCTACATCCTTCACCAGTCCCCTGCTGGCCACGGCCATGGCACAGGGGCCTACGAGCAGCTGGAGAGCTCTGTGGCCTGCCAGCCCAGCTGTAGCTCCCTGCCCGGCAGCACCAGTGTGAGAGCAGCCTTCGTCCACGTGGTGGGTGACCTGCTGCAGAGCATCAGTGTCCTCGTGGCTGCCACCATCATCTACTTCAAGGTGCCCAGGCTGGGCTGCCCCAGTTCTGCCTGTGGGAACAGCTCTCCTGGTCCCAGCAGGGACATCCCACATGGGCTGTGCCCCAGCCTCACAGAGACCCCGCTCTCTGCAGCCCCAGTGCAAGATCGCAGACCCCATCAGCACCCTCTTCTTCTCGGTCTTCGTCCTTGGCTCCACCATCACCATCCTCAGAGACGTCTTCAGGATCCTCATGGAAGGTGAGCAGTGAGTGAGAGGGGTGTGAGACCACAGGTGCAGGGTGGGCACAGGAGCTCCTGGAGCTGCATCTGCCACAGCACTTTGCCCATGGGGCAGCTCACCTCCTCTGTCCTTCCCTTGCCCCACCTGAATCCCCCCAGTCCCTAGTCTCCACCCCAGCCAGGTGCATTGGCCCCAAGGTGAAGCCTGCCTCACCCCAAAGCCACCATGCCCAGCCTGGTTTCCCCTGGGAGCCCTGACCCAGGTGGGTGGGTGCCCCAGGGTGGCCCCCTGTGACCAGGTGGCACCGGCAGGGACACCGCGGGGCCTGGAGTTCGATGCGGTGAAGGAGGAGGTGCTGGGGGCCAGCGGGGTGCGGGGTGTCCACGAGCTGCACCTCTGGGCGCTGACGCTGAGCCACCCCGCCGTGTCGGTGCACGTGGCCGTGGGTGAGTGACCTGCACGGGGCACGGCCGGGCCGGGGGGTCCCAGTGCCCACGCCAGGAACGAGCCCCTGCCCTGCTGCTCCTAGATGCCAGTGCTGACGCCGAGATGGTGCTGCGGGAGGTCACTGCCCGGCTCCAGAGCAGGTTTGGCTTTCTCTTGTGCACGGTACAGGTGGAGCAGCACCAGGAGGAGACAGCAGGCTGTCCCCACTGCCAGGACCCCCAAACCTGAGACCCCCTCCCACTGCTACGCTGGGCCAGACATGGCTCTGGCCCCAGGTCCCTGTGCCAGAGCAGGGCAGTGCTTGAGATCCCATTCCCTCCTCTACCCAGCCCAGTGCTACGGAGTCCTGGGGTGGGACAGCGACTCCAGTGCGGTGTCCTGGGGGGGACGGACACACGGCCTGGCCTGTGGAGCACAGTGGCTCCCTGGGATCTTCCACTCCCTGCCGTGCCACAGCTCTTGAGGAGGTGGAATTCTGCCCCACCACCCAGTCCCCAGGGAGCCTGCCTGTCCTGGCAGGAAGGGACATCCCCCATGGGGGACCTCAGACCTGGCCTTGGCCCCAGCCCCCCACACTGTTGCCTGGGCTTCATCTGAATCCTGCTGTGCCTGGGCCTGATCCATTCCCTCTGCTGAGTTGTGCCTGTGCCCCCAGTGTCAATCTGTCCATCTGTGCCAGCAGCCGTGCCAGCGCTGCCAATAAATGTGTTGGAGCAGCAGCAGCAGTGCAACAGAGGGAGCATGGGGAGGGGATGGGTGGAGTTGGGGGTGGGCCCCAACAGCCACAGCTACCAGCCCCGTCTGCCCCGGTGCCAGTACCACCACAGCCATAAAAAACCAACCACGTTTATTCTGCACAGCTGAACACGAGCTCAATGTGAGCGACTCCACAGCCCCCAGCCCCCTCCCGCCCTTTGGGGCACCGTGGGGATGGAGGCCAGCACAAGCACAGCTCCATGCTGATGGAGCCCCCGCGGGGTCAGACCCACAGCTCAGCCCCGGGACACGCGCAGGTCCCTCCACCCCTGCCCAGCTCAGACCAAACGGCGCAAGGCGGACCCCTCCGGGCCCAGAGCACGAGGACAAGTGTCCAGAGCATCCCAGGGAATGGCTGGGAGCAGCTGTCCCTCCTGCAGCACACACCCACCAGGAAAGCAGCACTGAGGGCCCACAGCCCCACACCAGCAAGAGCTGGCCCCAGCCCCAAGCCCTGCCCAGGGTGAGCGCATGGCAGCAGCACGAGAGAGTGACGCCCCTACTCTGCTGGCAGAGGGGAATGCTCAGGGGGGCCAGGGCTGCTGGCTGTGTCCCCATAGAGGACGCTGAAGCGGGCCTGGCACTCTGGGAGCAGTTGGTGGCCCACGCAGGAGGCCAGGCCTGCCAGGCAATGTGCCCGCACAATGCCCGCCTGCCCGCCCGACACCAGCCACCCCTGCGAGTCCAGGTTGGGGCTGAAGCGCACCTGTGGGAATGGAGGAGCTCGTAAGGGAGCGGGCTGGGGGGCTGGGACCCCGGCCCCCAGAGCAGAGCCACCTGGGGCTGCGGCCCAGCCCGGCCCGCTCACCTTGTGCAGCGCCTCCAGCTGCAGGCGGTCCAGGCTCAGCTCTGCCTTCAGCTCCTGCCTGTGCATGCGGCGCATGGGCTCCCGGCTCGGGAAGTTCTGGAAGCTGCGCTGCAAAGCGGTGGCACCACCTTGGGCTGCGGGCCCGAGGCAGCAGCATGGCATGCGCCACCATCTCAGCCCTGCCCCAACGCCCCAGCAGCATCTCCCGGCCCTGCCACCCCCACCGGCCCAGCCACAGCCCCCCCAGCCCTGCTCAAGGCCGCCCCCCGTCCTCTCCTACCAGGTCCGTGTCCTGGAAGCGGATGTAGCTCCTGGCCACCATCTCGCTGTAGCGCTGGGTCCTGGGCAGTGCCTGCTGGCTGCACTCAGGCCCGTCGGGGCTGCACGGCAGCAGGTCAGCTTTGTACACCGGCTGTGGGTGAGAGGGGGCTCAGGGTGGGCTGGGCAGAGATCCTGCTGCCCCTCTGCAGACAGGGACCCCCAAGGACCAGTGGGATGGGTGACCCAGGACACTTTTCCTGTGGTCCCCCTGCCCCCTGGGTGCCAGCCCTGAGGCCACCCGAGCACAATGGTCTCTTACAAATCTGCGGTCCGAGGAGCGCTTGACGTTGAGGGGGTTGACAGCCAGGTCAGGCAGCACCGCTGCCACCAGCTCACCGGTGATGTCACCTGCAGCCACCGTGTTCAGCCAGTCCGAGCCAGAGATGCTCTGCAGGGACAGAGGGCTGGAGGGCACGGGGCTCCCACCACCCTCAGCTGGGCGGTGTCACCCCACCCAGCTGGTGCTGCCCTGCCCACTGGGACAGAACGACCCTGCCCTGGCCCTTACCCACACCGTGCCTTTGCGAGGGGCCACAAAATAGGCCTTGAAGCCCAGGTACCCGGCGTCGATGTAGTGGATCCCACAGGGCCCGTACCTGTGGTGGAAGGGACAGAGGGAGGCATGGCATGCCTGACTCTGCTGTCACCAGGAAAGTGAGAGCCAAGCACAGCCCACCTCCCCAGAACTGGCCCAGGGCGAGGGGGCTGTTCTTGCTCTAGCAGCATGTCAGAAAGTCAAGAGGCAGCTCAAGGCAGCTCCCACACGCCAAGAACTCTCTGAGACCCCAAACCCCTTCAGCAGCACACCTGCTGCCCAGTCCAGGGGCAGGCCATCCCCTGGCCCGCCCTGCCTCTGCCTCAGGATGGCATGGCAGAGGGGATGTCATGCTGTGCTGCTGTGGTGTGACCCAAAACAAGCAGAGTCTGCCCTTGCCATGGCACAGCTGGACAGCTGCAGGGAGGGGGAAGCCAGAGCGGCCTGTGGGAAGCTGGACCAGAGCCTGGCAGCAGGACTGGCCCCAGCACTCACGAGGCATAGCAGTTGTCCTGGGCCACAGTGATGCCGTTGTAGGGCAGCAGCCAGGCCACCTCAGTGCTCAGGAAGCGCTTGATGCTGTTGACGGGCTCGTAGAGCCGCCGCAGGTCCCAGAACTTGATCTTGCGGTCGCTGCCTACTGTGACCAGGAAGTTGCTGAGAAGCAGGAGAAAGGCAGCACTGAGAGCCCAGCATGGAGCTGTGCCCTGCCCCACCACAGGGCCCAGGCGCCCCCAGTCTTGCAGTGGCTCAACTCCCCTCACCCTGGAAAGCCCAACCCAACCTCTCTGGTGCTGCAGAGGCCCAAGTGTCATTGGCACCACAGCCTCCCAAGCCCTTCTTGAGAAAGGAGCTTCTCCTGCAGGAGGAAGCTCCTCTCCTGGCAGCAGCTGAGCCTGCTCCTGCCCTCACCTGTCAGCCTTGCACCACTCAATGCTCCGGACTGCGTGGTCATGGGCTAGAAAGCACCGGAAAGGGTAGAGCTTGAGGGAGGCGTCGGGCTGGTGCACGCACTGCAGCAGGGACTTGGTGAGCAGGTTCCACACCGCCACGGTGCCTGGGGGAAGACTTGTGTCCATGAGGCACTGCCAGTGCTGCAGGTGCTTCAGTGGGAGACCAGCAGCAGCACAGACAGGGCTGCAGGAGCTGCAGAACACAGCAGCCAGGGCTGAGGGCGGGACAGGATGGTGGCAGGACACAGCAGAGCACAGGCAGGGCCATGGGCCAGGCTGGAGCCAGGGCTCCAAGCAGCCAGCACGGTAGCAGGTCTTGGCAACACTGCACAGAGCTGTAGATCACTGCAAGCTTAGCAAGAAATTCCATCCAGGCAAATTCAACAGATGTGGAGAAGCCCACAGCCACAGACAGGGACCAGCCTGGAGGTACATCAGAATTACAATGGCCGGCCCAGAGAAGCCTTCCCCTGACCCAGGGCTGGGCAGAGGTTCCAGCACCACCTGAGGCTGAGCACAAGGCTCTGGGGTCGCTGCCAGGGTGAGGGCTGCTCCCTGAGTGCTGCCACAGGGCACAGAAAGAGACTCACCGTCATAAAACCCTGCTGCCAGGTGATGGTGGGGCTTGGAAGGCATCCAGGAGAGACTGAAGCACTGCCCACACTCGGATGCATTACCTGCCTGGATGGAGCCCACCTGAAGTGTGGCAATGCACTGCACCTGGAGGCCGAGGAAGAGCCCTGGGTCACAGCCCTGCACCGGTGCCATCCATGCCCCAGGAGCAGGATGCCTGGGGTGTGAGCACGACACTGCCCTGCCCCTCCAACACTCTGCAGGTGCCTCAGCTCAGCTCCCCAGGCTCTGCCCCCTGCACTGGCTGGGGGGCTCGCCGGGTGCCGGCCCTGACAGGGATCACCACGAAGGGAACACTGACCTTGCAGATAAGGTGCTTGTGCAGGGACCCATCTAGAAGAGAGCAGAAGGGGGTCAGGGCAGGCATTGGCTGTCCTGGGAGCTCCCTGCCTGCAGCCTGGATTGCAGCTCCTCATGGCCCTGGCCAGGGCTCCCACTCCCTGTCCTGCCATTCCCCTGGAGCAGTGTTCCCAGCACAGCAGAAACTGAAGCACATGGAGGGGCAAACTGGTGGCAGCAGGACCCCCAGGAGCCAGGCCTGCCTGTGTGTTGGAGGAAGCAGCCCCTAAAATGTGTTGCAGGCAGAGATGTGACATGCTCCTGCCCCACCAGAGCCAGCACCGACGTCAGGGTGACGCAGTGACACAAGGGGCCAGACCTGACTTTGACCACTCCAGGAAGGCAGAGAGCAGCCACGCAGAATATCTGCTCCATGACAGGACTGGAGCAGCCAGGCAACACTCCTGGGGAGCGCAGGCTGCAGAGACCCTACACCCAACAGCTCAGGGCAGGATACTCACAGGACCACCATGCACCAGCTCTGTCTACCAGAGAATCCTCCCCACCAGCAACACCCCACATGAGTGCTGTGGGGACCCTGTCCCACATCCCTCGGGCCTGGGATCCCTAACCCCCAGTGTGTGGCTGTCCTCCAGCACAGGGAGCAGCAGACAGGCACGTCACAGCTGGGGCGTGGCAGCCGTGCATGCAGGAGCTGCGCATGCTCCCCGGCACAGCTGCGACAGCTGGGATGCAGGACAGACACCAGCTCTGCCAGGCAGGAACACAGGGATGCAGGCCCCCAGTGCCCCAGGGACAGCCAGCACAGCCACACCACTTTGGGATGGCCAGCAGGGCACTGGCACCTTGCTGAGCCGGGAAGCAGCGCTGCAGCCCAGCCCCGAGGCGCAAGGACCGCGTGTGCAGCCGCAGGCAATGACGTGCCGGGCTCCAGTCACCGCCAGGAGCTGGGTGGGCCTGGCAGGAGGGCCCCCAGGGGGGCTGCAGCAGCGGCCCAGCCCCCCCCAGCCAGCACAGGGGGGCTGGCAGCTGTGCCTGGGCACAGGGAGCCCATCTCCCACTGCCAGCTGGAGGCGCCGGCTGTCGGCCGCGGCTGAGCGCCCGCCGCCGGCACGCACCGGCCATCAATCCCACTCAGCTCCAGCACAGGCATTACAGGCACCATTAACCTCAGCTGGCCCAGCTCCCCCTGTCCTCTCCTCACACATGGCTCGGCCAGACTGCAGGGAGCAGCTCTGGCAGCAGGGAGATAGATGGGCAGTGCCTGGGGACACGCTTTGTGGCTGCTATGGCCACAGTGACGTGGCTGAGAGCCCCCTCCCAGTGCCCAGCTTTGGGGGGCTGCCCAGGAGCTACATCCCAGCCAGGCTGCTGCAGTGTCCCTGAGATGGCAGCACTCTGCACAAGGCCTCTGCTCACACTGTGAGCTGTGGGTAAGGCTGGAGCTCTTCTCTGCTGGAATTGCACGATGGAATTGTGGAAGCCATTGGAAGCAAGGGCTTGGCATTGGGGCCTGGATCTCCGGGCACAAGAGTACTCAAAGCAGGCCTCCAACAGCAAAAAGCAGCCTTGGCTCCCACCCCATATCTGTGACAGATGCCAGGCTGGGGGCAGCAGGGGCCCAATCCTGGGATCAGGTGGGCTCACTTCCCCACCACACACCTCCCAGGCTGGGGCACAGTCCTGCTGGCAGCTCCCCAGCACAGCAGCTTCCTATGGACAGAGGTGCCCAGCCCGGGGCTTGCAGTCCCACCCTGGGCCAGGGGAGAAGGGCCAGGACGCCCCTGCTCGGCGGTGTGGCTCTTCCTACCTTTTACCTGGGTTGTCTTGGCGTGGTGCAGGGCCCCAGGGTGCGGCAGGGCATACACCACCACCCTGCCATCCGAGAAGGCAGCAGCCAGCAGGCCCAGCCGGCTCATCTCTGGGTGCTAGGGATGGACAGACGGGCTCAGTCAGACACGGGGGCACCTCTCAGGATCCTCGGGGAGCCCCAGGGCAGCACTCACCATCCGGGCTGTGGTGGGCGGCTCCCAGGCACCGCTGGGGCAGAACTTCATGTCCCACACGCAGCCGTAGTCGGCAGCGATGGCATAGGCCAGCCTGGCTTTGCTGGGAGAGCTGTGGGCGTGGGTTTGGCCATGAGCAACACGGCAGCTGGTGCCCAGCAGCTCCAATACACACCAGTGCACACCACTAGCAGAGCTGGCCACCAGCACAGCCTCCTGGGGGTTCAGGCTGTGGCTGGCGGCTCTAGGAGAGGACGAGCCTCACCACCCACGCAGGGACACAAGATGCAGGCAGGCCCCAGCCCCGGCCACTCACCCCTGCTCCGTCTGCAGCACGCCCAGGCCCCAGAGCTGCAGGAGTGCAGGGCCCGAGTGCAGCCCGGACACGCTGTGCGTCTCCTCCATGCTCCTGTGGCAGGACACGGCCACGTACTGCGGGGCAGCGGAGCCCTCCGGGGTCGGGCACCACTCCATGGCCCACACCGGGCCGCCCGCGAAGAACGAGACGTCCAGGCGCTCTGGGTGGGGCTGCAGAGAACTGAACCTGTTGGTGGGACAGGGCTGAAGGCTTCTGCAGAGCCGGGGCAGGGCCTGGGGGGACCCCAGGGCACAATAGGGGCCGGCTGCCCAACCCACGGGTGCACCCCTGGGGTAACCCCTGGTCCCAGACAGGCCCAGGGACACCCTGAGAGCCACTGCCACGCCAGGCAGGGGACAGCCTGAGGGGCAGGGGACAGCCTGAGGGGCAGGGGACAGCCTGACGGGCACCAAGCTGGATTTTGCCATCACTGAGAGCCACAGACAAACACACACAAAAACATTCCAAAGCAATCGCGGTTTCTCTACTTCTTCTCCTAAGACTGCCCTGGCCCAAACCTAACTGATAATTAAAAAACAGCATCATAGTAAAAAATTATTCTAATGGTAATCTTGTCACTGGAACTGGGAAAACCAAAACTCTCCAACAATACCTTTAGTGCTAGAGAGTCAAGGCATTACTTGATTCTGGCCAGGATGTGCAACAGAAATCATTTCGTCCACACATAGCCCGGTGTGCAGAGAAAACCGTTCCATGACATGTGAGTTCTACTGGATTTTTCCTCAACTTTTTAGAGTCTGAACCCATAGAAATCCCTTGGTGGCCTGGGGCCAGCCCCCCACTCACCTGTTTAACCTGTACAAAGCCCCATCGTCCTCGATGCCCTCACGCTGGACGGAGAAGAGGGGAGACTGCTCCTCTGCCGGCAGGTACGGGGCAGCCTCGCTGTGCAGGCACAAGTGAAAGGAGGCTCCCCAGCCCTCAGCATCCCCCCAGCCCAGCCCCACGCCCCAGCACCCTGCCAGCCTCAGCACGGCCTGACAGGGCCATCCTGCTGCTGGCCACACTGCTCCACAGCCAAATCCCAGACCCCCCAAAGCCCACCACAGATACACAGAGGGGTGTGGAAGCACAGCCCCCCCATAACCTTGCTCGCCCCGGACACTGCTGGGACCTGCCCCACCTTTCCTTTAGTCCTGCTCCCACGGTACCTGTCAGAGAGACACGTCCACCTGTGCTCCACGGGGATCCAGTCGGGGAACTCCCACTGTGAGTGCTTCTGCTCCCGCCTGCAGTGCACGCCAGACCTCAGCCACGTCCAGCACCCCCTCCCCACAGCCCCCACCTGCACCCTGGGCACAGCCCCTGCCCTCTGCAACCCTCCCGAGCCAACTGTGCCCCACCCCAGCAGAATACTGACATTCCCAAAGGCACGAGCTCCTTCACCCTGTACCTGTGCCAGTGACGGCACCAGGACACACCCACTGCCCCCCTGAGCCCCCAGCACCCCGAGCCCCCACTCACAGGCTGCAGGTAAGGCTGGAACTCTTCTCCACTGGGGCCATGATGGAGTTGTGGAAGCCGTTGGGGGCGAGGCCTCGGCACTGGGGCTTGGATCTCTGGGCACAAGAGCAGACTCAGAGCAAGCCCTGAGCCCTGGGGGACCCACCTGTCCCAAAGGGAACCACCACAGCCCCCGAGAACAGAGCTCTCCCCAGCCACTGTCAACACCCCACACTGGGCTAAAGACACTGCAGGAACTCCCAGGAGGCCAAGGCCCCTTCAGGAGCTGCCTCCACCTCCCCTGCAGGCCCTGCTGGCTCTCCCACAGGACCTGTCCCTGCTCCCGTCCCCACCGGCCCTCACCGGGAGCTGCCACCGGCCTTGTGCCTCCCCCCTGTGCCAGCTGCCCTGCCCTGGCAGCAGGGACTCTGTGGGACAGCACAGGCCCCTGGAGCTGGGACACAGGCAAGAAGGGAGCTGGGCAGAGCCCCTGCCCTCACCCCTGTGGCTGCTGTCCTCCCCCCGTGCCCTCGGGGCGGCTCCAGCTCCGGCTCCGAGGCCTCGCTGAGCCGCGAGTCGCTGCCCTCCTCCTCCTGCTCCGCCTGCAGCACGTCCTGCGAGGGCACGAAGTCAGCGTCCTGGGCAGGGTCGTCGCTGTCCGTGTCCTCCTCCTTCCTCCTGCGGCCCCGGCACTTCCTCTGGGCCGGCTGGGGCGCGCCCTGGGCCGGAGCAGGGGGCTGGCACGCGGGCATCAGCTCCTCCGCCAGCTCCTGCAGGTACAGCAGAGCCCTGCAAGGCCAGGGCAGCGCCTGGAGGTGAGCAGCAGGGACAGGCCAGCCCTGCTCCTCTCCCTGCCTCCCTCCAGCGCCCGGGGGATGCACCCTCGGGCCGTGGTCTGGGCAATCCATCTGCTCCAGCTGTGCCCTGAGCAGGCAGCCTCCCCCCACCCTGACTCCCTGGAGCTCGCCCTGCTACCACCAATAAGCTCCTCCTGCTCTGTCAGGGACAAAGGGAATTCCTCCTGCCACAGGCAGCTGCTGCCCCCTGCCAGGGGCTCCTGGATCCAAACACATTCCCTAAAGTGGGAAAGGATTGGGCTGTGAGGAGTCAGCATGTCCCATCAACATGGGACAAAGTCCTACAGGAAAAACACCGAGACCCTCTGGGGAGGCAGAGATCACTGACTGATGGAATCAGGGAATGGTTTGGGTGGGAAGGATCACTGACTGATGGAATCAGGGAATGGTTTGGGTGGGAAGGATCACTGACTGATGGAATCAGGGAATGGTTTGGGTGGGAAGACACTTCAAAGCTCATCCAGTTCCAATCCCCTGCCATGGGCAGGGACACCTTCCAGTAGACCAAGGTGCTCCAAGGCCCATCCAACCGGCCCTTGAAAAATTCCAGGGATGGGGCAGCCACAGCTTCTCAGGGCGAGCTGTGCCAGGCCATCACCACTCTCAAGGGAAGGATTCTCGCCAAAATCTCATCTAACTCTTGCAGCGAGAAGCCATTCCCTCATGTTCTGTCCCTACAGCCCCACGTCCAAAAGCCCTCTCCGAGTGTTTTGGTGCCCTTTAGGCACCGTAAGAGGCTCTAAGGTCTCCCTGGAGCCTTTTCCTATCCAGGCTGAACGTTTCCAGCTCTCAGGTGTCTCTAGAGCACCCGGGCCCCAATTGTCACCATCACTCACACTTTGGCCGCCCTCCTCTTGGGCCGCCCGCCCCGCGGGGTCTCGGGGCCGTCTCCGTCCTCGCCGCTGCCCAGCCCCTTTTCCATCCGGAGGGGCTCCGGGGCCCGGGACAGCTCCAGCAGCAGCACCTCGGCCTTGCCCTTCCTGCCGCGCCTCCCGGCGGCCCGCGGGGGCGGCACCGCCCCGTTGGCGGAGCTCTCGCCGCGCCCCTCCACCGCCCCGCCGGGGCCGCCGTGGGGCCGCCCGGGTGTTCTCGGGGATTTGGCCGCTTCCCCTCCATCCTCACCGTCCGGATCTCCCGCCGGCAGCTCTGCCCCTGCCCCAAAACACCGCAATTAGCAGCAGAGCGCAGCAAGATCCCTTGGCACGACTCGGTGTCCCGCAGCACCGGGTACAGTGACACCACCTGGTACCCCGGGGAGCGCCCCCGCCTCGCTCCGTCCACCCCCGGTACATACGGAGTGCTCTCTGTTCACCCTCCCGCTCCCCACTGCGGCTCCGGCTCCGCCCGGCAGAACCCGATCGTCGTCCCGGCCGCTCCCGGAGACTCCGCTCCCGGCACGACGGCCCGCGGGCGGCGCTTGACGCCATCGGGGGCTCCCAGAGCCGCCGCCCCGCTGCGGGCCGCGCCACCAGCACCGAACCGGAACCGGGGATGGCCACAGTGATGACGTCACAAGGACGCGACGAGTCTGGGGCGGGCCACGAGTCCGGGCCTTGTGGGGCGTGTCCATGCAAATGAGGCGGCCCCGCGCGGCGAGAGAGAGGGGCGTGCCCATGCAAATGAGACAGCCCCGCGCGGCGGGGGAGAGGGGCGTGCTCATGCAAATGAGGCAGCCCCGCGCGGCGGGAGAGAGGGGCGTGTCCATGCAAATGAGGCAGCCCCGCGCGGCATGCCGGGCCCCAGGCCGCGCACAGACGCCGCTGTCCCCGCGTGTCCGCGGGCGCTGCGCGGGCCGGGCCGTGCGGGCCGGGCCGGGGCACGGGGCCGGGGCGGGGCGGGGCCGGGCTCGGGGTGGCCGTGTGTTGGGGAGGCGTGCGGCGGTGGCTGTCGGGGGCGGCGGGGCCGGCTCGGGCATACTTACCTGGCAGGGGAGACACCATGATCAGGCAGGTGGTTTTCCCAGGGCGAGGCTCATCCCTTGCACTCCGGGTGTGCTGACCCCTGCGATTTCCCCAAATGCGGGAAACTCGACTGCATAATTTGTGGTAGTGGGGGACTGCGTTCGCGCTCTCCCCTGGTGTTGTGGTTAAAGAACAGAGCTCAACCCGGGGGAGGTTTGGAATCGCTGCAGCGTTTCAGGAGTTTGGCGTTGCCGAGCTGAGTTGGCGGAGGACGCACTGCCGGTTGTTTTAAGGGGATATCGCGCAAGTCGGCGCTGAACGGCGTAAGCGCAGGGTGGGCAGCGAGGGCATCCCCGTCCCGACCCCGGCAGGAGGCTCGGGGGTAGCCGGGGGTCCCGGGACATCCATCCCGGCCTGCCCTCGGCAAACAGGCGCTGCCGGTGCCCGGAATTGCAGCGCGGTCCCCGAGGCGGGCTCCGGGCTGCCGTGTCTGCAGCCAGGGCGATCCCGGGTGATCCCGGGCTGTCTGCAGCCAGGGCCATCCCGGGCTGTCTGCAGCCAGGCTGATCCCGGGCTGTCTGCAGCCAGGGCGATCCCGGGCTGTCTGCAGCCAGGACGATCCCGGGCGGTCCCAGCCGAACCCGCGGTTCCCGGCGGGCCCACGCCAGGCAGGAGGCACAGACACCCCGGGATCCCTGCCCGGGTCACACCGCACCCAGCCCGTCAGCGCTGCCGGGCTCCCCGCAGCCGGAATTTGACGCGTCCTTGTGAACCGTGAGAGCTGAAATAAAAGGAAATTCATCCCCTTGGTCGCTGAACAGAACAAGATGTGTACGGTGTGATCTTTGTGAAAAACGACCTTTCACCTTTTCATGTTAATTTATAAGTTTAATAAAAATAAAATACAATAGAATAAAAATAGACAATTAAGGAGACAGATAAGGCAGCAACTCAGCTGAGGGTGTACAGCAACACACCACCCATTCTAAATTCTTTGGTATTTAAAAGTCTTGGCGTTACATATTTAAATAAGCTAATGCATTATTCAATTGTTCATTTTGGTTTCAAGTCCCCCCTAAGCATACAAGTTATCTGTGAGGCTCCACAAAGTCCAGATGGATGTTGGAAATCTGTCTTCTGGACATTTAGACCTCAAAGGCTTAATTGTTTCTTATCAGAATTTCAGACGTCTCTTCTGTCTTCTATCTGAAAATACACCTCCATTACATTTTAAATTCTACAAATAAAAGAAAATACAGTACAACCTTCTTACATTGTATGCATAACATTCATTTCAATATTTGCGAAAAGCCAACTCTAAAATATGCATTTATAACATCTTTAACAGTAACAAACGCACAGCAAAGGACGCTCTTAACTGCAAACATACAAAAACCCGGTGGGAAGAACAAGTGGTGGGGCTGACGAGAAAAGAGGAGCTGCCAAGAAAAAGTTGACCAGAAGCCAAGGCAAGACAGCTTTGGAGTGACCAGTAGGAAAACGTGTAATGAACTGTTTGTGCTACAGGATAACAGCAGAGACCATGAAGGGACTCAAAATGGGCAGGTGAAGTAATGAAAAGCAGTTTTAAGAAAATTATTATAGTAAATGATGGCTTAGAAATTAAATGAATAAACATGCTGTAACCCTGGAAAAGGGGAATAACTTTGTAACTGTCAGGAAAATTCACAAACGCCAGAGGTTTATGTCCAAGAAGGAGACAGAGGAATTCTTCAATTTTTTTTCAATTGTTTCAATGTTGTTGGAGTCAGCACCTCGGCCGAAAAGAGCTTTCTTTTTTTTTTTCTCCTTTATTGTCTATTTTTATTCTATTTTATTTTATTTTTATTAAACTTATAAATTAATATAAAAAGGTGAAACGTCGTTTTTCACAACGGGAAGGTGAGAGCGCAGCTCCGGCCACCGCCGGCAGGGGGCGCCCGGGGCAGGCAACGGCTCTGCCGCTGCTGGGGGCGTGCCCATGCAAATGAGGCGGCGGCGCGCGGCGGGAGAGAGGGGCGTGCCCATGCAAATGAGTCAGCCCCGCGCGGCGGGAGAGAGGGGCGTGTCCATGCAAATGAGGCAGCCCCGCGCGGCTGGAGAGAGGGGCGTGCCCATGCAAATGAGGCAGCCCCGCGCGGCATGCCGGGCCCCAGGCCGCGCACAGACGCCGCTGTCCCCGCGTGTCCGCGGGCGCTGCGCGGGCCGGGCCGTGCGGGCCGGGCCGGGGCACGGGGCCGGGGCGGGGCGGGGCCGGGCTCGGGGTGGCCGTGTGTTGGGGAGGCGTGCGGCGGTGGCTGTCGGGGGCGGCGGGGCCGGCTCGGGCATACTTACCTGGCAGGGGAGACACCATGATCAGGCAGGTGGTTTTCCCAGGGCGAGGCTCATCCCTTGCACTCCGGGTGTGCTGACCCCTGCGATTTCCCCAAATGCGGGAAACTCGACTGCATAATTTGTGGTAGTGGGGGACTGCGTTCGCGCTCTCCCCTGGTCAGGCGGTGATAAAAACAGATCTCAACTGATAACAGCTCCCGGAGCCATCCTGATTCGCGCTTGAACTGATAAGCCGCATTGGCCCGGGTTCCTCGTCAGTCCGAGTGAGCCCAGCCGCTCCTGCCCCCAGCAGCCAGCATCGCTCCCCGCTGTTGGTGCCGGAGGTTGGACCGCCCGGCACCGAACCGGGCCGGGGGAGGCGATGTGAGCGCAGCCGCTCGTGGGGCCGCGGGTGTAGAGATCATCCCCAAGCGGGCCGGGACCCTCCGACGGGCCCGGGTGGCAGAGAGGCTCAGGAAGAGCCGCGGGTCCAGGGGCAGCCCCTCCGGACAGGCGCAGGGAGACGCAGTGCCTGCAGGAATTGGCCAGCGGATCCCTGAAGGGAGCACTGCGTTCGAGCTATCCCATGATATTCCAGTTAAAGAACAGGCCAAAGGAAACTTTTGGATGAATTGTTTTATCAGTCTACAATCTCTCCCGACGTATTTTATAGCATAACCTCTCTTCCAACCACCTTGCCATGGTGTTAGGGGTGCACTGAGGCTCTGTCCGTCTGGGCGCGTCCCCTCCGTGTCTGTGCAGAAGCGGCAGAAAAGCGCAGCCCCCCAGGAGCAGCCGGGTTTCCCAGCCCCCCAGGAGCAGTCGGATTTCGCAGCCCCCAGGAGCAGCCGGGTTTCCCAGCCCCCAGGAGCAGTCGGGTTTCCCAGCCCCCCAGGAGCAGCCGGGTTTCCCAGCCCCCAGGAGCAGCCGGGTTTCCCAGCCCCCCAGGAGCAGCCGGGTTTCCCAGCCCCCCAGGAGCAGTCGGGTTTCCCAGCCCCCCAGGAGCAGCCGGGTTTCCCAGCCCCCAGGAGCAGCCGGGTTTCACAGCCCCCAGCAGCAGTCGGGTTTCCCAGCCCCCAGCAGCAGTCGGGTTTCCCAGCCCCCAGGAGCAGTCGGGTTTCCCAGCCCCCCAGGAGCAGCCGGGTTTCCCAGCCCCCCCCAGGAGCAGTCGGATTTCGCAGCCCCCCAGGAGCAGCCGGGTTTCCCAGCCCCCCGGGAGCAGCCGGGTTTCCCAGCCCCCCCCAGGAGCAGTCGGGTTTCCCAGCCCCCCCAGGAGCAGCCGGGTTTCCCAGCCCCCCGGGAGCAGCCGGGTTTCCCAGCCCCCCCCAGGAGCAGTCGGGTTTCCCAGCCCCCCCAGGAGCAGCCGGGTTTCCCAGCCCCCCGGGAGCAGCCGGGTTTCCCAGCCCCCCAGGAGAAGTCGGGTTTCCCAGCCCCCCAGGAGCAGCCGGGTTTCCCAGCCCCCCAGGAGCAGCCGGGTTTCACAGCCCCCAGGAGCAGCCGGGTTTCCCAGCCCCCCAGGAGCAGCCGGGTTTCCCAGCCCCCCAGGAGCAGCCGGGTTTCCCAGCCCCCAGGAGCAGTCGGGTTTCCCAGCCCCCCCAGGAGCAGCCGGGTTTCGCAGCCCCCCCAGGAGCAGCCGGGTTTCGCAGCCCCCCAGGAGCAGTCGGGTTTCCCAGCCCCCGGGAGCAGCCGGGTTTCCCAGCCCCCAGCAGCAGCCGGGTTTCCCAGCCCCCAGCAGCAGCCGGGTTTCACAGCCCCCAGGAGCAGCCGGGTTTCACAGCCCCCCAGCAGCAGTCGAGTTTCCCAGCCCCCCCAGGAGCAGCCGGGTTTCCCAGCCCCCAGGAGCAGCCGGGTTTCCCCTCCTCAGCCGCCCGCCCTCGGCCCGAGCCAGCGCTGGAAGCGGCCCCGGCCCGGCCCACGGGGACTCTCGGGGTTTGCGTTCGGGGCAGGCTCCGCACAGCGGCCCCGAGCGTGGGGCGGACGTGGGGGGAGCTTCCATCCAGCTCGGGTTTGGGCAACGGATACAGAGAGAACAAAGAGAACTCAGCAGCACCTCTGGGTGCTCCTTGAGCAGCTGTTCTTCATCCCTGAGTGCCAGGCGGATAATTCCTGCCGCCCATGTGCGCCTCGGTTAGGAGAGGAAAGATGTGCGCTGGTGCCTTCAAACATAATTTGATGGGTGAAGGGATGGGCGTTAACGTCTTGGAACGTCCCTGCTGCCTTCGGGCCGGCAGGTTTGATGCAGAGCCCGACAGTTTGACTCCTGAAGCAGACGAGGCTCTGCACAGGGCTGAACTGCTGAACTTCGTGGTGAAATAATAGGTTCAAGGGGGGAATGTGGTGTGGTCCGTGGGTCGGGAAGGGACCTACAACCTCTTCCTACAACCTCAGCCAGCGGGGAAGGGAAGGGGGCAGCCAGGAGTTAAGATAAAAGGAGGCTACACCCTCCAAAACGCTGAGAGAGAAAACCCCGCGGGCTCTGTCCTTATACGAAAAAAATTGAAGAATTCCTCTGTTTCCTTTTTGGACATGAACCTCTGGCGTTTGTGGATTTTCCTGGCAGTTACAAAGTTATTCCCCTTTTCCAGGGTTACAGCATGTTTATTCATTTAATTTCTAAGCCATCATTTACTATAACAATTTTCTTAAAACTGCTTTTCATTACTTCACCTGCCCATTTTGAGTTCCTTCATGGTCTCTGCTGTTATCCTGTAGCACAAACAGTTCATTACACGTTTTCCTACTGGTCACTCCAAAGCTGCCTTGCCTTGGCTTCTGGTCAACTTTTTCTTGGCAGCTCCTCTTTTCTCGTCAGCCCCACCACTTGTTCTTCCCACCGGGTTTTTGTATGTTTGCAGTTAAGAGCGTCCTTTGCTGTGTTATCTCGTTTATTACAGTTAAAGATAACGCCATACATAGTTTCTTCTGTTCAGCGACCAAGGGGATGAATTTCCTTTTATTTCAGCTCTCACGGTTCACAAGGACGCGTCAAATTCCGGCTGCGGGGAGCCCGGCAGCGCTGACGGGCTGGGTGCGGTGTGACCCGGGCAGGGATCCCGGGGTGTCTGTGCCTCCTGCCTGGCGTGGGCCCGCCGGGAACCGCGGGTTCGGCTGGGACCGCCCGGGATCGCCCTGGCTGCAGACAGCCCGGGATCGCCCTGGCTGCAGACAGCCCGGGATCGTCCTGGCTGCAGACAGCCCGGGATCGCCCTGGCTGCGGACAGCCCGGGATCAGCCTGGCTGCAGACAGCCCGGGATCGCCCTGGCTGCGGACAGCCCGGGATCAGCCTGGCTGCAGACAGCCCGGGATCACCCTGGCTGCAGACAGCCCGGGATCAGCCTGGCTGCAGACAGCCCGGGATCAGCCTGGCTGCAGACAGCCCGGGATCGCCCTGGCTGCAGACAGCCCGGGATCACCCGGGATCGCCCTGGCTGCAGACAGCCCGGGATCACCCGGGATCAGCCTGGCTGCAGACAGCCCGGGATCAGCCTGGCTGCAGACAGCCCGGGATCGCTCTGGCTGCAGACAGCCCGGGATCCCCCGGGATCGCCCTGGCTGCAGACAGCCCGGGATCGCCCTGGCTGCAGACAGCCCGGGATCGCCCTGGCTGCAGACAGCCCGGGATCACCCGGGATCAGCCTGGCTGCAGACAGCCCGGGATCGCTCTGGCTGCAGACAGCCCGGGATCAGCCTGGCTGCAGACAGCCCGGGATCGCCCTGGCTGCAGACAGCCCGGAATCAGCCTGGCTGCAGACAGCCCGGGATCACCCGGGATCAGCCTGGCTGCAGACAGCCCGGGATCACCCGGGATCAGCCTGGCTGCAGACAGCCCGGGATCGTCCTGGCTGCAGACAGCCCGGGATCACCCGGGATCGCCCTGGCTGCAGACAGCCCGGGATCGCCCTGGCTGCAGACAGCCCGGGATCGCCCTGGCTGCAGACAGCCCGGGATCACCCGGGATCAGCCTGGCTGCAGACACGGCAGCCCGGAGCCCGCCTTGGGGACCGCGCTGCAATTCCGGGCACCGGCAGCGCCTGTTTGCCGAGGGCAGGCCGGGATGGATGTCCCGGGACCCCCGGCTACCCCCGAGCCTCCTGCCGGGGTCGGGACGGGGATGCCCTCGCTGCCCACCCTGCGCTTACGCCGTTCAGCGCCGACTTGCGCGATATCCCCTTAAAACAACCGGCAGTGCGTCCTCCGCCAACTCAGCTCGGCAATGCCAGACTCCTGAAACGCTGCACCGATTCTAAACCTCTCCCGGGTTGAGCTCTGTTCTTTAACCACAACACCAGGGGAGAGCGCGAACGCAGTCCCCCACTACCACAAATTATGCAGTCGAGTTTCCCGCATTTGGGGAAATCGCAGGGGTCAGCACACCCGGAGTGCAAGGGATGAGCCTCGCCCTGGGAAAACCACCTGCCTGATCATGGTGTCTCCCCTGCCAGGTAAGTATGCCCGAGCCGGCCCCGCCGCCCCCGACAGCCACCGCCGCACGCCTCCCCAACACACGGCCACCCCGAGCCCGGCCCCGCCCCGCCCCGGCCCCGTGCCCCGGCCCGGCCCGCACGGCCCGGCCCGCGCAGCGCCCGCGGACACGCGGGGACAGCGGCGTCTGTGCGCGGCCTGGGGCCCGGCATGCCGCGCGGGGCCGCCTCATTTGCATGGACACGCCCCTCTCTCCCGCCGCGCGGGGCTGCCTCATTTGCATGGGCACGCCCCTCTCTCCCGCCGCGCGGGGCTGCCTCATTTGCATGGGCACGCCCCTCTCTCCCGCCGCGCGGGGCTGCCTCATTTGCATGGGCACGCCCCTCTCTCCCGCCGCGCGGGGCCGCCTCATTTGCATGGGCACGCCCCTCTCCCGCCGCCGCGCGGGGCTGCCTCATTTGCATGGGCACGCCCCTCACTCACCGCGCGGTACCGCCCCTACCCGCTGGGATTGCCGTGGCCACGCCCCCTCCCAGACCCCGCCTCCTGTCCGCCCTCGCGGCAGCGCCCCCTGGCGGCGCGGCGGAGCGCCCCCCGCCCCTCCCGGCGCGTCCGGATCCTCCCGGGCGGGTTCGGGCCCCGAACGGAACCGGCACCGGGCAGGGAAGGGAACGCGGGGCTGCTCCGCGCGGTGCTGCCGCCAGCCCGTGCCGGGCAGGGGAGAGAAACTGCGGGACAGCCGAGGAGCAGAGGGGATGGGCATTTCCCAGGCGGTGCCGGAGCGGTGGGGAGCAGAAGAGCCGAAGGAAAGGAGCAGATGCGCTGTCCGCGGCAGCAGAGGGGCAGCAGGCGCGGGGCATTTCAGGGAGCGGGCCCTGAGTCGGGATTATCGGCTCCAAAGGGATCAGGGTGTGCAGTGCAGGCACCACGGGCTGAGCACGGGCAGAAGGAAAAATCAGAAATTGGGCCGGACTGAGGGGCACCGGAGGCATCTCCCGTTCCCCAGCCTGTGCTTTGGATCCAGTTAAGGCAGGGCATGGAACAGTGGATGTCCTCGTGGATACTGGAATATCTTGTTCCACAGTCACTGGCTGGAGGGGACCTTTGGGTAAAAGGTCATTGTTGTTGCTGCGATGGGAGGAAAGCCCTCAGGGCAGGAAATCCCTCAGGGCAGGAGATCCCTCAGGGCAGGAGATCCCTCAGACAACCCATGGAATTCACCGCTGGGAGCGCAAAACGACCCCACGGCTTTCTCCAGGTGCCCCCGTGCCCTTTGCCATTGCTCAGGTCGGCTCTGCCGTGCAAGTTAAATGCACAATTAACTTTTCCAAGGGGCTCTGTGGGGTTTGCATATTCCTCTAGACAATGCATGGGCAGTGCAGCTCTGCCCGTTCCCCCAGGGCAAGCTGGGCAAGCAGAGGACAAGCCTGGGGAAGTTTGAGGTGCCCTCCCACCGCTGCTTTGGGCTTTGGGAATCCTGGGGCAGGAGAGAGAGGCGGGTCCGTCAAAGCCGAACTGAACCCGGGAGTCCAAGGGGTAAGAAAAGACCCATTCTGATAAAAGGAGAGGCCCGACGAGGACAGGGAATGTTGACAGGCTCTTTGTCAGCGGTTGGGGTGTTGCCAATCCCAGCTGAGCAGCCTCAGCCCCAGAGAAGCCGAAATCCTCGGGACGGGCGGGTGCGAGCGGGAGGGGAGCCGGACGCCCCGGCTGCCGCCGTTCCTCGGGCTGTCCCAAATCCCGAGCCCTTCCCGGCCCGCTCCCGGAGACCGATCCGTGCTTTGGGCTGTTGGATGTGGAAGATCTTCTCTGGTGTCCCTGGGGCTGAACAGCGTCCCCCTGTCTGTGCCTTGGAACGGGAAAATCCACCTCGGAGAGGGGAACGATTCCTGGCGATGTGAAGGGAACTTTGTCTTTTTCCAGCCGTGCATCGGTCCCTGCAGACAGACACCTGTGCCTGCCCGGCTGCCCTGCGGAGGCCGAGCACTCGGCTCTTCTCTGCTCTCGGGGAAAGGGAAGCGCGGGGGGAACCGTCCGGGCGGGAGGCGGCGGGGGGGTCAGCGGCAGGGCCGGGCCGGGCCCGGGGAAAAGGCAAAGCCGGCAGCGGGAGATGCCGAGCAGCGCCCATCGGCCGCTCCCGGGGCACAGAGCCCGGCCCGGGCGGGGGCAGAGCCGCCCCTGCGGGCCGGGGGCAGCGGCTGCCGGGGGGTCCCGGCGGGGCCCGGGCCGGGGGCTGCGAGGGGCGGGGGGGAGAGGGGCGTGTCCATGCAAATGAGGCAGCCCCGCGCGGCGGAAAAGAGGGGCGTGTCCATGCAAATGAGGCGGTACCGCGCGCGGGAGAGAGGGGCGTGCCCATGCAAATGAGGCAGCCCCGCGCGGCGGCGGGAGAGGGGCGTGCCCATGCAAATGAGGCAGCCCCGCGCGGCGGGAGAAAGGGGCGTGCCCATGCAAATGAGGCAGCCCCGCGCGGCATGCCGGGCCCCAGGCCGCGCACAGACGCCGCTGTCCCCGCGTGTCCGCGGGCGCTGCGCGGGCCGGGCCGTGCGGGCCGGGCCGGGGCACGGGGCCGGGGCGGGGCGGGGCCGGGCTCGGGGTGGCCGTGTGTTGGGGAGGCGTGCGGCGGTGGCTGTCGGGGGCGGCGGGGCCGGCTCGGGCATACTTACCTGGCAGGGGAGACACCATGATCAGGCAGGTGGTTTTCCCAGGGCGAGGCTCATCCCTTGCACTCCGGGTGTGCTGACCCCTGCGATTTCCCCAAATGCGGGAAACTCGACTGCATAATTTGTGGTAGTGGGGGACTGCGTTCGCGCTCTCCCCTGGTTTTGTGGTGATAAAAACAGATCTCAACTGATACCAGCTCCCGGAACCATCCTGATTCGCGCTTGAACTGTTCACAGGCTCTGGCCCGGGTTCCTCGTCAGTCCGAGTGAGCCCAGCCGCTCCTGCCCCCAGCAGCCAGCATCGCTCCCCGGTGTTGGTGCCGGAGGTTGGACCGCCCGGCACCGAACCGGGCCGGGGGAGGCGATGTGAGTGCAGCCGCTCGTGGGACCGTGGGTGTAGAGATCATCCCCAAGCGGGCCGGGACCCTCCGACGGGCCCGGATGGCAGAGAGGCTCAGGAAGAGCCGCGGGTCCAGGGGCAGCCCCTCCGGACAGGCGCAGGGAGACGCAGTGCCTGCAGGAATTGGCCAGCGGATCCCTGAAGGGAGCACTGCGTTCCCGCTCTCCCCTGATCTCCAGTGGTTAATGACAGGTCGAGTTTTGATTTCCTATGCAGGGTCTCAAGGCAATGTTCTCCAAGCCCACCAGACGAGTCGCAGGGAGCCCGGTCAGTCGCTCAGCACTGCACAGGTGACAGCGGTGACAGTGGACCGGCCGGGCCCGGTTCCAGCGTTCCTCTTCCCCAGCCCCTCTGGCCCCTTGGCGCGGCCCCGCTCCCGTGGGTTCCACCGAGCGCCCACCCTTCCCCCGGGAAGGAAGCAGACGCACACACAGGGAGGACCTGCAGCTTTATTGATCCTGAGAGCCCCCCTGGCCACCGAGCTTCCAGCCCGGGCACAGCCCCCTGCCCTGCTCAGGGCATCTTGGCCTTCCTCCGCTGGGTACCCCACAGCAGCAGGGACAGGGACACAGTGGCAGTGCCCAGGATTCCTCCAAAGAGAAGCATCGGGAACGTGCCCTGCCCGGGACCAGGAGTGAGCATCACCGCTCCCTGCAGCCCCTGCTGATGGGGGCACAGCCAGAGAGCTTCAGTCCCACAGGCACTCACCTCCCGCAGGCACTTGTAGCCGTGGAAGGGATTTCTGCAGAGGCACTGGGTGAGGCCGGGGCCGTCAGGGGCACACTCAGAGTTTTCAGGACACGGCCAGGCTGGCAGAGCAGAGCAGAGCAGAGCAGAGAGTCAGGGGCCAAGGCCAGCCCCCACTGCCAGCCCCACGCAGCCCCTGCCAGGGTCACAGCCTCCCAGCATACCCAGTTCCACGGAGGTGTTGCAGGGGTTCCTCTGTCCCTGGCACAGCCGGCTGCTCCTGTCCACTGCCACCTCCTGCCAGGCATCGCTCCCGCCCGGACACTCCAGTGACGGCGGCACCGCGCTGGGGGCAGAGCTCAGCACCGGCCCCGCAGCGACCCCTGAGCCCCCCAGCACTCACAGGCTCTGCAGGTGGGTGAGGGACCCCCCAGCCCCTGAGCCCCCCAGCACTCACAGGCTCTGCAGGTGGGTGAATGACCCCCCAGCCCCGGAGCCCCCAGCACTCACAGGCTCTGCAGGTGGGTGAGGGACCCCCCAGCCCCTGAGCCCCCCGGCACTCACAGGCTCTGCAGGTGGGTGAATGACCCCCCAGCCCCGGAGCCCCCAGCACTCACAGGCTCTGCAGGTGGGTGAGGGACCCCCCAGCCCCTGAGCCCCCCAGCACTCACAGGCTCTGCAGGTGGGTGAAGCCCAGGAAGGAAGCACTGGGGAGAGCTGTCAGCGGGTTCTCAGTCAGGTCCCTGCGGGGACACAGACCTTCAGTTCTGCCTGGCAGGCACCGGGGGTGCCCCTGGCACCCCCTGAACCTCCGTGGCTCCCACAACCCCCCTGCCCAGCCGAGGCCCTGGGACTGCAGCCCCGCAGCCAGGGCCCAAAGGTCTCTGCGGGGCTGCTGAGGGGCCGCTTGGTCATTAACAGAAGCGCTGGTGAGCTGAGGTGTCACCGTGCCCCGAGGGCCACCACGGCTCACTGGGCTCATCTGCACACTGAGCCCCGACAGTGCCCCGGCTGTGGCTGTCCAGTCACCTCCCTGACCCCTGTCTCTCCAGCCGGGGGACAAGGACACCGTGTGGGACTGTGGCAAAAGCCAGAGGTGACCGTGTGGCTCATCCCCCACTGCCAGCACGGGCCCCCGCTGTCACAGGAGGGCTGTCCTGTGACAAAGCGCTCCATGGCAGAATGCCAGACGGATCTGTCCCGTGCTCCCGCTGGGCACAGGGGTGAGGCTGCCTGGTCACACAGCTCCCAGGGCTCCCCGTTTAAAAACGGGGGTGGTTTCCATTGCTTCAGTTCACTGAATAAACAGAATAAACTGTTACCGACAGCCCCCAGGGCAGAGAGCGGCCGCCGTCCCTGGGACCAGCAGGGCAGGGCTGTGCTGGCCTGGGCCCACGGGAATGTCCCACCAAACCTGCCCCAGGCCCCCCTCTCCCAGCCCGGCCCTCAGGGGGCCCGGGGGAACTCACAAGACAAGGGCAGCAGTGGCCTCGGCCAGCCCCGGGGGGACACTCTGCAGGGAGCAGTTGCTCAGGTCCAGCCTGGGAAGGGGCAGAGGTTGGGGCAGTCCTGTCTCTCACACACTCATGCCTGTCCCCCACACTTTCCCCTGACACCCCTGTGACCCCCAGCACCCACCGTGGCCCCTGCCTGTCCCTGGTCCCCCCAACACCAGCACCCAGGACGCTCCATCCAGGCATTCCCCAGCCCCGCCGTTCCCCTGACACCGCTGTGACCCCAAAATCCCATCCTGGCACCCTCCATCCCCCGAGCACCCCCCATCACGTGGCCCCGACGCCCCCAGCACCCCAGATTCGCCCCCAGCCCGGCATCCCCGTCCTTCTCCGGCCCCCCCGTACCCCAAAATCCGCCCCGGGGATGGGCCCCGCTCCCGGCAGCAGCGCCCGTCGCTCTCAGTGTCAGCCCGGGACTCACAGAACCGGGAGACGATGGAGCCGTTCCGGGGCAGCCCCGGGCAGAGCCCGCACACCTGCAGAGGGCGAGGGGCACGGGCAGCGCCGGCACAGGGGCACTCCCCGGCCCCCGGGCATCCCCGAGCCCCGGGCATCCCCGAGCCCCGGGTACCCCCGGCCCCCGTGCACCCCGCAACCCCCGGGTACCCCCGAGCCCCGGGCATCCCCGACCCCCGGGTACCCCCGAGCCCCGGGCATCCCCGAGCCCCGGGCACCGCTGCTCCCCGGAAAAGGACAGCCTCCTCGGCCTTCGGGCAACCCACGACCACCCTGAGGCCCGAGCACCTCCAAACCGGGCACCCCCGACCTCGGGACAGCCCCGACCTCGGGACAGCCCCGACCCTCGGTTCTCCGATCCTCCTACCAACTGACCGGGGACCTCCCGATCGGGGCATCCCCGTCCCGGGCACTCCCTGACCTCCCGGCACCTCTGCTCCGTGACATCCTCTGCCCACCGGAGCCCCCCGTTTCCGGCCCGCCCTCCTTTCCGTGACCCCGGCCCCGTTGCCCCCGTTGCTCACCGTGACCCCGCGGGCGGCCCCCGGCAGCAGCAGCGGCAGCAGCAGCAGCGCCAACCCCCCCGCGGCCCCGCCGGCCCCGAGCATCCCCGCGGCGCCGGGCACACCGAGCGGGCGGGGGCAGCTCCGCGCCCCTTCCCCCCCCGCTCCACGGGCCGGGCGCCCTCTGGACCCGAACGAGGCCACCGGGGAGCCCCGCGGCGCGGGCACCGGGGCGCGGCGACCGCCGGAGCGGGAGGAGAGGCGGGGCCGGGCCGGGGATGGGGCCGGGGATGGGCACCGGGGATGGGCACCGGGGATGGGCACCGGGGATGGGAGCCGGGGATGGGGCCGGGGATGGGGCCGGGGATGGGCACCGGGGATGGGCACCGGGGATGGGAGCCGGGGATGGGGCCGGGGATGGGGCTGGGGATGGAGCTGGGGATGGGCACCGGGGATGGAAGCCGGGGATGGGGCCGGGGATGGGGCCGGGGATGGGCACCGGGGATGGGGCCGGGGATGGGAGCCGGGGATGGGGCCCGGGACCGGAGATGGGCACCGGGGATGGGCACCGGGGATGGGGCTGGGGATGGGGCTGGGGATAGGCACCGGGGATGGGCACCGGGGATGGGCACCGGGGATGGGAGCCGGGGATGGGAGCCGGGGATGGGGCCCGGGACCGGAGATGGGCACCGGGGATGGGCACCGGGGATGGGCACCGGGGATGGGCACCGGGGATGGGGCTGGGGATAGGCACCGGGGATGGGCACCGGGGATGGGCACCGGGGATGGGCACCGGGGATGGGGCCGGGGATGGGGCTGGGGATAGGCACCGGGGATAGGCACCGGGGATGGGAGCCGGGGATGGGCACCGGGGATGGGGCCGGGGATGGGCACCGGGGATAGGCACCGGGGATGGGAGCCGGGGATGGGCACCGGGGATGGGCACCGGGGATGGGCACCGGGGATAGGCACCGGGGATAGGCACCGGGGATGGGAGCCGGGGATGGGCACCGGGACAGGAGCCCCGCGGGGCTGGCGGTGATGCCGTCAGCGCGGAAGCGGCAGCGGGAGCGGCCCCGCCTGCTCCGGCGTCATCCCGGCGCGCCCCGGCTGCAGCGGCACATGGGGTGAGTGAGTGAGTGCTGCCGCCGCCGGTGAGTGTCGCACCGGGGCCGCCGGGACAAGGTCACCGCCGCCACCCGCCACCGGCTGCGCTGCGGGCGGCGGGGGCCGAGGGGCCGGCTCCCGGGATGGGGGCTCCGGGGACACCGGGCACACCGGGGACGGGGAGCAGAGCCCCGCGATGGGGACAGCGGGGACACGGAGCGGAGCCCGGTGTTACCGGGGACACCGGGGACACCGGGGAAGGGGAGCAGAGCCCCTCAGAGCCCCGGGACGAGGGCACCGGGGGCAGCGCTGGGCAGCTGGCAGGGGTCTGGCCGAGCAGACGGGGTGACAAGGAAGGGCAGGATGGAGCTTGGGGAGCAGGGGCAGCGGGGAAGGCGAGGTGAGGGCGGCAGGGACAGGGGCAGCAGGTTCACCACCGGGGGACGTGGGGCTCCCCGGGGCTGGGAGAGCAGCGGCTGGGGCTGCTGGCTTTTGTGGGGGAAAACGTTCTGGGGCCATCTGGGTGAGGGGGCAGCAAGGCTTGTGATCACCGTGTGATGGGGATGGGGGGACACCAGGGCTGGGGGCTGCAGAGCCTCAGGGACACCGAGGGGAAGGAATGTGGGGCATGGGAGCCTTGGGCCGGGGCCATCCAGGAGGCCGGGGCTGCCGTGTGCCCGCTGGGGACGTGGTGTAACCTTCCATGTTTAGTCTGGATGGGGGAACGTGGGGAGTGACCTTGGACCCTGGCCCTGAGCTGCCGCGTGTGCCCTGGTCAGGGCCAGGCCGGGGCTGGTGGCAGAGGCAGAGGCGCTGCCCTCTCACCCCATTCCCCACCCCGGCACTGCTGGCACTGCCGCTGCTGCAGAGCCCCGGGCCAGCTCAGCCTCCCCCGGCCCTGGGGCAGGCAGGCAGGCCCAGGCAGGCTGTGCCAGGGCTGCCAGGAGGGGCTCAGCCTAATCCCACCAGGCATTTCCCGGGCAAGCATTCCTCCAGGGATCGCAGTGGGATCAGTGGTGGGCACGGTGCCGCTCCCTGCCTGCCAGCCCCAGCCCAGGCTTGTCCTCCCTGTGCCCCTAACACCCCCGTGCTGGGACAGAGGGTCCCCGCAGCCTGCACCCCCTCCCAGGCCAGGCAGGGGGGTACCCACAGCCCTGTGCTGCCCCCAGCTCCTCCCGAGGTGGGGGAGGCAGGGGCAGCAGCCTGCCCAGCTGTCCCCCCCTGTCCCAGGGTGGCTGGAGCCAGGGCGGGAGCTCTGGGGAGATCCCAGTGAGCAGAGTCCAGGTGCCAGAGCCAGTGAGTGCTCAGGTGTCTGCTCCACCTGGCCGGTGCCCCGAATCCCTGAGGCTGCTGGCTCCCCTCTGTCCATCCCATCCCATCCCATCCCATCCCATCCCCGTGTCCATCCCTGGCCGTGGGGGCTGTGTGGTGTGGGGGTCGCCCTGCCTTGTTCTGGGACAAGGGTGTGGGGCTCCTCCTGTCCCTCCTCTGCGGTGCAGAACGGGCCCCGTGCACTCCCCAGCCCCTTCCATCTATTCTGCAGGTCCAGGGGCCGATTCTGGGGCAGGAGCAGCTGCCCCAGCCCTGGCTGCGCCGGGCAGGCCCCAGAGCATCGGGCTGGCTCTAGGGCCAGGCACTCAGGCTGGGCTCGGCCAAGCTCTTGCACTGGGGGCACTTCTGCCGGGGCCGTGGCGTGCTGGAGTGGTTGGGCTGGCCTGGTTTGGCGCCGGTGGGACCGGTGCTGCCGGGTTTGGTGGGGCTGTGCAGGGCTTGGCTGGGGTGGGACCGGCGCTGCGGGCTCCGGGCTGCTCGGCTCCGGGGGTGGTCCTGTTGGCTTTGGCTCCGGTGGGAGCGGGGCTGCCCCGCACCGGAGGCGGCTCTGTTGGGTTTGGCCGGTTCTGCCGGGACTGGCGGTGCCGGTGCTGCGGGGGGCCTGGGTGGGACTGTTTTTGCAGCCATTGTCTTGGCCCTCTTTGAAGATTCTCCAGTTTCCTTCAGCGGGGCAGGTGGGGCGGCCCGGGGGTGGCCAAGCCCGGCCCAGAGGGAGGAGGAGGAGGAGGAGGAGGAGGAGGAGGAGGAGGAGGGTCCGGCCGTTTTCCCCCCGCTGCTCTGGGTCCTTGAGGCTGAGGCAGAGCGAGCGAAGGTCCCTGCAGCGCTGACACGTCCCTCCCGCAGCTGCCAGGGCCGGGCCGAGGCTGCTCAGGACGCGCTGCCGGGCTCAGGTGTGCCCATGAGGCCGGCGGGGCGCGGGCGGCGGGGCAGCACCGGCACCGGCACCGGCACCGGCACCGGCACCGGCACCGGCAGCGGCACCGGCACCGGCGGGGCAGCGGCGCGGGGACGGGCTGACCATGGAGTTCACGGCCATCGACTACAGCATCTTCGCGCTGCTGCTGGTGCTCTCCTCGGCCATCGGGCTCTTCTACGCCCTCAGCGGCGACCGGCAGCGCACGGTGCAGGAGTTCCTGCTGGCCAACCGTGACATGGGCTGCCTGCCCGTGGCCCTGTCCCTGCTGGCCTCCTTCCAGTCGGCCGTGGCCATCCTGGGGGTGCCGGCGGAGATCTTCCGCTTCGGCACCGAGTACTGGTTCCTGGGCTGCTCCTATTTCCTGGGGCTGCTCATCCCGGCGCACATCTTCATCCCCGTCTTCTACCGCCTGCGCATCACCAGCACCTACGAGGTCAGCGGGGGGACGTGGGGAGGGCAGAGGGGCGTGGGGGCTGCAGAGGGGCGTGGGGGCTGCAGAGGGGTGTGGGGCTGCAGAGGGGGGGTGCAGAGGGGTGTGGGGGCTGCAGAGGGGGGCTGCAGAGGGGTGTGGGGGCTGCAGACAGGGAGAGCAGAGGGGTGTGGGGCCTGCAGAGGGGTGTAGGGGCTGCAGAGGGGTATAGGGCCTGCAGAGGGGTGTGGGGGCTGCAGAGGGGTGTGGGGGCTGCAGAGGGGTACAGGGCCTGCAGAGGGCTGTGGGGGCTGCAGAGGGGGGGTGCAGAGGGGTGTGGGGGCTGCAGATGGGGAGTGCAGAGGGCTATAGGGCCTGCAGAGGGGTATAGGGGCTGCAGAGGGGTATAGGGGCTGCAGAGAGGTGTGGGGGCTGCAGAGGGGTACAGGGCCTGCAGAGGGGTGTGGGGCTGCAGAGGGGTGTGGGGCTGCAGAGGGGTACAGGGCCTGCAGAGGGGTGTGGGGCTGCAGAGGGCTGTAGGGCCTGCAGAGGGGTGTGGGGCCTGCAGAGGGGTGTGGGGCTGCAGAGGACCCCGCACTCAGGTGCCCTGCCCCTCTCTCCTTGCAGTACCTGGAGCTGCGCTTCAACAAGACGGTGCGAGTCTTTGGCACCGTCACCTTCATCTTCCAGATGGTGAGCGGGGCTGGGGGGGCTGGGGGGGTGCGGGGTTTGGGGTTTGGGCAGGGCTCAGCCCCGCTGCCCCCTCCCCACAGGTCATCTACATGGGAGTGGTGCTCTACGCGCCGGCGCTGGCCCTCAACGCAGGTATGGGGAGCAGGGGCGGGGGGCGCGCCGGGGGGCTGCTGCCCCTCCTCACCCCACCAACGCCCTCTGCCCCTTCCAGTGACGGGCTTCGACCTCTGGAGCGCGGTGCTGACCATGGGGCTGGTCTGCACGCTCTACACCACGCTGGTGAGTCGCTCCCTGCTGCCCCTGGCCCTGCCGCGCCGCGCCGGGCCGAGCGCCGTGCGCCCGCGGTGACACCGGCTGCCCTGTGTCCCCAGGGTGGGCTGAAGGCCGTCATCTGGACAGATGTGTTCCAGACGCTGGTGATGCTGGCGGGGCAGGTTGCCGTCATCGTGGTGGGCGCATGGCGGGTGGGGGGCATGGCCCGTGTCTGGCGCGTGGCCGAGCAGGAGGGCAAGATCGCCGGCATCGAGTGAGTGATTGATCTCCTGGCAGCCCTCTGCCCTGCTCTGGGCAGCCTGGGCTGGGGGAGAGGGGCCCTGCTGCGCTCTGGGGGTCCGTCCCTGTGTTACCCTCTTCCCGTGGGGTGTGGGGTGCCGGTGAAGCACCACTGGGTCTCCATGAGCCCACCCTGGCCCTCCCCGCAGCCTGGACCCCAACCCCCTGGAACGTCACACCTTCTGGTCGCTGGCTGTGGGCGGGATCTTCATGATGCTGTCGCTGTACGGGGTGAACCAGGCGCAGGTGCAGCGCTACCTCAGCGCCCGCAGCGAGCGGCAGGCCAAGCTGTGAGTGGGGCTGGGGGGCCTGGGAGTGGGGCTGGGGGGCCCTGGGAGCGGCAGGCCAAGCTGTGAGTGGGGCTGGGGGGCCTGGGAGTGGGGCTGGGGGGCCCTGCGAGTGGGGCTGGGGGGCCCTGGGAGCGGGAGGCCAAGCTGTGAGTGGGGCTGGGGGTCCCTGTGAGTGGGAACCAAGCTGTGGGTGGGGCTGGGGGTCCCTGTGGGTGGGAACCAAGCTGTGAGTGGGGCTGGGGGGCCTGGGAGTGGGGCTGGGGGTCCCTGGGAGTGGGAGGCCCAGCTGTGAGTAGGGCTGGGGGTCCCTGTGGGTGGGAACCAAGCTGTGAGTGGGGCTGGGGGTCCCCACAGCCGGGCTGGGCCCCCCCCGCCACTCCCCACCTCTGACACCCGCCCGGCGCCCGCAGCTCCTGCTACGCCGTCTTCCCCTGCCAGCAGATCGTGCTCTGCCTCAGCTGCCTCACCGGCCTCGTCATGTTCGTCTACGACCGGGAGCGGCCGCTGACGCCGCGCCCTGCCTCCCCTGACCAGGTGGGTGAAGGGCTCGGAGCCCCTCCCGCGTCCCCCCCCCTGCCCCAAGGCCCGCACTGACCTCCTGCCACAGCTGGTGCTGCTCTTTGTGATGGACGTGCTGCGGGACCTGCCGGGGCTGCCCGGGCTCTTCGTCGCCTGCCTCTTCAGTGGTGCCCTCAGGTGAGTGGGGGGCCCTGGGCCGGTGGTTGGGGGGTCCTGGCCGAGCCCCCTCCTGCTCCATCTCCTCCCCAGCACCATCTCCTCCGCCTTCAACTCGCTGGCCACGGTGACCATGGAGGACCTGGTGCGGCCGCACTTCCCCGGGCTGTCGGAGTCGCGGGCCACGCTGCTCTCCAAGCTGCTGGGTGAGCGGGCAGGGGGTGCCCGGGGGGGCTGGCGTGGTGGGGGGAGCCCCAGCTCCAGCCTGACACCCCCCTGCCCTCCCCAGCTCTCGGTTACGGGCTGCTGTGCCTGGGGATGGCCTACGTGTCCTCCATGCTGGGGCCTGTGCTGCAGGTAGGCGTGGGGCTGCAGGGCCCGGGCTCTGGCACCCAGATGGGGTGAGGGGCTCTGGCACCCAGATGGGGTGAGGGGCTCTGGCACCCAGATGGGGTGAGGGACCCCAGGCTCTGGCACCCACATGGGGTGAGGGGCTCTGGCACCCAGATGGGGTGAGGGACCCCGGGCTCTGGCACCCAGATGGGGTGAGGGGCTCTGGCACCCAGATGGGGTGAGGGACCCCGGGCTCTGGCACCCACATGGGGTGAGGGGCTCTGGCACCCAGATGGGGTGAGGGGCTCTGGGCTCTGGCACCCAGATGGGGTGAGGGACCCCGGGCTCTGGCACCCAAATGGGGTGAGGGGCTCTGGCACCCAGATGGGGTGAGGGTCCCTGGGCTCTGGCACCCACATGGGGTGAGGGGCTCTGGCACCCAAACGGGGTGAGGGACCCCAGGCTCTGGCACCCAAATGGGGTGAGGGACTCTGGCACCCAGATGGGGTGAGGGACCCCGGGCTCTGGCACCCAGATGGGGTGAGGGGCTCTGGCACCCAGATGGGGTGAGGGTCCCCTGGCTCTGGCACCCAGATGGGGTGAGGGTCCCCGGGCTCTGGCACCCAGATGGGGTGAGGGTCCCTGGGCTCTGACACCCAAACAGGGTGAGGGTCCCCGGGCTCTGGCCCCCCGGGGGCGCGGGGCGGGTGCTGACGGCCGTGTCCCCGCAGGCGGCCATCAGCATCTTCGGCATGGTGGGGGGCCCGCTGCTGGGGCTCTTCTGCCTGGGCATGTTCTTCCCCTGCGCCAACCCCACCGTGAGTGTCCCCAGCCCGTGTCTGTGTCTGTGTGTGTGTGTGTGTGTGTCTGTGTGTGTGTGTCTGTGTGTCTGTGTGTCTGTCTGTGTGTGTCTGTCTGTGTGTGTCTGTCTGTGTATGTCTGTCTGTCTGTGTCTGTCTGTCTGTGTGTCTGTGTGTGTGTGGGGAGGCGTGGGGCACCCTGAGCCCGGAGCAGGGCAGTGCCCTCCTTTCTGCCCTGTCCAGGGAGCCGTGGTGGGGCTGCTGGCCGGGCTGGCCATGGCCTTCTGGATCGGCATCGGCAGCTTCCTGCAGGCGGGGGCCACGGGGGGCGCCCCGGCCAACGGCACCGCGCTGCCCCCCCTGGGCAACCTCAGCACCGCCCTGGCCACCAGCGCGCTGCCGCCCCCCACGCCGGCCCCCCCAGGGTGAGTGGGGCAGGGGGCACGGGGGGCTGGCTGTGCAGGGTGTGGGGTGCTGCCCCCTGCCCCTGCTGACCCCCCCAGGGTGAGTGGGGCACGGGGGGCTGGGTGTGTGGGGTGTGGGGTGCTGCCCCCCACCCCTGCTGACCCCCCCAGGGTGAGTGGGGTGGGGGGCTGGCTGTGTGGGGTGTGGGGTGCTGCCCCACTGCTGCCCCACGCCCCTGCTGACCCCCCCAGGGTGAGTGGGGCGGGGGGCACGGGGGGCTGGCCGTGCAGGGTGTGGGGTGCTGCCCCACGCCCCTGCTGACCCCCCCAGGGTGAGTGGGGTGGGGGCACGGGGGGCTGGCTGTGCAGGGTGTGGGGTGCTGCCCCCCGCCCCTGCTGACCCCCCCGCGTCCCCCAGCCCCACGGGGCTGCAGCGCTTCTACAGCCTGTCCTACATGTGGTACAGCGCCCACAACTCCAGCACCGTCATCCTGGTGGGGCTCCTGGTCAGCCTGCTCACCGGTGAGTGTGGGGGGCGGGGGGGGGCCCGCCCTGAGCCCCCCGCCCCGCTGACAGCCCTGCGCCCCCAGGCCCCACGCCGGCGGCGGCGCTGGACCCCCGCACCATCTCCCCCGTGCTGCCCTGGCTGCTCTGCTGCCTGCCCCCCAAACTCCGCCGCTGGTTCTGCTGCCCGGGGGGCGACCCTGCCCAGGTGAGGGACAGACGGACTCCGGACACCCCGGGGGGAGAGGGGCCTGGGGGGGTGCCCCAGCGCCCCCCCTGCCCCCTGCTCTGTCCCCACAGGCCCCCGGCCACGCGGAGCCCACGGAGAAGAGAAGCAGCGTCCCCAACGGGCTGGCCCCCCCCGGCCCCCCGCGGCCGGAGGAGGAGGAGGGACAGGGCTACATCCGCAGTGCTGGGGCCCCCCTCTACGCCGTGCAGGAAACCTCCTTCTGACGCCCCGGCCGGGGGCTGTGGCTCTGTCGGGGGGTCCAGGCCCCGGCGGGGGATCCCCAGACAGCCGGGGAGCGCCGAGGGCCAGGCGGTCGGGTCTCTGTGGGGAGACTGCAGGGCTGCCCCCTCCGGGGGCTCTGGGACCACGCTTGGGGGATGTTGGAGCGGTGCCCCCTCTCCAGGCCGGGACACTGCCTGGTACCCCCGGCCCAGCCTCGTGCCTTACACACTGCTCCAGGGCTGCTGGGGTGCCGAGTGCCCCTGCAACCCGTGTCACCTGTCACTGTGTTTGGTGTTCCCCCAATAAACGGTTCTGGAGCACAGGTGTTGGAGGGTCCCCAGGAACAGCCCGCTCCCCGCTGTGCCCAGGACCCCCAGCTCCCCCAGCACCGGGCTGTCCCTGCCGTTCCCCAGGCGGCCACGGAGCAAATCCCCATCACCCCGTGCAGTGAGTGGGGCGTCTCCACTCCTCCAGGAGCCCTCAGGGTACACGGGACTGCCACCTCCCCAAACACTGGGGTCCCCAAGCAGTGGGGTCCCCGTGGAGCCACAGGACCCCGGTCTCCCCAGCTCTGGGGGCCGCACTGTCCCGCATCAGCCGCCGTTCCCCCAAGCACTGCGCTGTCCCCACTGTCGCACATGGGCCCCAGGACCCCGATTCCCCTCGGGACCCCCCCGTCCTTGCCCCCCCCCTCTGCACCGAGCACCGGGGCGCGCCCGCCGCCCCCGGCCCGCGCGGCCACCTGACCTGGTGGCCACGCCCATCGCCCCGGTTAGCCACGCCCATCGTGCCCCGGTTAGCCACGCCCCCGGTTAGCCACGCCCCCCGATTAGCCACGCCCCTGGGCGGGCGCCGGGGCTGTGACGCAACAGCGCGCTGAGGTGACGGCGCGGTGACGTCACGCCGCTGTCATGGCGCCGCGGCGGCCCGCCGAGCTGTACCGGGCGCCGTTCCCGCTCTACACCGTCCGCCTGCACCCGCGGCGGCCCCTCGCCATCACCGCCGGCGGCGGCGGCGCCGCCAAGACCGGCATCCGCAATGGCGTGGTGCGGGGGAGCGGGGACGGGGCTGCGGGGGGTTTGGCGGGGCCCGGCCGTGCCTGAGGGCCGCGGCTGCGGGGCGCGGAGGGGCCCGGCCCGGCCCGGCCCGGCCCGGCCCGGCGGGCTGCGTGTCCCCGGGGCAGCGCCGTGACTGAGCCCTCCCGCCCCGCAGCACTTCCTGCAGCTGGAGCAGATCGGCGGGCAGCTGAGCGCCTCGCTGCTGCACTGCCACGACACGGAAACCCGCGCCACCATGACCATGGCGCTGGCCGGGGACGTCATCGCCGCCGGGCAGGACAACAGCTGCCACATCCTGCGCTTCAGCCTGCAGGAGCCCGAGGGGCCGGCCGCCGCCGGCAAGGACGGTGAGACAGCGCTTCTCGCCGGGACTCGGGGCCAGACGCCTGCCCCGGGGCTGCCGTGTGCTTTGGGGGTGGCCCTGAGCTCCGCTCCTGCCCGCCGGGGTGCCGTGCAGGGGGCTGAGGGGAGTTTTGGAGATAAGGCGTTCTGTGAACAGCGCCCTGCCCACCCTGGATCTCCCCCGTGCCTGCCCTGAGTCCCCCTCCCCTGCCCACCCCGGATCTCCCCCGTGCCTGCCCTGAGTCCCCCTCCCCTGCCCACCCCGGATCTCCCCCGTGCCTGCCCTGAGTCCCCCTCCCCTGCCCACCCTGGGTGCCATGGGGCAGCACGGGAGGGTCTGTGGGGTGCCTTGGGGTCGGGTACTCACTGCCTGCCTGTCCTGAACCTTCTCTGTGCTTGCCCCGGGCACCATGGGCAGCTTTGGGGTGGGACACTGCCCTGGGGCTCCCCTCCTGCCCCTGGGTGCTGTGGGCAGAGTGTGGGGCGCTGTGGGGTACAGCTGTGGGCCTCCCATCCCCACCCTGGATCTCCCCCGTGCCTGCTGGAGGACAGGGAGCTGGGGGGCTGTGGGGTGGCTGTGGGGTGGGCAGTGCCCTGAACCCATCCACCCCTGTCATGGACCTGCCCCACGTCTGCCCTGAGCCCACCTCCCTGTGCCACGTGGAGCTCTGGGGATTGGATGCTGTCCTGGGACCCCTGAACCCACCTACCTGTGCCTGTCCTGGGTGCTGTGGGGAGCTCTGGGGATTGGATTCTGTCCTGGAACCCCCCAGACCCCCCCAGTGCCTGTCCTGGGTGCCCTGGGGAGCTCTGGGGGTGGAAGCCCCCCTCTGCCTTGTGCCTGCCCTGAGCCCTCCTGTGCCAGAGCTGGGGGCTGTGGGGCAGGCTGTGGGGCAGGGTGCGGGTCAGGCTGTGGGCAGGATGTGGGGCAGGCTATAGGGCAGTGTGTGGGTGGGCTGCGGGGCAGGCTCTGGGGCCGTTCTGGGGCTGGGCGGGCTGTGGGGCGGGCTGTAGGGCGGGCTGTGGGGCAGGCTGTGGGGCAGGCAGTGTGTGGGGCGGGCTGTAGGGCCGTTCTGGGGCTGGGCGGGCTGTAGGGCGGGCTGTGGGGCAGGCAGTGTGTGGGGCTGTAGGGCCGTTCTGGGGCGGAGCAGTATGTGGGTAGGGCTGTGGGGCGGGCTGTAGGGCGGGCTGTGGGGCAGGCTGTAGGGCCGTTCTGGGGCTGGGCAGGCAGTGTGTGGGGCAGGCAGTGTGTGGGGCAGGCAGTGTGTGGGGCGGGCTGTGGGGCCGTTCTGGGGCGGGGCAGTATGTGGGTAGGGCTGTGGGGCAGGCAGTGTGTGGGGCGGGCTGTGGGGCCGTTCTGGGGCGGGGCAGGCTGTGGGGCAGGCAGTGTGTGGGGCGGGCTGTGGGGCAGGCAGTGTGTGGGGCAGGCAGTGTGTGGGGCAGGCAGTGTGTGGGGCGGGCTGTGGGGCCGTTCTGGGGCGGGGCAGTATGTGGGTAGGGCTGTGGGGCAGGCAGTGTGTGGGGCGGGCTGTGGGGCCGTTCTGGGGCGGGGCAGGCTGTGGGGCAGGCAGTGTGTGGGGCGGGCTGTGGGGCAGGCAGTGTGTGGGGCAGGCAGTGTATGGGGCAGGCTGTGGGGCAGGCAGTGTGTGGGGCAGGCTGTGGGGCCGTTCTGGGGCTGGGCGGGCTGTGGGGCAGGCAGTGTGTGGGGCAGGCAGTGTGTGGGGCGGGCTGTGGGGCCGTTCCGGGGCGGGGCAGTGTGTGGGTAGGGCTGTGGGGCAGGCAGTGTGTGGGGCAGGCAGTGTGTGGGGCAGGCAGTGTGTGGGGCGGGCTGTGGGGCCGTTCTGGGGCTGGGCAGGCTGTAGGGCGGGCTGTGGGGCAGGCAGTGTGTGGGGCAGGCAGTGTGTGGGGCAGGCAGTGTGTGGGGCCGGCTGTGGGGCCGTTCTGGGGCGGGGCAGTGTGTGGGGCAGGCAGTGTGTGGGGCAGGCAGTGTGTGGGGCAGGCAGTGTGTGGGGCGGGCTGTGGGGCCGTTCTGGGGCTGGGCAGGCTGTGGGGCAGGCAGTGTGTGGGGCAGGCAGTGTGTGGGGCAGGCAGTGTGTGGGGCAGGCTGTGGGGCCGTTCTGGGGCGGGGCAGTGTGTGGGGCAGGCAGTGTGTGGGGCAGGCAGTGTGTGGGGCAGGCAGTGTGTGGGGCGGGCTGTGGGGCAGTGTGTGGGGCTGTGGGGCCGTTCTGGGGCGGGGCAGTGCCTCTCTCCCCGTCCCAGCCGCGCCGTGTCCCGTCCCGCAGGCAGCGGGGACAAGGGCGCGCGGCGGCGGCGCGGCCCCGGCGGGGGCGCCCCGGGGGGCTCCCAGGGGGGCTCCCAGGGGGGCTCCCAGGGGGGCTCCCAGGGGGGCTCCCCGGGCCGGCCCCGCCAGGTGCGGGTGGAGAGCCTGCAGCGGGTGCGCACCGACACCAGCCCCGACGCCCTGCAGAAAGCCGTGCGCTTCAGCGCCGACGGCGCCCTGCTGGCCACCGGCGGCGCCGACGGCTTCCTGCGCCTCTGGGAGGTGGGCACGGGGGGAGCCGGGGGGCTGGGGAACACGGGGGGAGCTGGGGCAGGCACAGGGAGCTGGGGGGCACGGGGGGCTGGGGAATCCGGGGGGAGCCGGGGCAGGCACAGGGAGCCGGGGGGCACAGGGGGCTGGCACAGGGAGCCGGGGCAGGCACAGGGAGCTGGGTGGACAGGAGGGAGTGGTGGTGGGCAGGGGGGAGCAGGGCTGGGTGTGGGGCAGCCAGGGCAGGCACAAGGAGCTGCCTGGGCACGGCGGAGCCAAGGAGGGCCGTGGGGCAGCCGCTGTGGGCACGGTGGGTTGAAGGCCAGGCTTGGGGAGGGAGCCAGGGCGGGCAGGGGCAGCAGGGTGGGCAGGACAGAGCGGCGGCTGCCGGTGCCGTGCCGGGCAGGGCCCCGTGGGCAGCAGTGACCTGCGGGCCGGTGCCTGGTGCTGCTGCTCCCCCACAGCTGCCCGGGACACTTGGCCCATGCCCAGTGCCCACGCCAGCTGTGCCCCTGCAGTTCCCCAGCATGAAGAAGACGCTGGAGTTCAGAGCCCACGACGGGGAGATCGAGGACATCGCGCTGGGCCCTGACAACAAGGTGGGGGTCAGGTGGCTCCCCCCCGGTTCCCCGGCCCTGCAGGAGGGTGGCCTCACACCCCGGTGCTGTGCTGTGCTGTGTGCAGCAGGTGGTGACGGCGGGCAGGGACTTCCAGTGCTGCGTGTGGCAGCAGGACCAGCTGGTGACAGGGCTGCGCTGGCACGAGAACCTGCCCGGCATCCCCGACAAGGCCTATCGCTACCAGGCCTGCCGGTGAGAGCCCGGGCTGGGGGAGGGCAGAGCTGGGCTGGGGCGCTGGGACTGCCTGCAGGGACAGGGCAGAGCCCGGGCTGGGGGAGAGCAGAGCCCGGGCTGGGGGAGAGCAGAGCCTGGGCTGGGGGAGAGCAGAGCTGGGCTGGGGGAGAGCAGAGCCCGGGCTGGGGGAGAGCAGAGCTGGGCTGGGGGAGAGCAGAGCTGGGCTGGGGCGCTGGGACTGCCTGCAGGGACAGGGCAGAGCCCGGGCTGGGGGAGAGCAGAGCCTGGGCTGGGGGAGGGCAGAGCCCGGGCTGGGGGAGAGCAGAGCCTGGGCTGGGGGAGGGCAGAGCTGGGCTGGGGCGCTGGGACTGCCTGCAGGGACAGGGCAGAGCCCGGGCTGGGGGAGAGCAGAGCCTGGGCTGGGGGAGAGCAGAGCTGGGCTGGGGCACTGGGACTGCCTGCAGGGACAGGGCAGAGCCCGGGCTGGGGGAGAGCAGAGCCTGGGCTGGGGGAGAGCAGAGCCTGGGCTGGGGGAGAGCAGAGCTGGGCTGGGGCGCTGGGACTGCCTGCAGGGACAGGGCAGAGGCCTGGGGCTGGGGACAGGGCAGAGGCATGGGGCTGGGGGAGCTCAGAGCCTGGGCTGGGGGAGAGCAGAGTCCGGGCTGGGGGAGAGCAGAGCCTGGGCTGGGGGAGAGCAGAGCCCGGGCTGGGGGAGAGCAGAGCCTGGGCTGGGGGTGCTGGGACTGCCTGCAGGGACAGGGAGGGGTGTTGGGACTGGGAACAGGGCAGAGGCCTGGGGCTGGGGGTGCTGGGACTGCCTGCAGAGACAGGGCAGGGGCATGGGGCTGGGGGTGCTGGGACTGCCTGCAGGGACAGGGCAGGGGCATGGGGCTGGGGGTGCTGGGACTGCCTGCAGGGACAGGGCAGGGGCATGGGGCTGGGGGTGCTGGGACTGCCTGCAGGGACAGGGCAGGGGCATGGGGCTGGGGGTGCTGGGACTGCCTGCAGGGACAGGGCAGGGGCATGGGGCTGGGCTGTGGGGCTAGGGGCAAGGTCATCAGGGCTGGGGCTGGGTCATGGGGCAGAGGGTGAGGAGGGGCCACTGGGGCTGGGAATGGGCCCCCCACCCCACCTGCTGCCCTCCCCTGTCACTTTTCCTGCTGGGTCTGTGGGAAGGGGCCTCCTGGGCTCTGTTGGCACCTGTACGGGAAGGGGGCTGGGGCCAGGTTTGGATTGGGAGGGAGGTGGTGGGGGGGGCTGCCCCCCATGCGCCCCCTCCTCCGGATGCCAGGCCCCCGGTGCCCTCTCCCCCCCGTGGCAGGTTCGGGGCCGTGGAGGGCAGCGCCGGGGCCCTGCGGCTCTACACGGTGCAGGTGCCGCACAAGCGGGAGCGCCGCCCCCCGCCCTGCTACCTGACCAAGTGGGACGGCAAGAGCTTCCTGCCGCTGCTGACGCGGCCCTGCGGCTCCGAGGTGGTCTCCTGCCTCTCCGTCAGGTACCCCGGGGCCGGGGGGCGCGGGCCGGGGGCCGCGGCGCCTCCCGCTGACCGCCCTCCCCCCGCAGTGACTCGGGCACCTTCCTGGGGCTGGGCACGGTGACGGGCTCCGTGGCCATCCACATCGCCTTCTCGCTGCAGGTGAGCCGGGCCGGGGCTGCGGGGCGGCCCCCCCGGGCGGCCCCTGACCCCCGCTGTCCCCCCAGAGGCTGTACTACGTCAAGGAGGCCCACGGCATCGTGGTGACCGACGTGGCCTTCGTCCCTGAGAGCCGGCCCGGGCGGGAGCTGCTGGGGGGCCACGAGGCCGCCCTGCTCAGCGTGGCCGTGGACAGCCGCTGCAAGCTGCACCTGCTGCCCACCCGCCGTACGTCCCGCCCGCCCAGGGGGGCTGCCTGCCCGCCCACCCAGGGGGGCTGCCTGCCCGCCCACCCAGGGGGGCTGCCTGCCCGCCCAGGGGGGGTTGGGGTGCCGCTGCTGCTCCTCTGGCACCTCCTCTCCTCACCTCTCTCTGCCCCACAGGCTCCCTCCCGGTCTGGCTGCTGCTGCTGCTCTGTGCCGGGCTCATCGTGGCCAGCATCTTGCTGCTGCAGCTCGCCTTTCCAGGCTTCCTGTAGCCCCCCGGCCCCCGGAGGGACCCCCCGGCAGCAGGAGCGACCCCTGAGCCTCCCCCCACCCCAGACAGACTGTGAAGGACACGAGGGACCAGCCCTGGCCCCGCTGTCCCCGCTGGTGCTCGGGGAGCAGATGAGGGTCCGGGGAGCCCCGCGGGGCGCCGGCCCTGCGGGACTGTGCTGGCAGCAGTGCGGGGCTGGCCCCGGGACAGGGGGGCCTCCTGCCCCAGCAGGAGCGGGTCCTGCTGGCCCCCCGCCCTGCTGCTGCTGCCATTAAACTGGAGCATGAAGGCAGAGTTGTGCACGAGTGCTGGGGGAGCGGGGCTGGGGCGGAGGGCAGGGCGCTCCGGGGCGGTGTGTGCCTCGGGGGCCGGCCCGGGGCACGGGGGCTGCTGCCCGGAGCCCCCCGGGCCGGCGGGGCCCGCCTCTGCCGGCCCCGGCCCTCGGCCGTGCTGCTGCGGGGCTCGGTGCCGCTGGGCTGGCCCGGCTGCTCCCGGGACCGTGGGGGGCTTGGGGGGGTCTCAGCCACCCCGTGCCGTGACCACGCGCCCATCCCCGGGCCCGGTTTGGAGGGGCCGGGTCCCGGTTGCCCCTGGCGGGCGCTCCCCTGCCCCGGGACGCCCCGCGTGGGTTTGAATCGCGGCTCCCCGCGGGCTGGGCAGGGCGGGGCCGCTCCTGGCCCCGGTGGCAGGGCCGGGACGTGTCGGCGACGTGGCCCCGGGGCGGGGCGGGCGGCACCGACACGCGAACGGCGCCGGGTGAGTGGGCACCGGGAGGGGGGCACCGGCGGTACCGGGTGAGCGTGTGCCGGGTGAGTGTGTACCGGGGCGGGCACCGGCGGTACCGGGCTGAGCGTGTGCTGGGTGAGTGTGTACCGGGGCGGGCACCGGCGGTACCGGGTGAGCGTGTGCCGGGTGAGTGTGTACCGGGGCAGGCACCGGCGGTACCGGGTGAGCGTGTGCTGGGTGGGTGAGTCAGTGTGTACCGGCGGGGCTGCGCTGGGCGGGCAGCGCCAGCCGCTCCCCCGCGTTCCCCGCGCAGCCCCTCGCACCGGCCCCGCCGTGCTGGAACCGGGGCAGCTCCCGGAGCCCCCGCCCCTCTCCCAGGGCCGGCTTCCCACGGGTTTTCCCACCGGGCCCCCCGGCAGAGCCGCCCCCGAGCCCGGTGTTCTCGTCCCGCCGCAGCCGGAGGTCGCGGGATGAGGAACCCGCCGGTGGTGCTGATCCTGCTGCTGCTGCTGCGGGGGCCAGCGGCTTGGGCCGCCCCCAGGGCGGGGACGAGCAGGTATGGGGGGCACAGGTATGGGGGGCACAGGTATGGGGGGCACAGGTATGAGGGGCACAGGTATGGGGGGCACAGTTAGGGGGAAGGGGAGGTGTGGTGCTTTCAGGGGCACAGGTGCAGGTGGAGCACAGGATGGGAGGGGCACGGGGCTCCGAGGCTGCACAGCGAGGGATGGCGCTCGGGGACCTGCAGGGGCCGAGGGTGGGCAGCCCCCCAGGGGCACCGGTGACCCCCACCCCGTCTCTCGGCCAGGCCTGAGCCCCCCGTGGCCGCAATCCCGGATCCATCCCCAGACCCGCTGAGCACGGAGCCGCCGGCGCTGCTGTGAGTGCCTGCCTGCCCTGGGGAGCCCCCACGGCCCGGGGCTGTGCATTGGGGCTGGGGGGCGGGCACGGCGGTGGGTGGAGGGCGTGGGCAGTGCCCGGCTGGCCGGGGGGCGAGGTGGGCCGGGGGGGCAGTGCTTCCCAGCCCAGCCCTGCTCCCCCCAGGCTGCTGTGGAGCGCGGTGCGGAGCCTGGGGCCGCCGCAGCGGGACGTGGAGGCCATGACCCGGGAGCAGGGTAAGGCCACCGGGGCAGGGATGGGGGGCTGAGGGGCTCGTGGGGCCAGGGAGCCCGGCCCCACAGCAGCCCCTGCCCCACAGCCCTGCTCTACCTCTTCGTGCTCCATGACCACGACCAGAGCAGGCGCCTGGATGGGCTGGAGCTGCTGCAGTTGCTTGGCACGGTGCTGGCACAGGCCGGGGGGCAGCCAGACCCTGACATGGTGGGTCCCACAGGGATGGCTCCTCATGCCCCTCTGGGCCGCTGGGCTGGGCCCTCACCTCGTTCCCCACCCCCACAGGTGGCTGCACTGGTGGACCAAGCCCTGGCAAGGCAGGACCTGAATGGGGATGGGCTGCTGGACCCCTCTGAGCTGCTGGACCCCCCCGAGATGCTCTTGCCTGGCCAGGAGCAGGAACCCCCAGGACAACCCCCCCTAGAGCAGCAGGCAGGGGTTGAGGCTGTGCCTGGGGTGGGCACAGAGATGCCCAGGCAGGACCTGGGCTTGAGAAGCCCAGGAGAGGCAGCTACTGAGGCAGGAGCCCCCGAGCCTGGAGCCCCCGAGGATGGAGCCCCCAAGGTGGAATCCCTCCAGGTGGAATCTCCCAGTGCTGAGGCCTTGGAGGCAGAAGTCGTCCCTGGGGACAAAGCCCCCAGTGCTGGTGCCACAGAGGAAGAGGAAGCCCCTGAGGCTGAAGCCCCTGAGGCTGAAGCCCCTGAGGAGCAGGCAGCCCCAGCCTGGAGGGACCACGGGGAGGGGTAGGCAGGGGGGGCTGTGCCCTGCTGCTCCTGCCCTGCTCAGGGCACAGAGGGGAAGGGGGACGCCCCGTGGCCAGGCTGCTGGGGCCAAGGAGGGCTGGGCTCACATGCTGTCCTCTAGAAATGCGTCGGATGGAGAAATAGAGGCACTGCTGGTGACCTTGGCTGTGGTCAGTGCCTCCCAGGGGCTCTGGGACCCCAGCCAGGGCAAGGGGGGCGCAGCCAGGGCACACAGGAGGCAGCAGTGGTGCACACGGGGTTTTACTGGGGGGGTTGCTGGCTGCAGTGGAGGTGTGCTGTGCCCGTGGGGCGCGGAGGTGTCCGGGCACAAGCTCAGACGATGCCATCGAAGCCCTGGATGCCGCATTTCCTGCCCGCGATCCGGCAGCCGAAGGTGAGGGCGTCCTGCAGGGTCCTCCCTGGGGGTGGGGGCCGGGATGAGAGGTGGCCGTGCCTGGTGGCCGTGCCCGGTGGCCGTGCCCTGTGGCCGTGCCCTGTGGCCGTGCCGTGGCCGTGCCGTGGCCGTGCCCTGTGGCCGTGCCCGGTGGCCGTGCCCGGTGGCCGTGCCGTGGCCGTGCCCGGTGGCCGTGCCCGGTGGCCGTGCCCTGTGGCCGTGCCCTGTGGCCGTGCCGTGGCCGTGCCGTGGCCGTGCCCTGTGGCCGTGCCCGGTGGCCGTGCCCGGTGGCCGTGCCCGGTGGCCGTGCCGTGGCCGTGCCGTGGCCGTGCCCGGTGGCTGTGCCGTGGCCGTGCCCGGTGGCCGTGCCCGGTGGCCGTGCCCTGTGGCCGTGCCCAACGGAGCCCTGGCCGTGTTTGTGCCCACCTTCTGCCAGCGCAAAGATGACGGCGGCATTGAAGGTGTCCCCAGCCCCCAGGGTGTCCACCAGGCGCTCGGGGGGGAAGGCGTCCGAGTGCACCAGCTGCCCGTCGGGCCCCATGGCGTCAGCCCCCTCCTCAGCCCAAGCGCAGATCAGCGTGGCCCTGGGGGGGTGGGAGGTGGGTCTGACGCACACCGAGTGCCCCCCCGGCCCCTCTGTGCCCCCCCGGCCCCTCTCAGGTACCCCCCTACCCTGGCTGGATGCGCCCCCGCAGCCCCTTCACCGCCTCGGGGGCCGAGAGGTACCCGAAGTGCTGGGCCAGGTCCTTGCTGATGAACACCTGGGGGAGAAGGGCTGGGGCGGGGGGCAGCCCCCGGGGCCCCCAGCCAGGTGCGATTAGACCTGGGCCGTGGTGGAGCCCCCAGAGCCCGCCTGCCCGCACTGACCACACCCCGACCACACCCTCCGACCCCAACTGCGGTCCCCGGAGCCCGCCTGCCCCCCTAGATCCGAACCCCCACCCCTGCACCCCCCGAGGCCTGACCCCCGGACCGGGACTTGGGCCGCGCCCCCCGCAGATCTGACCGCTCCCGTCCGGACCTCGCCCCCGCCACGCCTTTGGCCGTGGCCAGGACAGGCGGTCAGGACAGGTGATCGGACAGGTGATCGGACAGGTGATCGGACAGGTGATCGGACAGGCGATCCCGCCCCACCGCCCCGGCCCCACTCCGCACCACGTGTCCCCGCCCCATCAGCGGCAGCAGCTCCTCCCGCGGCTTCTCCACCTCCACCGAGATCTGGACCCGCCGCCCCGGCGCCGCCGCCCGGTTGTGCCGCTCCACCCGCTCCAGCATCGCGCTCTGCTCCACCGCGTTCCGGGCCTGCGGACACGAGCACGGCGCCGGCATCACCGGGGGATCGCCAATCCCGGGAGGCCCCTCGGCCCCGGGGGTGCTCTCCCGTTGGGGGTGTCCCCCAGACCGAGGGATTCCCTCCGGCCCCGGGCTCACCTACAGCCCGAGAGATTTTCCCCGGCGCCGGGGATGCCCCAGATCCCAGAACCCCCCGAGCCCCGGGCTCACCTCGAAGTGGATCCACTTGTACTGGGAAAGGTCGACCCGCTGGAAGTCGCGGGCTGTCACGTCAGGCAGGTTGCTGTGGGACGGAGGCCAGGTGGGAGATGGGGGACCCTCCGCCTGGCACGTGGCCGGGGCGAAGGGCAGCTCCGGGGCCCGTGGAGGGCCCCACGCCACCGGGACAGAGGTCCCGGAGGAGGCGCTGCCCGAGTGAATCATTAATGGTGGCGCCCGGGCCCCTGAGCGGGATTGGAAGGGCAGCGCCGCGGTGGCCCGGGGGTCAGCCATGCCTCACAGCCCCTGACCCCCCGGCACGGCCGAGGGAGCCGGGATGTCCCCGGGGGTGGGGACAGCGGTGGCTGTGCGGAGACACCGGCACCGCTCCCCGGGGGTGCCGGGGCTGCGGGGACCAGCGGCGGTGACAGCGGCTGCGGGATTGCGGCCAGCCGCCCCAGCTGGTCCCCCCGGCAGGCAGCGGGAGGGACCCTCGGAACCGGGCTGGCCCAGCCCGGGGCTGCGGCCCTTACGTGTCGTGCAGGACGATGGTGCGGGAGCCGCTGCTGGCGTTGACGAGGCAGCAGGCGCAGGGCACATCTCCGCGGGGCTGCCAGGCCACGTGCGCCGTGTCCACCCCCCGGCGCTGGAAATCCGCCGCGATGAAGCTTTGGGGGGCAGAGAGCGGGATGAGGGGCGCCACGGGAGCGCCGGGCGCTGCTGCTGGAGGCGGCGGCGGCGGCGGGCGGGCAACCGGGGAACCGGGGAAGGCCGGCGGCAGCAACGCGGAGCGGTCCCTGAAGTGTCAGGGCGGGGGGCCCGCTGCCCCGCCACCGGGGGACTCCCCGCACCCCACTTACTCAGCGGCGGGCCCGGGGGCCAGCGAGCCCATGAAGGCGCAGGGGGCTCCCAGCAGCGACAGCACCGTGCAGGAGTTGGAGGCGTTCCCGCCCCGCTGCCACCGCTGCGACAGGCACCTGCGGGGGGCGAGAGGTGGCGGTGGGCGCAGGGTGGCTCCGGGGGACACCGGAGGAGCCCCTCCCGGTGCCGGTACCTGGTGTCGGAATCCTCGGCTGGGAAAGTCTCCACGACGCTGATGATGTCCAGGCACACCAGCCCCACGCACATGATCCGCCGCTTCCCCGCGGCGCCGCCCGCCTCTGCCGCCATCCCGGGCCGCTGCGGTGCCGGACCGGGACCGGGACCGGGACCGGGACCAAGAACGGGACCGGGACCGGGACCGGGACAGGGACAGAACCGCACCGGGCACAGGCAAAGATGTGGCCCCGCCCCCTCGCGCCCCCACCAATCAGCGCCCGCCGCTGAGCCGGGCCCTCGGGGGGCGTGGTCATGCGGGGCCGCCCGGGCCACGCCCCCCCAACGCCGCAGGGCGCGGGAACGGCGGGACGGGGACAGACGGACAGACAGGGACAGACAGACAGACAGGGACAGACAGGGACAGACAGACAGACAGACAGACAGGGACAGACAGGGACAGACAGGGACAGACAGACAGACAGGGACAGACAGGGACAGACAGGGACAGACAGGGACAGACAGACAGACAGGGACAGACAGGGACAGACAGGGACAGACAGGGACAGACAGACAGACAGGGACAGACAGGGACAGACAGGGACAGACAGGGACAGACAGACAGACAGACAGACAGGGACAGACAGGGACAGACAGGGACAGACAGACAGACAGGGACAGACAGGGACAGACAGGGACAGACAGGGACAGACAGACAGACAGGGACAGACAGGGACAGACAGGGACAGACAGGGACAGACAGACAGACAGACAGACAGGGACAGACAGGGACAGACAGGGACAGACAGACAGACAGGGACAGACAGGGACAGACAGGGACAGACAGGGACAGACAGACAGACAGGGACAGACGGACAAACAGGGACAGACAGGGACAGACAGACAGACAGGGACAGACAGAGACAGACAGAGATAGACAGGGACAGACAGACAGGGACAGACGGACAGACAGACAGACAGGGACAGACAGACAGACAGGGACAGACAGAGACAGACAGAGATAGACAGGGACAGACAGACAGGGACAGACGGACAGACAGACAGACAGGGACAGACAGGGACAGACGGACAGACAGAGATAGACAGGGACAGACAGACAGGGACAGACAGACAGGGACAGACAGGGACAGACAGACAGACAGGGACAGACAGAGACAGACAGAGATAGACAGGGACAGACAGACAGGGACAGACGGACAGACAGACAGACAGGGACAGACAGGGACAGACGGACAGACAGAGATAGACAGGGACAGACAGACAGGGACAGACAGACAGGGACAGACAGGGACAGATGGACAGACAGACAGGGACAGACAGGGACAGACAGACAGACAGGGACAGACAGGGACAGACAGGGACAGACAGGGACAGTCAGGGACAGACAGACGGACAGACAGGGACAGACGGACAGGGACAGACAGGGACAGACAGAGACAGACAGGGACAGACAGACAGGGACAGACAGACAGAGACAGACGGACAGACAGGGACAGACGGACAGGGACAGACAGGGACAGACAGGGACAGACAGACAGACAGAGACAGACGGACAGACAGGGACAGACGGACAGGGACAGACAGGGACAGACAGGGACAGACAGACAGGGACAGACAGACGGACAGGGACAGACAGAGACAGACAGGGACAGACAGAGAGACAGGGACAGACGGACAGACAGGGACACAGGGACATGGACAGACAGGGGCAGACGGACATGGAAACACAGGGACAGACAGAGACACAGGGACATGGACACATGGACATGGACACACGGACACGGACACACGGGGACACACAGGGACGGACGGGGACAGACGGACATGGACAGACAGCCATGGACACACAGGGACACACAGGGACACACGGACATGGACACACGGACAAGGACACAGGGCCAGGGACACATGGCCAGACACACATGGACACAGGGGCAGCTCCGGGCTGAGCCCCCCGGAGGGCGGAGCTGCCGCCCCTCCGCACAGCCCGAGCCCCCCGAGCTGTGTCCCCCCCGGGCCGGGGACACCCGGGGACAGCAGCGGCGGCGGCGGGGGCTCCGGGCTTCCTGCACCCAGCCTGGGAGTGGGAAAGCGCCCAGAGCGCCCCCGGAGCCACCAGCTCGGGCTGTTAACTCGTTATTTCATTAATGACCCGTGATTATTTTAATGACTGAGGCTGCAGCGGGTCCCTCAGCCGGGCCCGAGCCGCTGAGGGAGCTGCTCTCGCTGACCGGGGAGGGTGGGCGCTGCAGCTGCGGGGGGCTTCGGCCCCAGCTCGGGCGGGGCTGCTCCGGGATGCTCAGACAGGGAAATTCCCTTTGGTGAGCCAGCTGTGAGCCCCTTCAGTCCCTCCCCGCTCCAAACACCCACCTGGGTGAGCTCACCTGGATCTTTGGGGCGAGGAGGGGCCAAAAGCCAGCGCTAAAACTCCCGGAGCAGGTTCAGTGTCAGCGATCAGGATCCGGGACTGAACCGCTCCGAACCCCTCAGCCTGCCTGCCTGCTGTGTTTTGTACATTCCGGAAAATTCCTGCCGTGGTTCGAGCAGCCTGAGGGGAAATTGGGGCTCCGGGGGTCTCAGTGCGGGGCACTGAGGGCACCCTCCAAGGGGCACGCGAGGGTGTCCTGGGTTCCAATGTAAAATTGTGCCCAGGGTCTGTATTCTATCCCCATGAGCCCTTGGAGCCAAGGTGGGGCGGTGTTTTCCTTATCTTCTGTTAACGAGCCCAACAATGCCACGTGACTCATAGATAACTTCCTCCGGGAGTTATCTCTGGTTAATGGGCCATCAAGGACCCACTGCAGGACTCATGGAGTGAGATCATCCCATTGGGAGATGCTCCGCCCAGGGGGAGGAGCCAAGCATTCCCACCTGGATAGAATCCAGGGTTTGAGACATCACAGGGAGCTTTTATCCACTGGACTCCCAGAGGAGACAAGAGCTACCAGACGGAATCACTGCTTTGATAAGAACATCTCATCTGGTTCCACTGGATTCCTGGAGGAAAACTGGACCCTTCTCACCATCCCTGGACCCTTCTCACCACCCCTGGACCCTTCTCACCACCCCTGGACCCTTCTCACCATCCCTGCACCCTTCTCACCATCCCTGCACCCTTCTCACCATCCCTGCACCCTTCTCACCATCCCTGCACCCTTCTCACCATCCCTGGACCCTTCTCACCCTCACTGGACCCTTCTCACCATCACTGAACCCTTCTCACCACCACTGGGCCCTTCTCACCATCCCTGGACCCTTCTCACCATCACTGAACCCTTCTCACCACCACTGGGCCCTTCTCTCTCAGGATCATCTCTGCTCCACCAGAACCACATCTGCCACTCCAGGAGGACTCACTGTGGGCTGCTTCAAACACCTGACCAACAGGTGTCAGGTTGTATTGTTCCATTTATTTTATTTTACATTTTTTTTCCCTCTCTTCTCCTATTAAATTGTATCTCTGACTGGGAGTCTCACTGGTTTTGCTTTCAAACCAGCACAGAGGGTTTGGAGCCTCACCTGGCCTGGGGGCACCTGGGCTCCCCCCGGCAGGAGCACGGGGGGCCGGAGCTGAAGGGGTTTTTACTGTTTTTGGTACAACCAGCACAGCGAGGGGACGCTCTTGGCCGAAGCTGTGCAGTTTGGGGGCACCAGGGGTGGTTTGAGGCTTCACCCCCCCGGCAGGGAGAGGAGAGGCGGGTGGCAGAGCTGTGGAGTGGAACCGTTCCCTGCTGCTGTGCCAGGGCAGCAAACCGGGCACAGGCGATGCCCCCGGCTGTGGGCAGAGCACAGCAACTCCCCAAGAACAACCACGATTTCCCCTCCTTCTGAAACAAGCCCTCCAATGTCACCTGCACCTTTGCTGTCCCCTCGCCTGACAGGAATTCACAGGAAAATCTGCTTTTGGGAGCACACAGAGAATAACCACCCTCCCCAGCACGGGGATCTGGCACAGACACAGAAACCAAGCAGAATTCCAGCTGGCACCTGCCCTCTGGGGATCCTGCTCCTGGTTGATATTTTATCCCCGGCCCCTCCGCCCTCTGCCTATGCCCTGACTGCTAACTCAGATTCTGGAGGGCTTTGGGCTCGGGTTATATCAGGAAAGGGGAAGAGACCCAAAGAGGCTCCTTACCTAGGATTGTTCCAAGGCTTTATTCTTGAAGGGATTCCAGGGGCAAGAGAGAGCCAAGGAGGTAAAAGAGCACGAGGTAAAGAGAACGAACAAGGAAGAACAGGGGTTTATGTAGACCCTCTGTCCCAGGATAGATAACTGGGCACGGAGCCAATTGGTCAGAGATAGCAGGGGAAGGTAGGGTCACATCACACAGTTACAGCTTTGGGGCTCCTTTTGGGGTAAACCATCCCCAGAGGGATACAACACCTGGTGTGGTGTCAGAAATGCACATTTTGGAGTTGGCTTTTGGCAAATATCCAGATGAATGTCATGCATATGGTATGAGAAGGTTGTGCTGTATTTCCTTTTATTTGTGGGATTTAAAAATGTAACGGAGGTGTATTTTCAGGTTGTAGCAAAGAAGAGATGGGGGCTGTTTGGGTTTTTTTTAACTCCTCAACTAGATAAAAGACAGAAGGGACGTCTGGCTCTGTCACGGGCCACAGCCAGCGTTTAACGCCTGGGGATGCCCCCGAGGCGCTTCAGGGGTTTCTTTGGCAGCTGCTGAGGAGGCAGAGGGTGCCCCGGAGGCAGAGGGTGCTCAGGAGGCAGAGGGTGCCCCGGAGGCAGAGGGTGCTCAGGCAGCAGAGGGTGCCCCAGAGGCAGAGGGTGCTCAGGAGGCAGAGGGTGCTCAGGAGGCAGAGGGTGCCCCGGAGGCAGAGGGTGCCCAGGAGGCAGAGGGTGCTGAGGAGGCAGAGGGTGCCCCGGAGGCAGAGGGTGCCCCAGAGGCAGAGGGTGCTCAGGAGGCAGAGGGTGCTCAGGAGGCAGAGGGTGCCCCGGAGGCAGAGGGTGCTCAGGAGGCAGAGGGTGCTCAGGAGGCAGAGGGTGCCCCGGAGGCAGAGGGTGCTCAGGAGGCAGAGGGTGCCCAGGAGGCAGAGGGTGCCCCGGAGGCAGAGGGTGCCCAGGCAGCAGAGGGTGCTCAGGAGGCAGAGGGTGCCCCAGAGGCAGAGGGTGCTCAGGAGGCAGAGGGTGCTCAGGAGGCTGAGGGTGCCCCGGAGGCAGAGGGTGCCCCGGAGGCAGAGGGTGCTCAGGAGGCAGAGGGTGCCCCGGAGGCAGAGGGTGCCCAGGAGGCAGAGGGTGCTCAGGAGGCAGAGGGTGCTCAGGAGGCAGAGGGTGCCCCGGAGGCAGAGGGTGCCCAGGAGGCAGAGGGTGCTCAGGAGGCAGAGGGTGCCCAGGAGGCAGAGGGTGCTCATGAGGCAGAGGGTGCTCATGAGGCAGAGGGTGCCCGGGGGGCAGAGGGTGCTCAGGAGGCTGAGGGTGCCCCGGAGGCTGAGGGTGCTCAGGAGGCAGAGGGTGCTCAGGAGGCAGAGGGTGCTCAGGAGGCTGAGGGTGCCCCGGAGGCTGAGGGTGCTCAGGAGGCAGAGGGTGCTCAGGAGGCAGAGGGTGCCCAGGCAGCAGAGGGTGCCCAGGAGGCAGAGGGTGCTCAGGAGGCTGAGGGTGCCCCGGAGGCTGAGGGTGCCCAGGAGGCAGAGGGTGCTCAGAAGGCAGAGGGTGCTCAGGAGGCAGAGGGTGCCCCGGAGGCAGAGGGTGCTCAGGAGGCAGAGGGTGCTCAGGCGGCAGAGGGTGCTCAGGGGGCAGAGGGTGCTCAGAAGGCAGAGGGTGCTCAGGAGGCAGAGGGTGCCCAGAAGGCAGAGGGTGCTCAGGAGGCAGAGGGTGCTCAGGCAGCAGAGGGTGCTCAGGAGGCTGAGGGTGCCCCGGAGGCTGAGGGTGCTCAGGAGGCAGAGGGTGCTCAGGAGGCAGAGGGTGCTCAGGCAGCAGAGGGTGCCCAGGAGGCAGAGGGTGCTCAGGCAGCAGAGGGTGCTCAGGCAGCAGAGGGTGCCCCGGAGGCTGAGGGTGCTCAGGAGGCAGAGGGTGCCCCGAGGCAGAGGGTGCTCAGGAGGCAGAGGGTGCTCAGGCAGCAGAGGGTGCCCAGGAGGCAGAGGGTGCCCAGGAGGCAGAGGGTGCTCAGGAGGCTGAGGGTGCTCAGGAGGTTGAGGGTGCCCAGGAGGCAGAGGGTGCTCAGGCAGCAGAGGGTGCTCAGGAGGCAGAGGGTGCTCAGGAGGCAGAGGGTGCCCCAGAGGCAGAGGGTGCCCCAGAGGCAGAGGGTGCTCAGGAGGCAGAGGGTGCTCAGGAGGCAGAGGGTGCCCAGGAGGCAGAGGGTGCCCCAGAGGCAGAGGGTGCTCAGGAGGCAGAGGGTGCCCAGGAGGCTGAGGGTGCCCAGGCAGCGAGCCCGGAGCTCAGGCACGGGAGGAGGGGGGGATGGCAGCCCCGGGTGGTGCACACGGGGTCCCCTCAGGGAGAGGAACCCGGGGGGGGCTGCACCCAGAGGGGCCCCGTCCCCCACCTGGGCTCTTTGCACCTGCCTGGACTGGGCTGCTGAGGTGCAATCCTACCTGTGAAAAGCCACCTTTCACCTTTTTATGTTAATCGATAAGTTGAATAAAATAAAATAAAATAAAATAAAATAAAATAAAATAAAATAAAATAAAATATAAAATAAAATAAAATAAAATAAAATAAAATATAAAATAAAATAAAATAAAATAAAATAAAATAAAATAAAATAAAATAAAAATAGACAATAAGGAGACAAAAGAGATAACTTCTCAGCTGAGGGTGCAAAGCAACACACCCCCCATTCTAAATTCCTTGGTATTTAAAAGTCTTGGTGTTACATATTTCAATAAGGTAATACATAATTCAAATATTCATTTTGGTTTCAAGACCCCCCCCTAAGCATACAAGTTATCTGTGAGACTCCACAAAGTCCAGATGTATGTTGGAAATCTGTCTTCTGAAGATTCAAACCCTCAAAGATTTTATTGTTCCTTATCAGAAATCTTTAGTTCGGGAATTCCAGACGTCCCTTCTGTCTTTTATCTAGTTGAGGAGTTAAAAAAACCCCAAAACAACCCCCATCTCCTCTTTGCTACAACCTGAAAATACACCTCCGTTACATTTTTAAATCCCACAAATAAAAGGAAATACAGCACAACCTTCTCACACCATATGCATGACATTCATCTGGATATTTGCCAAAAGCCAACTCCAAAATGTGCATTTCTGACACCAGACCAGGAGCAGGATCCCCAGAGGGCAGGTGCCAGCTGGAATTCTGCTTGGTTTCTGTGTCTGTGCAAGATCCCCGTGCTGGGGAGGGTGGTTATTCTCTGTGTGCTCCCAAAAGCAGATTTTCCTGTGAATTCCTGTCAGGCGAGGGGACAGCAAAGGTGCAGGTGACATTGGAGGGCTTGTTTCAGAAGGAGGGAAATCGGGGTTGTTCCTGGGGAGCTGCTGTGCTCTGCCCACAGCCGGGGGCATCGCCTGTGCCCGGTTTGCTGCAACAAAGCAACAGGAAACGGTTCCAATTTTAAAATTCATGTTATTTATATTATTAACTTGGGTGTTGTAAATGCAGGTTGTGGAGTTGGCTTTTGGCATGCAGGGAGATGATTGCTTTATGTATAACACGGGAAGGTTGTGTTGTGTGCTCTTTTATTAACAGAATTTGAAAGATGCCTTAAATGAATATTCCTAGATTGTAACAAAGTAGAGATTTGTTGTTGTTGTTGTTTCGGTTTGGTTTTTTATTTGTTTGTTTTTTGGCTGTTTGTTTGTTTGTTTTTGTTTTTGTTTGGTTTTTTGTTTTTGCATTTGTTTTTGTGTTTGTTTGGGTTTTTTTGTAACTCCTCAACTAGGTAAAAGACAGAAGGGACCTTTTGAGGGTTTGAATCTTCAGAAGACAGATTTACAACATCCATCCAGACTCTGTGGAGTCCCACAGAAAAACTGTCTGCTTAGGGGGGGTCTTGAAACCAAAAAGAATATTTGAATCATGTATTAGCTGATTTAAATATGTTTTTGGTATGTAGAGTAGTATGGTAATGTAGTAGTTCTCATAGGCTGTATGTAAATCCTGTATGTTTTGTACCCTGTACTGGTTCATTGATGCTGACCAGAATATTCAGCTGTCCTGGGTTGTGGAGCTGGGTTTTGTGTATTCTATTTACATCTGTTTTGAGGCCTGATGACCCACCTTGATAGGCCATTGTTACCTTCCCCAGCCTGTGCGGTGCATTTGCATTTCTATACATCTCATGCCCTGGCGGTGGGGGGTGGGGGGGAGGGGAGGTGGCCGGGTAGGGTCGGTGCTGCTCGGTTGCAGGAGCGGGGTGCGCGGCGCTTCCTTCGCGGTGGTGTGGGAAGAGCTTCTTTGTCTCCTGTGCTGGCCATCCTGTCTCCCTCCTGGCCGTCCCTGAACCGGTTTCTTCGCAGAATCATCTCTGCTCCGACAGGATCACGTCTGCCACTCCAGAAGTGTTTGGACTGTTTACGTTTGGACTGTTATCAACATCCTGAATCACAGGGTCAGATTGAAACTCTGACTTTGTCAGGGTTTTCTTCTAAAATTATTGTTTATTTGTTTATTTGTTTGTTTGGTTGGGTGGTTTTGTTTCCTATCATATTTGTATTGTTAAACCTCCTAGTAAAGAACTGTTATTCCTATTCCCAACATCTTCGCCTGAGAGCCCTTGATTGCAAAATTATAATTCGTCGGGGTGCGAGGGGTTGGTATTCTCCATCCTAGGGGAACCTCAGTTTCCCTGGCAGATACCTGTCTTTCCAAACCAAGACAGATTTTGGCGCCCAAGGGTGGGGCACGAGGGCATTGAGAGAGAGGAATAACAGTTCTTGGGTATTAGATAAAAGCCCACTGGCCAGAATAATGTGGTCTAGCTTTCCCTGGTTTGGGTGGCACGTGGTGGTGGCTGTATTTCTGCCATTTGCTACTCCTTATGTTAATATGGGTCCTATGACTAAGGCTACTGTGGCTGGCATTCAGTTTGTTTTGTGGATTAATAAGGTGAGAAATTCATGGATTTTTAACTTCCTCTGGAAAGCAAGCACATGGATTCATAGCTATCATAGGCTAACTCTGTGCTTCTGGGGTTACTTTAACAATGGTACCTATTGTAAGGAAATGGCACCGGGGGAAATTTTCTCCCAGCCCTTCACACAGCTTTTTGGGTCCACCCCACCAGTTTTTGAAGGGTTGAAATCTCTGAGTGCTAATGATATCATACAGTGGCTGGTGTTGCTGGTATGCCTGTTCTGTTTGGCATTCAGAGATAAGGGGAAATTGGCCTGGGTAAGCACCTTAATAAGTACCCCAGAAAATAAGAATGCAGCCCAAGAGCCCGCTCCTGCCCCACAGCCTGCCTCAGAGATAAACCACCCGGTTTGGGTGGGGGCTCTGATTAAGGAGATGCAAGAAAAGATGAGCCAGATGCTGAGGGAGTACATCTCCCCAGCTAGTGGGAAATCCTTCCCCTGCCCTGACAAAAGAGAGCCTGATGGTGCAGCAATGAAACCCACAGAGATTACAACTGCTCAGGTCCCAGCTGAACCACAGGGGCAGTCACAGCCAGCGGCAGTTGCCCCTGTGGAAACAAAGAAATCTAAGGTGAAAACTGCAAACCCAGACAATAAGAAAGGAGGGCCCTCACAACCTGCAGGGGAATCACATGTTCAGATCATCACCGAGTCCCTGTCGTACGAAAGTCTCCGTAACCTGCAAAAAGATATTGTACGGCGGGGGCGTGAGGCTTACACAGCCTGGCTACTTCGGGTTTGGGACCTCATGGGTACTGGTGTGCAATTGGACAGTGGTGAGGCAAGGAATTTGGGACCCTTGACCCAGGACTCAGGTATAAATCAGGTATTTGTAAGAGAGCCAGGACCCCTTTCCCTTTGGGAGCGGCTTTTAATGAGTGTGAGAGAGAGATTTATCCACAAAGAAAGAATGCAGGAGCACCACCATAGAATGCGCTAGAAAACTCTAGAGGAAGGGATCCAACAGCTGAGGGAAGTGGCGGTGCTGGAGGTACTTTTTGGGAGGAGTGGACAGCATGATAATGACCCTGACAAGGTTAAATGCACAGGGCAGATGTTGTGGAATCTGGCAAATCTAGGGCCATCTCAGTACACCACCTTTATTGCAACAATTAATGCTGAGGACAATCGAGAGACAGTGGGGTCTGTTGCCAATAAGCTTAGGAATTATGAAAGTATGATCAATGGCCCGATGCAGGCTCATATCTCTGCCGTGGTTAAAGAACTCAAAGAAGAGATAAGGGGGGTGAGGGAGGAGATGAGGACAAACAGTTCCAATGTGGCACCAGTGCGAGTCACAGGCCCCAGAGTTAGAGCCCAACGACCCCCAGCTCGAGAGAGAGGGTACACCCCAAGAGCTGACCTGTGGTTTTATCTGCGTGACCATGGGGAAGACATGGGAATGTGGGATGGGAAACCCACTTCTGTCCTGGCAGCACGGGTGCGTGAGCTCAAGGAGAGGAACACTCACCAAGGGGGTTCCACAAAAATGAAAGTAGCCTCAGCCTCCTATAACCAAGCTGCCAATGCTGTGTTGAATCCCCTTGAAGGAACCTCTAGTATGTATGCTCAGGGAGGGGATAACCAGTGCTAGAGGGGCCCTGCCTCTAGCCAGGTAGAGGAAAGGGATAATCGGATCTATTGGACTGTGTGGATCCGATGGCCTGGCACATCTGACCCACAAAAATACACGGCTTTGGTTGACACTGGTGCCCAATGTACCCTGATGCCATCAGGGTATGTAGGAACAGAACCCATTTCTATTTCTGGAGTGACAGGAGGGTCCCAGCAGCTGACTGTAGTGGAAGCCGAAGTGAGTTTAACTGGGAATGGGTGGCAGAAACACCCCATTGTGACTGGCCCAGAGGCCCCGTACATCCTCGGCATAGACTATCTCAGAAATGGATATTTCAAAGACCCAAAAGGATATCGTTGGGCTTTTGGAGTAGCTGCTGTAGAGACGGAAGAGATCAAACAACTGAATACCTTGCCTGGTCTCTCAGATGACCCTTCTGCTGTGGGACTGCTAAGAGTTGAAGAACAACAGGTACCAATTGCCACAGCAACAGTGCACCGTCGGCAATACCGCACTGACAGAGACTCTGTGACCCCGATCCATGAGATGATTCGTAAACTGGAGAGCCAAGGGGTGGTCAGTAAGGCTCATTCACCTTTTAACAGCCCCATCTGGCCTGTGCGTAAGCCCAGTGGGGAATGGAGACTGACTGTAGATTATCGTGGTCTGAATGAGGTCACGCCACCACTGAGCGCTGCTGTGCCAGACATGTTGGAGTTGCAGTATGAGCTGGAGTCCAAGGCAGCAAAGTGGTACGCGACCATCGACATTGCCAATGCCTTCTTCTCCATTCCTGTGGCAGCAGAGTGCAGACCCCAGTTTGCTTTCACCTGGAGGGGTGTGCAGTACACCTGGAATCGACTGCCCCAGGGGTGGAAGCATAGTCCCACCATCTGCCATGGACTGATCCAGGCTGCACTGGAAAAGGGTGAGGCTCCGGACCATCTACAGTACATAGATGACATCATTGTGTGGGGGAACACGGCAATGGAAGTCTTTGAGAAAGGAGAGAAGATCATCCAAATTCTCCTGGAAGCCGGTTTTGCCATCAAGAAGAGCAAAGTCAAGGGACCTGCCCAAGAGATCCAGTTCCTGGGAGTGAAGTGGCAAGATGGACGGCGTCAGATTCCCACTGAGGTCATCAATAAGATCACCGCCATGTCCCCACCAACCAACAAGAAGGAAACACAAGCTTTCCTAGGGGCCATTGGCTTTTGGAGGATGCACATCCCTGAGTACAGTCAGATTGTGAGCCCTCTCTACCTGGTTACCCGCAAGAAGAACGATTTCCACTGGGGCCCAGAACAGCAACACGCCTTTGCCCAGATCAAGCAGGAAATCGCACATGCAGTAGCCCTTGGCCCAGTCAGGACAGGACCAGAGGTAAAGAACGTGCTCTACTCTGCAGCCGGGAGCCATGGTCTGTCCTGGAGCCTGTGGCAGAAGGTGCCAGGTGAGACTCGAGGCCGGCCACTGGGATTCTGGAGCCGAAGCTACAGAGGGTCTGAAGCCAACTACACTCCCACAGAGAAGGAGATCTTGGCCGCCTACGAAGGAGTTCAAGCCGCCTCAGAGGTGATTGGCACTGAAGCACAACTCCTCCTGGCACCCCGACTACCGGTGCTGGGGTGGATGTTTAAAGGAAAGGTTCCCTCCACCCACCATGCCACCGATGCTACATGGAGCAAATGGATCGCCCTCATCACTCAGCGCGCCCGTATTGGTAACCCGAATCGCCCTGGGATTTTGGAAGTAATCACCAACTGGCCAGAAGCTGAGAACTTCAGTCTCACTGACGAAGAAGAACAAGAGCAAGTAACCCGGGCTGAAGAAGCTCCACCATACAACCAACTGCCAGCAGAAGAAACACGCTACGCTCTTTTCACTGATGGTTCCTGTCGCATCGTAGGGATGAACCGGAAGTGGAAAGCAGCCGTATGGAGCCCCACACGACAAGTTGCACACGCCACTGAAGGAGAAGGTGGGTCAAGCCAGCTTGCTGAACTCAAAGCTGTTCAATTGGCCCTGGACATTGCTGAAAGAGAGAAGTGGCCGAAGCTCTACCTCTACACTGATTCGTGGATGGTGGCTAATGCTCTGTGGGGCTGGCTGGAAAGGTGGAAAAAAGCCAACTGGCAGCGTAGGGGAAAACCAATCTGGGCTGCTGATGAGTGGAAGGACATTGCCATCAGGGTAGGGAAACTACCTGTGAAAGTCCGTCATGTGGATGCCCATGTCCCCAAGAGTCGGGCTAATGAGGAGCACCGGAACAACGAGCAAGTAGATCAAGCTGCGAGGATAAAGGTATCCAAGGTAGACTTGGATTGGCAACACAAGGGAGAGTTGTTCCTAGCTCGGTGGGCCCATGATGCTTCAGGTCATCAGGGCAGAGATGCCACCTATAAGTGGGCACGAGACCGAGGGGTGGATCTAACCATGAACAGTATTTCACAGGTTATCCACGACTGTGAGACGTGTGCTGCCATCAAGCAGGCCAAGCGGGTGAAGCCCCTCTGGTACGGTGGACGGTGGTCCAAGTACAAGTATGGGGAGGCCTGGCAGATTGATTACATCACACTGCCCCAAACCCGCCAAGGCAAGCGCTACATGCTGACCATGGTGGAAGCCACCACTGGGTGGCTGGAGACCTATCCTGTGCCTCATGCCACCGCCCGGAACACCATCCTGGGCCTGGAAAAACAAGTCCTGTGGAGACATGGCACCCCTGAGAGAATTGAGTCGGACAACGGGACTCATTTCAAGAACAGCCTCATAAACACCTGGGCTAAGGAACACGGCATTGAATGGATATATCACATCCCTTATCATGCACCAGCTGCCGGGAAAGTTGAACGGTGCAATGGACTGCTTAAGACCACCCTGAAAGCACTTGGCGGGGGGACCTTCAGAAATTGGGAAGTGAACTTAGCAAAGGCCACCTGGATGGTCAACACCCGAGGGTCTATTAATCGAGCTGGTCCTGCCCAGTCTACCCCTTTGCACACAGTGGATGGAGACAAAGTCCCTGTAGTACATATGAGAGGTATCTTAGGAAAGACTGTTTGGGTAAACCCCACCTTGGGCAAAGGTGAACCCACCAGTGGGATTGTTTTTGCTCAAGGACCTGGTAACACTTGGTGGGTGATGCAGAAAGATGGGAAAACCAGTTGTGTACCACAGGAAAACCTAATCCTGAGTGAGAACTGAGTGTGAGGGTTCATTCTGTATAGTGGAGTTTATTAATTTAGGTATGATACAGATGGTAATAGAATAAGGGGTGGAACGTTGTCCTGGGTTGTGGAGCCGGGTTTTGTGTATTCTATTTACATCTGTTTTGGGGCCTGATGACCCACCTTGATAGGCCATTGTTACCTTCCCCAGCCTGTGCGGTGCATTTGCATTTCTATACATCTCATGCCCTGGCGGTGGGGGGTGGGGGGGAGGGGAGGTGGCCGGGTGGGGTCGGTGCTGCTCGGTTGCAGGAGCGGGGTGCGCGGCGCTTCCTTCGCGGTGGTGTGGGAAGAGCTTCTTTGTCTCCTGTGCTCGCCATCCTGTCTCCCTCCTGGCCGTCCCTGAACCGGTTTCTTCGCAGAATCATCTCTGCTCCAACAGGATCACGTCTGCCACTCCAGAAGTGTTTGGACTGTTTACGTTTGGACTGTTATCAACATCCTGAATCACAGGGTCAGATTGAAACTCTGACTTTGTCAGGGTTTTCTTCTAAAATTATTGTTTATTTGTTTATTTGTTTGTTTGGTTGGGTGGTTTTGTTTCCTATCATATTTGTATTGTTAAACCTCCTAGTAAAGAACTGTTATTCCTATTCCCAACATCTTCGCCTGAGAGCCCTTGATTGCAAAATTATAATTCGTCGGGGTGCGAGGGGTTGGTATTCTCCATCCTAGGGGAACCTCAGTTTCCCTGGCAGATACCTGTCTTTCCAAACCAAGACATCAGCATAGAAAGGGATAAAATGTAATGTAACAAGAAACACAGAAGTCCTTAAAACAAAGAATCTGAAAAGTGACGGGGTGCTGATCTTGTTGGTATCAGCACCTCGGCCGAAAAAGCTTTGGTTTTCTGTCTCCTGATGGTCTATTTTATTTTATTTTTTTATTATTTTATTTTATTTTATTATTTTATTTTATTTTATTTTATTTTATTTTATTTTATTTTATTTTACTTTACTTTACTTTACTTTATTTTATTTTATTTTATTTTATTTTATTTTATTTTATTTTATTTTATTTTTATTAAACTTATAAATTTTACCTAAAAGTGAACCGTGTGTTTCACATTGGGGGAACAGTTCAATTTCCTTCCAGGAGGACGATCCACAGAGTCCTCCCCGGGCAGGGAAGGGATCCTGGCGCCTGATGATTTCTGTGGCCCCTTCCTGGAGGAGGGAAGGAAGTCCTGTGGCACTTAAAAAAAAAAAAGAAATCTAAAGCAGAAAATGCTTTTCAAGTTTCAAGTTGCTTTGCAATTCAAAGAATCACCTTTGGGAGGTGCCACAGGAGCCAGGGGCCGGGAGTGGTGGTCACAGGCAGCTCCGGGTGCAGCAGCAGCAGCAGCAGCAGCAGCAGCAGCAGCAGGCTGTGCTCAGCAGCAGCAGCAGCAGCAGCAGCAGCAGCAGCAGCAGCAGCAGCAGCAGGCTGTGCTCAGCAGCAGCAGCAGCAGCAGCAGCAGCAGCAGCAGCAGGCTGTGCTCAGACAGGAGCAGCAGCAGCAGCAGCAGCAGCAGGCTGTGCTCAGCAGCAGCAGCAGCAGCAGGCTGTGCTCAGACAGCAGCAGCAGCAGGCTGTGCTCAGCAGCAGCAGCAGCAGCAGCAGCAGCAGCAGCAGCAGCAGGCTGTGCTCAGACAGCAGCAGCAGCAGCAGCAGCAGCAGGCTGTGCTCAGCAGCAGCAGCAGCAGCAGCAGCAGCAGCAGCAGCAGCAGGCTGTGCTCAGCAGCAGCAGCAGCAGCAGCAGCAGCAGCAGCAGCAGGCTGTGCTCAGACAGGAGCAGCAGCAGCAGCAGCAGCAGCAGGCTGTGCTCAGCAGCAGCAGCAGCAGCAGGCTGTGCTCAGACAGCAGCAGCAGCAGGCTGTGCTCAGCAGCAGCAGCAGCAGCAGCAGCAGCAGCAGCAGCAGCAGCAGGCTGTGCTCAGACAGGAGCAGCAGCAGCAGCAGCAGCAGGCTGTGCTCAGCAGCAGCAGCAGCAGCAGCAGCAGCAGCAGCAGCAGCAGCAGCAGGCTGTGCTCAGACAGGAGCAGCAGCAGCAGCAGCAGCAGGCTGTGCTCAGCAGCAGCAGCAGCAGCAGGCTGTGCTCAGACAGGAGCAGGAGCAGGCTGTGCTCAGCAGCAGCAGCAGCAGCAGCAGCAGCAGCAGCAGCAGCAGCAGGCTGTGCTCAGACAGGAGCAGCAGCAGCAGCAGCAGCAGGCTGTGCTCAGCAGCAGCAGCAGCAGCAGGCTGTGCTCAGACAGGAGCAGGAGCAGGCTGTGCTCAGACAGCAGCAGCAGCAGCAGGCTGTGCTCAGACAGCAGCAGCAGCAGGCTGTGCTCAGCAGCAGCAGCAGCAGCAGCAGCAGCAGGCTGTGCTCAGACAGCAGCAGCAGCAGCAGCAGGAGCAGCAGCAGCAGCAGCAGCAGCAGGCTGTGCTCAGCAGCAGCAGGCTGTGCTCAGCAGCAGCAGGCTGTGCTCAGACAGCAGCAGCAGCAGCTCCAGGGCTGCACAGCAGGCACTGGCAGGGACTGGAAAGGAAGGATCACCTGGAACCCAGCCAGCCTGCCCCTGTGGGATGGTGCAGAGCAGCACCAGCAGTGTGAGCAGGGGCTGCACGCTGCAGGTGACCCCCAGAGCGATGCAGCTGCTGTTCCCTCAGCCAGCCCAGCCCCGTGGCTTTGTCCTGCACGCCCAGGGCCATTCCAGGGGGGCTGTGGGCACCCAGGGGCCGGCAGGGAACCCTGCCAGGCCCACGGAGCAGAGCTGGGGCCTTTGACATGTGCAGGACAGCTGGGAAGAGGGAAATGACTCAACATCTGTCCGGACTCCGGGGCTGCTCTCTGCGGGGGTGAAGCAGGGATGTTCTGGGGAGGGCAGGGTTGTCACACCCACGGGGACAGCGTCCTGGGGGGACTCTGACCCTGGGCCAGGGCAAAGGCCAGACCTGCCAGGGCCTGAGTGGGAGAGGGATGGCTCAGCAGGAGAAGAGAGATGAGGGGAAGAGGCAACTCAGAGCGGTGATGGACTATGGACAGCCAGGAATATTTAATTCTGTCAAGGAGTATTTAATCATTTATACTGCCTCCCCCACCTCCAAAAAAAAAAAAAAAAATCAGAAAGGGCTGCCAGGATTTCTCAGTTTTCAGACTGAGCTTGGAGTCCGAGGGAAGCCTTGGGGCTGCTGCCCTTTGCAGCCGTGCAGGAGGATGCTCTGCTCTGCTCTGCACTGCTCTGCTCTGCTCTGCTCTGCTCTGCTCTGCTCCGTGAGCTGCCAGGCTGCCCTGGGGACGCGTGGCTGGCACTCAGATCACTCCACACCGCAAAAACCCAGCCCAGCCCGGCCTCAGGTGGCTCTCCTGACACCTCCCTTCCTGAGCCTGTGTGTGGAGTTTCCTCCCCCAGGAGCAGACACCCTCCAAGGGCACTCCTCGGGTATGTCAGGGAAAGAGCCCTGCCCACCTGGTGTGGTGAGCTACAGCAAACTCCGCCTAACAATTGGTTTATTTTTTGCTTGCTTTCGTGTAATTGCTGTGATAGAATTGCTTTGAGAGAGTGCATCACACTGTGCTGTGCAGCGCTAAGCAGTTTTGGCTTTCATACATAATTCTAAGTAAGATCTTCCACCTCACCGTCTGTCATAATAAATAATTAACTTTACACAATAACAGCTGCTTTGTAGCCTGCAGTCCTACGGGACACGGTTACATAAACTGCTGAGAATCTGAGGCTGGGGCTGGCTCCAGCCTCCCTGAGGAGGAGCTGAGGGAGCCGGGGCTCCTCCGCAGCAGAGCCTCCGATAAACCTGCCTGGAGCTCCCCCTCCCGCCCCATTGAAACCAGAACGAGTGTTTGAATCCTGCCTTAGCTGATTGAAATGTGTAACACCGGGACTTTCAAACACCAAGGAATTTACAATGGGCGGGGTGTGCTGCTTTGCGCCCTCAGCTGAGAGCTAGCTCATTCTGCCTCTTTAATTGTCTATTTTAATTCTATTTTATTTTATTTTTCAGCTTACCAATCAATATAAAAAGGCGACAAGCTCATTCTGTCTAATTGTCTATTTTAATTCTATTTTATTTTATTTTTATTCAACTTATCAATTAATATAAAAAGGCAACAAGCTCATTCTGTCTCTTTAATTGTCTATTTTTATTCTATTTTATTTTATTTTTCAACTTATCAATTAATATAAAAAGGCGACAAGCTCATTCTGTCTCTTTGTCTATTTTTATTCTATTTTATTTTATTTTTCAGCTTACCAATCAATATAAAAAGGCAACAAGCTCATTCTGCCTCCTTAATTGTCTATTTTTATTCTATTTTATTTTATTTTTATTCGACTTACCGATCAATATAAAAAGCTGAAGCGTCGTTTTTCACGGTAACTAATCATTGCACCAAGATGAAATTATTTTAAAGCCTGGGGCGTCGGTGGCTCTGTGGTGGGAGAGCTGGGGCTGAGCTGCTGAGGGGAGCTGCTCTGAGCCAGGGGACGGGGGGGATGAGCTGGGCTGGGCTGGGGCAGGCCTGGCACACAGACAGACGGACAGACGGACACAGACGTGCACAGGCAGGGTGGCTCCTTCAGGTGCCTGTTTGTCCTGGTTTGGACAGACAGGGATCTGCCTGGGGTTCCCCTAGAATGGAGAATGCAAACCCCTCATCCCCTCCAAATGATAATTTTACAATCAAGGGCTCTCAGGCAGAGATGTTGGGGATAGGAATAGCAGCTCTTTACTGGGAATATTAACAATACAAATGTGATAGGAAACAAAACTACTCAACCAAACAAGCAAATAAACAAACAAACAATAATTTTGGAAAACCCTGACAGAGTCAGAGCCACAACTTGACTCTGTGATTCAGGGTGTTGAAAGCAGTCCAACAGTGAGTCCCTCTGATGTGGCAGAGGTGATTCTGTTGGAGCAGAGATGATCCTGTAGAAAAGCGGGTCCAGGGGTGGTGAGGAGGGAGTCTGGTGATGGTGAGATGAGGTCTGGTGATGGTGAGGAGGGGTTGGTGATGGTGAGGAGGGGTCTGGTGATGGTGAGGAGGGGATCTGGTGATGGTGAGGAGGGGTTGGTGATGGTGAGGAGGGGTTGGTGATGGTGAGGAGGGGTCTGGTGTTGGTGAGATGGGGTCTGGTGATGGTGAGGAGGGGTTGGTGATGGTGAGGAGGGGTTGGTGATGGTGAGGAGGGGTCTGGTGTTGGTGAGATGGGGTCTGGTGATGGTGAGGAGGGGTTGGTGATGGTGAGGAGGGGTCTGGTGATGGTGAGATGGAGTCTGGTGATGGTGAGATGGAGTCTGGTGATGGTGAGATGAGGTCTGCTCTTCCTCCCAGGAAATCGGGTGGAAAACCAGCAGCTCTCCTGTCTCTGTGTCTCCGTTTATCCAGACAGCAAAACTGCCTGCCCCCACTGCCAGGGGATGAGATGGATCTCACCATGGGGCGATGGAAATGCAGATGCAGCTCTGGGGGGGAGGTACAGCCTGGGAAGGTGCTCATGGCCCATTAGATGAGGCGTCAAGCCTCCAAACAAATAAAAATAGAATACACAAAACCCGGCCCCACCACCCAGGACACTGTTCCAGGGGGAGGGGTCCCTGCCAGGCAGGGGCTGGGACGGGCCGAGCTCTGAGCTCCTGCCCACCCCGAATCCTTCTGCCAGCCCCTGGAATCCCCGGGGGTCCCTCTGTGGGGTCCCTCTGGTCAGGCACCGGGTGCTGTGGTTGGTCTGTGCCAGTAAATCCCGGGGATGTGTGAGAGCCCAGCGCCAAAGCTCCCCCTAAAGCTCCCCCTAAAGCTCCCCCTGATGGAATCCCTGTGGGGCTGCCCGGGCTCCTTCATCTCAGTTCAGAGCTGGGGAGGTGTCTTGGGTTGTAGAACCAAAAATGTGAATTCTATTTCAGTGTTGAAAGCAGCTGGGGAGATGTTCTTCTTTATCTCCTGTAACTCTGGGGGGAGAGGGACGGGTGCCTTCTGATAAGGGGCCAGCTGATAAACCAGGTGGGGCAGTGTTTGTTATCTCTGTCACCCCTGTCCTCCCTCCAGGGGGGTATTTTCTGCTGATGGGCCATTCAGACACCCCTAAAAGCACAGATCCCCAAAACAGACCATCCACATGACATCATCCCAGGGTGAGATGCTGCATCCAGTGAGAGGAGCCAACCATTCCCACCTGGATAAAACTGAGACTCAGGAACAGAAAGGATCCAGCTTCACCCGATTCCTGGAGGAAGACTGAACCCTTCTCACCACCCCTGGACCCTTCTCACCATCCCTGGACCCTTCTCACCACCCCTGGGCCCTTTTCTCTCAGGATCATCTCTGCCCCACCAGAACCACCTCTGCCACTCCAGGAGGACTCACTGTGGCTGCTCCCAACACTCTGACCAACAGGGTGTCAGGTTGTAGCTCTGACTCTGTCAGGGTTTCTACGATTGTTGTTTGTTTGTTTGCTGGTTTGGTTGGGTGGTTTTGTTTTTCTACTCCATTTGTATTGTCAATATTCCCAGTAAAGAACTGTTATTCCTATTCCCAAATCTTTACCTGAAAGCCCCTTGATTGCAAAATTATAATTTGGAGGGGGGGTGAGGGGTTTCCATTCCCCATTCCAAGGGGAACTCCAGCTTTCCCTGGCTGACACCTCTGTCCAAAGCGAGGCAGAAGGGGCTGTTCCCTCCCCTGGAGCTGTCGGGGTGTCAGCCCTTGGGCTGCTCTCTCTGCCGCTGCCCCCACGGTGCCACGGGAGGGGGGCTCTGGATGTGCTGGGATTGCAGCTCCGGGAATCCCGGCTGATCCAGCCCCGGCTCCTGCACTCCCCAGCCTGAGCCAAGGTCGGGGGGAGCCGGGGGCTGCTGATCCCTGTGCTGGTTGTTGGGTGTCCCAGGTGTGCCCGGCGGTGAGTGGGTGACACCCCCGACATTCCCGGCTGTGGTTTCACTGGATCGCTCCGCTCCAATCCTCCCCCGGGAATGACAACGCCAGGCGTGAACGAGGTGGGACATCCCCGGCGCCCGGGCTCCCTGCCAGCCCCAGGCACGCGCTACCCCTGGCTAATTACCGGGGCTCATTAGGACCCCTCTCACTCCCCAGGCTGTCTGCAGACATCCAGGCAGCTGATCCTCCCCTCCTCAGCGGGCTCGATGTCCACCTCACCTTCCGGAGCACTCATGGACAATGGACGGAGGTTGATGGATGAGGGATGAGGGATGAGGGATGAGGGATGAGGGATGAGGGATGAGGGATGAGGGATGATCTCCCCCAGCTGCCCCAGCCCCATCCTGCTCTGCCAGCAGGAGCCTGCAGCGCCCCACAGCCCTGCTCTGCCCACCCCTGCAGGGGGATTCACCCTCCAGGAACCGTGGAAATCATCCAGCTGAGAACAGACGGGTCAGGACAGTCCCGTGGGACTGGGAGGGCAGAGTCCAGAGCCCCAGGAGGGGCTGGGGAAGGGGCTGGAGCCCCAGGAGGGGCTGGGGGAGCTGGGGAAGGAGCCCCAGGAGGGGCTGGGGGAGCTGGGGAAGGAGCCCCAGGAGGGGCTGGGGGAGCTGGGGAAGGGGCTGGAGCCCCAGGAGGGGCTGAGGGAGCTGGGGAAGGGGCTGGAGCCCCAGGAGAGGCTGAGGGAGCTGGGGAAGGAGCCTCAGGAGGGGCTGGGGGAGCTGGGGAAGGGGCTGGAGCCCCAGGAGGGGCTGGGGGAGCTGGGGAAGGGGCTGAGCCTGGAGCAAAGGAGGCTCAGGGGGGACCTTGTGGCTCTGCACAGCTCCCTGCCAGGAGGGGACAGCCAGGGGGGGTCGGGCTCTGCTCCCAGGGCACAGGGACAGGCCAAGGGGAAATGGCCTCAGGCTGGGCCAGGGCAGGCTCAGGGTGGGAATTGTGGAGAATTCCTTCATGGAAAGGGCTCCCCAGCCCCGGCACAGCTGCCCAGGGCAGGGCTGGGGTCCCCGTGCCTGGGGCCATTTCCAAGCCCTGTGGATGTGGCACTCGGGGTCAGGGGTCACTGGTGGCCCGGGCAGTGCTGGGGATGGTCAGGAACGCTCGAGGGGCTTTTCCAGTCTGGAGGATTCCAGGAGCTGCAGGAAGACCCTGGCACCCATTTTCCTGACAAAACTCTTCCTTCTCAGGGTCAGCAGGACAGCCATCCCTCTCAGACCGGTAAATCCCTGGAGGTCTCCAGCAGGAACCTCTCCCTCCCCTTGCACCCCGTGGGGGTGAGGGGCCGGAGGGGTGGCCCCAGGATGGGACAGGGACCCTTCCAAGAGGACACGGCGGAGGGACAAGGCAGAAATAAATGCACTGAGCCCTCCCCAGCCCCCAGTGCCCTCCTCTCCGGGAGCTCCTGCCGCGGCTCTGGATCTCCACCTTCTGCTGACAGCGGGAACGCCACCCCAGAGCAGCAACTGCCCGAGGATCCTGCTCAGGCTGGGATTTGCTGCCTCGGAGCAGGACAGGGTGAGAGCCCGGCTGTGCCCTGCCAGAGCAGCGGGCTGTGAGAAGGGATCCCGTGGGTCCTAAACTGATAAAAGTGGATCCAGAGGAGATGCTCCAAAGGGCTGGAGCCCCTCTGCTCCAGAGCCAGGCTGGGAGAACTTGGAATGTCCAGCCTGGAGAAGGATCCAGGGAGAGCTCCGAGCCCCTGGCAGGGCCTGGAGGGGCTACAGGAGAGCTGCAGCGGGGCTGGGGACAAGGGACAGAGGGACAGGGCCCAGGGAATGGCTCCCAGTGCCCCAGGGCAGGGCTGGCTGGGATTTGGGGCAGGAATTGTTCCCTGGCAGGGTGGGCAGGCCCTGGCACAGGGTGCCCAGAGCAGCTGGGGCTGCCCCTGGAGCCCTGGCAGTGCCCAAGGCCAGGCTGGACACTGGGGCTGGGAGCAGCCTGGGGCAGGGGGATTTGGGGTCCCTGCCAGGGCAGGGGGGGCACTGGGGGGGGTTTGGGGTCCCTGCCAGGACAGGGGGGACACTGGGGGGGGTTTGGGGTCCCTGCCAGGGCAGGGGGGGCACTGGGGGGGGGTGTTGGGGTCCCTGCCAGGGCCGGGGGGGGCACTGGGGGTGGTTCAGGTCTCTTTTCACCAAAACCACCCTGGGATTTGAGAATATTTTTCTCCCAGGGTTTTCACACCTCACCAGCAGTGGAGCTGCAGTAACAGAGCAGCCCCGCACTGCCCCCCTCCCACACCAACCCCCCAATGAGCTGCTGAGGCACCCAGACACGGACGGACAGACAGACAGACAGACAGACTGTGCCACTGGTGCTCACCTGATGATGGCACTGAAGGTGCCAAGAGCACCTGAGGACAAAAGGCTCAGCCCCTCCCTGACCATTAAAGAGCTCCCAGCACAGCCGGGGCCCAGACCGGGCCTGGACACCCCACTCTGCCCCGGGCTGGACACCCCGCTGTGCCCCCGGGGCTGGACACCCCGCTCTGCCCGGGGTTGGACACCCCGCTCTGTCCGGGGCTGGACACCCCGCTGTGCCCCGGGGCTGGACACCCCGCTCTGTCCGGGGCTGGACACCCCGCTGTGCCCCTGGGGCTGGACACCCCGCTGTGCCCCGGGGCTGGACACCCCGCTCTGTCCGGGGCTGGACACCCCGCTGTGCCCCGGGGCTGGACATCCCGCTGTGCCCGGGGCTGGACACCCCGCTGTGCCCCTGGGGCTGGACACCCCGCTGTGCCCGGGGCTGGACATCCCGCTGTGCCCGGGGCTGGACACCCCGCTGTGCCCCCGGGGCTGGACACCCCGCTCTGCCCGGGGCTGGACACCCCGCTGTGCCCGGGGCTGGACACCCCGCTCTGCCCGGGGCTGGACACCCCGCTGTGCCCGGGGCTGGACACCCCGCTCTGCCCCGGGCTGGACACCCTGCTGTGCCCCGGGGCTGGACACCCCGCTCTGCCCCCGGGGCTGGACACCCCGCTGTGCCCCGGGGCTGGACACCCCGCCCTGCCCGGGGCTGGACACCCCGCTGTGCCCCCGGGGCTGGACACCCCGCCCTGCCCGGGGCTGGACACCCCGCTCTGCCCTGGGGCTGGACACCCCGCTGTGCCCCGGGGCTGGACACCCCGCTGTGCCCCCGGGGCTGGACACCCCGCTCTGCCCCCGGGGCTGGACACCCCGCTGTGCCCGGGGCTGGACACCCCGCTCTGCCCCCGGGGCTGGACACCCCGCTGTGCCCGGGGCTGGACACCCCGCTGTGCCCGGGGCTGGACACCCCACTGTGCCCCCGGGGCTGGACACCCCGCTCTGCCCCCGGGGCTGGACACCCCGCTGTGCCCGGGGCTGGACACCCCGCTCTGCCCCCGGGGCTGGACACCCCGCTGTGCCCGGGGCTGGACACCCCGCTCTGCCCGGGGCTGGACACCCCGCTCTGCCCCGGGGCTGGACACCCCGCTGTGCCCGGGGCTGGACACCCCGCTCTGCCCCCGGGGCTGGACACCCCGCTGTGCCCCGGGGCTGGACACCCCGCTGTGCCCGGGGCTGGACACCCCGCTCTGCCCAGGGCTGGACACCCCGCTCTGCCCCGGGCTGGACACCCCGCTGTGCCCCCGGGGCTGGACACCCCGCTCTGCCCCCGGGGCTGGACACCCCGCTGTGCCCCGGGGCTGGACACCCCGCTCTGCCCGGGGTTGGACACCCCGCTCTGTCCGGGGCTGGACACCCCGCTGTGCCCCGGGGCTGGACACCCCGCTCTGTCCGGGGCTGGACACCCCGCTGTGCCCCGGGGCTGGACACCCCGCTCTGCCCCCGGGGCTGGACACCCCGCTGTGCCCAGGGCTGGACACCCCGCTGTGCCCCCGGGGCTGGACACCCCGCTCTGCCCGGGGTTGGACACCCCGCTCTGCCCGGGGCTGGACACCCCGCTCTGCCCCGGGGCTGGACACCCCGCTGTGCCCGGGGCTGGACACCCCGCTCTGCCCCCGGGGCTGGACACCCCGCTCTGCCCGGGGTTGGACACCCCGCTCTGCCCGGGGTTGGACACCCCGCTCTGCCCCCGGGGTTGGACACCCCGCTGTGCCCGGGGCTGGACACCCCGCTCTGCCCGGGGCTGGACACCCCGCTGTGCCCCCGGGGCTGGACACCCCGCTCTGCCCGGGGTTGGACACCCCGCTCTGCCCGGGGCTGGACACCCCGCTCTGCCCCGGGGCTGGACACCCCGCTGTGCCCGGGGCTGGACACCCCGCTCTGCCCCCGGGGCTGGACACCCCGCTCTGCCCGGGGTTGGACACCCCGCTCTGCCCGGGGCTGGACACCCCGCTGTGCCCGGGGCTGGACACCCCGCTCTGCCCCCGGGGCTGGACACCCCGCTGTGCCCCGGGGGCTGGACACCCCGCTCTGCCCGGGGTTGGACACCCCGCTCTGCCCCCGGGGCTGGACACCCCGCTGTGCCCGGGGCTGGACACCCCGCTCTGCCCCCGGGGCTGGACAGCCCGCTGTGCCCCGGGGGCTGGACACCCCGCTGTGCCCCGGGGCTGGACACCCCGCTCTGTCCCGGGCTGGACACCCCGCTCTGCCCGGGGCTGGACACCCCGCTCTGCCCCGGGGCTGGACACCCCGCTGTGCCCGGGGCTGGACACCCCGCTCTGCCCCGGGGCTGGACACCCCGCTCTGCCCCCGGGGCGGGACACCCCGCTCTGCCCGGGGCTGGACACCCCGCTCTGCCCCCGGGGCTGGACACCCCGCTCTGTCCGGGGCTGGACACCCCGCTGTGCCCGGGGCTGGACACCCCGCTGTGCCCCCGGGGCTGGACACCCCGCTCTGCCCGGGGTTGGACACCCCGCTCTGCCCGGGGCTGGACACCCCGCTGTGCCCCGGGGCTGGACACCCCGCTCTGCCCGGGGCTGGACACCCCGCTGTGCCCGGGGCTGGACACCCCGCTGTGCCCCCGGGGCTGGACACCCCGCTCTGCCCCCGGGGCTGGACACCCCGCTGTGCCCGGGGCTGGACACCCCGCTCTGCCCCCGGGGCTGGACACCCCGCTGTGCCCCGGGGGCTGGACACCCCACTGTGCCCCCGGGGCTGGACACCCCGCTGTGCCCGGGGTTGGACACCCCGCTCTGCCCGGGGCTGGACACCCCGCTGTGCCCGGGGCTGGACACCCCGCTGTGCCCCGGGGCTGGACATCCCGCTCTGTCCGGGGCTGGACACCCCGCTGTGCCCGGGGCTGGACACCCCGCTCTGTCCCGGGCTGGACACCCCGCTGTGCCCGGGGCTGGACACCCCGCCCTGCCCGGGGCTGGACACCCCGCTGTGCCCCCGGGGCTGGACACCCCGCTCTGCCCGGGGCTGGACACCCCGCCCTGCCCGGGGCTGGACACCCCACTGTGCCCCCGGGGCTGGACACCCCACTCTGTCCGGGGCTGGACACCCCGCCCTGCCCGGGGCTGGACACCCCGCTGTGCCCCCGGGGCTGGACACCCGGCTGTGCCCAGGGCTGGACACCCCGCTGTGCCCGGGGCTGGACACCCGGCTGTGCCCAGGGCTGGACACCCCGCTCTGCCCGGCCCCAGCTCCTGGTCTCTCTGCACCAAAGCACCGGCACGGGAGCTGTGACCAAACCGCTTCAATCCCGGGAGGGGCCGGTGCCCCAGGCCCGAGCTGGAGCCTCTTCCACCCCCGGGACCCCCCAGCAGCACCACCCCGCCCCTCCCGGGGCACAGCCACGCCCGGGCAGGGCAGGAAACAGCCCCGAGGGGGAGGATGGGGGTCTCAGCCCCAGGGGTGGGTTCAGCAGGTCCCGTCCGTCACCCCCGCCTGCAGAGCCATCCCCTGGGGGGGGCCGGGGGGCACTGGGGGTGCCCCAGCGCACCTGGCCGTGACTGCAGCACCTGGGAGGTGCCGGCACCTCCCACTCCCCTCGGAACCGAGTCCGTCCCAGCCACACCACAACCAAACCAGCGGGAAATCCCCTTCGCCCCCGCCCTGCCGAGCGCAGGGACGGCGCTGCTGGGGCCGCCCGGTGGCGCTTGGCGGGGAGCAGCCCCCTCCCCCCAGCGAGCAGCCCCCTCCCCACAGCGAGCAGCCCAGCCCCCTCCCCACAGCGAGCAGCCCCCTCCCCACAGCGAGCAGCCCAGCCCCCTCCCCACAGCGAGCAGCCCCCTCCCCACAGCGAGCAGCCCAGCCCCCTCCCCACAGCGAGCAGCCCCCTCCCCCCAGCGAGCAGCCCCCTCCCCACAGCGAGCAGCCCAGCCCCCTCCCCACAGCGAGCAGCCCCCTCCCCACAGCGAGCAGCCCCCTCCCCACAATGAGCAGCCCAGCCCCCTCCCCACAGCGAGCAGCCCCCTCCCCACAATGAGCAGCCCAGCCCCCTCCCCACAACGAGCAGCCCCCTCCCCCCAGCGAGCAGCCCCCTCCCCACAGCGAGCAGCCCTCTCCCCACAGCGAGCAGCCCAGCCCCCTCCCCACAGCGAGCAGCCCCCTCCCCACAGCGAGCAGCCCATCCCCCTCCCCACAGCGAGCAGCCCCCTCCCCACAGCGAGCAGCCCCCTCCCCACACCGCCCCCCCGGCCAGGGACGGAACGGGAGCCGCGGGTACAAAACCCGGTGCCGCAGCTTTATGGTGGGGGGCAGTGGGGGGGCCGGGGGCGGCGTGGGGGGGCGGGAGCGTGTGACGGTGGGACCGCGAGGGCTGGGGGGGTGCTGATAAATAAGGGGGTGAGGGGTGGGGGTCCCGGCGGGGCGTGGGGACCCCCCGGCCTGGCCGTGCCCCCGCGGGGGGAGCCGGCAGCCCTAGGGCTCCTCGGAGTCGTAGAGCAGGGCGGCGCTGAAGACGGTGAGGGGCTCGTCGGGGGCGTGGGCCAGGCGCCCCGACACCAGGTCCACGCAGAGGGTCTCGCCGGCCGCCAGCGGCAGCAGGAGGCTGAAGACGCCCAGGGCGCCGGGGCTGGGGGCCTGCGCGGCCACGGGCCCCTTCTCCAGCCCCTCGGGCTGGAAGCCGGCCGAGTCCAGGCGGGCGATGCCGTGGCCGGAGCGGGACAGGACGGCCTCCAGCGCCTCGCCCCGGTGCCCCGTCAGCACCGCGCTCACCAGGTACCGCCCGGCCACCGGCGCCGTGAAGGTGCCTGCGGCAGGAGGGGCGCATCAGGGACCCCTGGTGCCCCCGGAGCCGGGTCTCCTGCAGCGCCCCAAGGTCCCTGGGCCACCCCGGGACAGGCGCGACGCCACCCGAGAGCCCCCGGCCACCGTGCTCGCCCTGTCACCCTGCGGCCCCCGCCCACCCCACAGCCCCACCCCTCACCCCAGAGCCCCCCCGGAGCCCCCAGCGCGCCCCCGCGGGGCTCTCACCTGTCTCGGGGTCGTAGGCGCCGCCGTCGTTGAGCAGCACCTGGTCGAAGGGGACGGTGCCCGGCTCCGTGCGCTGGGTGCTCAGGGCGGCCGAGAACGCCACGCGGGGCACCGAGCCCGGCTCCCCGGCCTCGCCTGGGCACGGGGACAGCGTCTGGCACCCCTGGGCCCCCTTCCCTCGCCCCCCGGGCCTCCTGCCAGCCTGGCACCCTCCGCAGCCCCTGTGCCCCAAGGCCGGCAGCCACGGCCCGGGACCCCTCCGCACCCCCCCCTTCAGTGCCCCTGCCCCTCCCTGGCCGTGTCCCCTCCCTGTCCCCAGCCCCGCAGTGCCAACCCAGCCTGCCCCCTGCTCGCAGTGCAAACCCCCAGGCCACAGCCCCTCCCAGCTCCCCACACGCCCCCCCAGCCCTGCACGGCCCCCCCAAGCCCCCCAGCCCCATCCTACCTCTCTCTCCAGGCAGCCCTGCAGGAAAGAGGAGGAGGGGCTGCTGCAGGGCCAGCTCGGGCCAGGAGCCCTGGGGACAGGCTCCGGCCACACCTGCCTGGTCGGGGCGCACGGGGGGGGCGGGCTGAGCCTTACCGGGGGGGCCCACGGGACCCTGCTCTCCATCCTTGCCGGGGGGCCCGGCGGGGCCGGGAGGGCCCGTCTCACCCACGGCGCCAGCAGGGCCAGGGGGGCCAGGGGGGCCTGGAGGGAGGAGGGCGTTAGAGCCACCTTGGCCCCCCCGGCTGGTGTCCCCAGGCGTGATGTCCCCTTGTCCCCACACCCTGCAGCCCCACAGCCGGGATCCTGCCGTGCTCCGGTGCCCCCACGGCACAGCACGGCACGGCACGGCACGGCACGGCACAGCACAGCACAGCAGCACCCAGCCAGGGCGCTGCCTCCCCACTGACACTGCAGCACTCCCCGGTCACCCCGTGTCCCCACCCCCCGTGTCCCCACATCCCCGTGTGCCCACCCCCCCGTGTGCCCACCCCCCCGTGTCCCCATCCCCCCTTGTCCCCACACCCCCGTGTCCCCACCCCTCCCCCAGCATTCCCGCAGCCCCACGTGCCCACCGTGCCCCATGTCCCCGTGTCCCCAGCCTGCCCTGTCCCCCCACGGTGCCCCCCACGCCCCCAGCCCCCTACCCCCGCAGTTCCCGGGATCCCCGCAGCCCCAGGCCCCCCCCGGCACACCCCGGGTCCCCCCGTGTCCCCGCAGCCCCCCATGTCCCCCCAGGTCCCTGCAGCCCCAGCCCCCTGGCATGTCCTGTGTCCCCCCGCAGCCCAGTGTCCCCCCGTGTCCCCCCATGTCCCCCCGTGTCCCCGCAGCCCCAGTGTCCCCCCGTCTCCCCCAGTGTCCCCCCGCGTCCCTGCAGTCCCCGCAGCCCCCCATGCCCCCCCGTGTCCCCGCACCCCTGCAGCCCCCCGCGTCCCCCCGTGTCCCCGCGCACCGTGCCGCTCCAGCCGTGCCAGGCGCTGCAGTTCCCCGCGCAGGTGCCCCAGGCTGGCGTTGAGGGCGCCCAGCCGGGGCGGCAGCTCCAGCGCCTTGTCCAGCAGCGCGGCCTGGGCGCGGCCCGTGGCGTTCAGCTCCCGCACGGCGCCCCACAGCCCGGCCACGTGCCGGCCCAGCCCCTCGCGGACGCCCCGCAGCCCCCCGGCCACCGCCTCCAGCTGCTCGCAGACCCCCTCCAGCTTGGCCACGCGCGGCTCCAGCCCCGCGGGGCAGCCCCCGGCCCGCGCCAGCTCCCGCGCCAGCGCCTCCAGCCGCTCCTCGCTCTCCGCCTGTCGCGCCGCCGACGCCGCCGCCGCCTGGTCCAGCTCGGCCACCACGCGGTCGGTGAGGGCGCTCAGCTGCCGCCGCCGGGCGTCCTGCTCCTCCAGCTCGTCCTGCAGCCCCTCCACCGTGGCGTTGAGCCCGCTCAGGGCCGCCAGCGCCGCCGCCAGCTCCCCGCGCAGCGCCCGCAGCTCCGAGAGCGACGCGCCCCCGAAGACGCCGAAGCCCTCCAGCGGCGGCTCCGGCTCCTCCGGCTCCGCGGGGCCGGGCGGGAGCTGCTCCGGCTCCCGGTGGGGCAGCGAGCCGCAGGAGCAGCGCTCGCCGCTCAGCTCCCCCAGAGCCGCCTCCAGCCGCCCTGTCCTGTTGCGGAGCTGCTCCAGCTCCTCGGCCAGCGCCTCCCCCCGCGCCCCCAGCAGCCCGCCCAGGGTCCCGGTCAGCCCGTCCTCCCAGAGACCTTCGGTGTCCTCCGGCTGCCGGAGGTGGGGGCCGAGCAGCCCGTCCTGGCCCGGGCACGGGGGGCCGCAGCGGGCCAGCAGCCCCTCCAGCTGGTCCAGGCGGGCGCCGCGCTGCGCCCCGCTGGCCGCCAGCCCCTCCACCGCCCGGCTGAGGTTGGCCAGGCGGCCCGGCAGCCCGGCCGGCCGCCCCTCGGGCTCCGAGAGCCACGGGCCGGCGCGGGAAGCGTTCAGCCGCCCCTCCAGCTCGGCCAGCCGCCGCGCCAGCACCGGTCCCTGCCCCGGCCCCGCCGCCGGCACCGGCAGCCCCTCCAGCCGCCGCTCCAGCTCGGCCAGGCGACGGAGCAGGTCCGGGGACGGGGGAGCCGCAGGGGCGGGGGCCAGGCGGCTGCTCAGGCTGCTGATGTGCCGCTGCACCGACTCCACGGCGTCCTTGTTGCGCTGGTCCACCGAGCTCACCAGCTTCTCCAGCGCCCGCATGCGCTCCCGGTCCTCGGCCGCCTGCCGCCGCAGCCCCTCGGTGCCGGTGGTGCAGGCAGCGCACAGCTCCTGCAGCCGCTGCTCCAGCTCGTACAGCGCCGCCGCCCCCGGGACCCCCGGGCCCCCCGCGCCGTCGCGGCCGCCCTCGGTGCGGCGCAGGCGGTTCTCCAGCTCCTCCAGGCGCCGCTGAAGGTGGCTCAGCGCCTCCCGCACCTCGGCGGGGGCGGCCGCGTCAGCCGGCTGCTCGCCCCCGGGCTGCCCCTCCACAGCCGCCCGGGGCGGCTCCTGCCCGGCCCGCAGCTCCTCCAGCTGCTCGCTCAGCCGCCGCACCTGCTCCTCCAGCCGCCGCACCTTCTCGGGGTCCCCGCCGCCTGCCGTGCACCGCCGGGGTCAGAGCCGCGCCCCCTCCGCAGCAGCAGCGCCTTCCCCAGCCCCGCGCCCCCCGGCCCGGCTCTACCTTCGCCCCCCAGGCCGCTCAGGGGGTTGCCGAAGCCGGAGAGCGTGGGGCGGCCGGGCCGGGGCGGGGGGCGGCCGGTGGGCTGGGGGGATGCCGGGGAGGGCCCCTGGCTGCAGTCGGGACCCGAGTAGCCCTGGCAGCAGCGCCAGGCCAGCTCCGACACCGTGCGCTGGGCCACCTTGTAGCGCGGCCGCAGGAAGCTGCGGTACCTGCAGGACGGAGGGGAGGGCGGCTCGGGGGCTGCGGGGAGGGCAGCGGGGCTGCCCCGGAGAGCCGGAGCCGGCCCGGGCTGCGGCTTCACCCAGCGGTGCCGCTGTCCTGCTCAGCGGCTGGGGGGGCTGCCCCTGCCCAGCCCTGTCACCCTGTCACCCTGTCACCCTGTCACCAGCATCACCCCAACAGCAGCGCCACCCCGGAGAGCCGCGGGGTGCCCCAGGGGTCCGGCTGCACGTGACGCGGGGGGGACAGTGGCCGGTCACCCTCCGGCACCGCTCGAGGTCGCTGACTCTTGCGCAAAAGTAAACATGACCCCGGGGTGGGTAAACAGCAGCGGCGGCGGCGGCTTCGCCCCGGCTCTGCGCTGCCCCCTCCCCCGCCCCCGGGACGCCCCCAGCCCCTCCCGAGCCCTGCAGCCCCGGCCCGGCCCCACTCACGCCAGGACACGCGGGCACTGGAGCTGGCCCCAGGGGCAGGGCTGGTAGTCGGGCTTGATGAAGCTCTCGACGCCGTCCTCCACCACACAGCTCACGCTGCGAGTCACCACGTAGGCGCACCAGTTCCTGCCGGGGGGAAGGGCTCAGGGCACGCACCCGGAACGTGTGGGCACGGGGCATCGGCACGGGGCATCACCCCGGGCATCACCCTGGGGCATCAGCCCTGGCACATCACCCCGGGACATCAACCCTGGCACATCACCCCCGGGGCATCACCCCGGGCATCACCCCCGGGCATCACCCCTGGGCATCACCCCCGGGACATCACCCCCGGGACATCACCCCTGGGACATCACCCCCTGGGCATCACCCCTGGGCATCACCCCGGGACATCACCCAGGAGCATCACGCCTGGCACATCACCCCAGACATCACCCCTGGGGCATCACCCCCGGGGCATCACCCCCGGACATCACCCCCGGGACATCACCCCCGGACATCACCCCCGGGCATCACCCCGGGCCTTGTCCTGGTAGGGACCCAGCACGGCACAAGCTGGGCATCACCTGGGCAGGCACGGCGCCTTGTCCTGGCACACAGGAGGCACCGTCCCGGCACAGAGCAGGCGCTGGCACTGCCCTGGCACGGCCCCAGCATCCTCCCAGCCCAGGGCAGGCACAGCATCCCGGCACGCAGCAGGCATCACCCCGGCAGAGACACTGCAGCAGCCCCTGCTCCGGGCCTCCCCTGACGCCCCCCAGCTGCCCGGGCCCACCCCGGATCCCCCAGCGCACCGCGGCCCCTCCGGCCACACCCCGGCTCCCCCGGGGCGCTCCCGTGCCTGCCCAACCAGCCCCACCGGTAGCACGGTCACGGCCCGACGCGGGGCTTAATGGGCCGGATCTCGCCCCACCGCAGCCTCTCAACCCTGCCCGGCCACCCTGCTGCCCCCGGCCCCGGGAGCCTCGGGAGCCCCATCGCACCGCGCTGTGCACCCCGGGCACCCTGCACGCTGCCCCCTCCCCTCGGTGAGCCCGAGCCCCCCGCCCCCTCCGTGCGGCGGGCCGGGAGCAGCGGGTGCCCGGCCCAGCGGCACAGCCCTTGGGGACCCCCCCCCCCCCGCGTGGGACTCCAGCCTGGCCCCGTCGCAGGGTCCCCGTCGCAGCCTTATATGGTCCGGCCCCGAGGCCCGGGCCCCGCTGGGGCCCCCCAGCCCCGCTGAGCAGCCCCCCGGGGAGCGGCCCCCTGCCCTGGGTCCCCGCCGCGGGGCCCCGGTGCGGCGGCCGGTTCCCGTCAGCCCGGCTGGTTCCCCTCAGGCCCCGGCTGGATTCCAGCTCCTCCCCGGGTGCCGCCGGGAATTCCTGCGCCGACCGACGGCCCCCCTCGTCTCCCCCCCGCCCCCATCCCAGCCCCGCACCCGCGGGGCCCCGGGATCCCCGGGCCGCCCTGGGGTCCCACCGCCCCGCAGCGGGGCTGTCTGCATCCCGGGCGTGGGATGGGACCGGAGCTCCCCGGGAAGGGCGGGACGTGGGGACTCGCCCCGTGCTCCCCGAGCCGCGGGGATGGAGCGCTGCACTCCCCGAGCCGTGCAGAGCCCCCGCTGAGCCCCCCGAGCCGCCGGTAAAGGCTCCACCGTGCCCGTGCCCCTCCCCGGGGACCCCGCGGCCAGGTCCTGCCCTCCCCCGGTGCCGCCGCGGCCCCGCTGATGTGTCCGCGGTGAGGATGCTGTGACCCCGATCCAGCCCCCGGTGCCACGGGCCGCCCCACGGCCCCGCGCTGCCCACGGAAGGGGACGGGACGGGGATGGGGAGAGGGGAGGTGCGGGCCCCTCTCCCCCTCCCCGGCGGCGCTGACCCACGCGCGGATGCCGAGCAAGGAGCGGCCCCGGCGGCCCCGACCCCCCAGGTGCTCCCGCTGCCCACCCGCCCCGGGCCCGCGGGTGCCGCCCCCGCTCAGGGCTCCCGCCGCCCCTCCCGCCGCCCCCCGGGCTGGACGTGGCACGTGCCCGGCGCCGGGGTTCCCGTGGCACCGGGGCGGGGGCCGCGTCCCCGCTGCCGCCCGGGTGGCCCCGGTAGCTCCCGGTGCTCCCGGCTCCTACCTGTGCCGGCTGGCCGCCCGGGCACCGCCGTGGGCCGCGGCCGGGCCGGGGGCGAGCGGGGCGGCCCCGCCGGTGTAGAGGCTGTACCGGGGCGGAAAGTTGGCGGCCAGGGCCTGTGCGGCCAGGAGGCACGGCCAGAGCCAGGGTGCCATGCTGGCCCGGGGCGGCTCGGCTCGGCTCGGCTCGGCTCGGCTCGCTCAGCCCGGTCCGGCACGGCTCAGGACCGCATGTGCCGTTCCCTCGCGGCTGCTCCGCGGCTCTGGGCGGCTCGGCTCGGCACGGCTCGGCTCGGCTCTGCCCTCCCCCCGGCCGCCCCTCGGCCAGCCCCTCGGCACCAGAGCCGCCCCGCCGCCGCTGCCCCGCCGCCGGGGTCCCCGGGGCCCCCCGCTTCCTGCCCGCCCCAGCCGCGCCGGGCACCGCGGCTCCCGCCGGCCCCGCCGCCGCCACATCTGCTCCTCGTTAGGCCGGGCCGGGCCCGGGGCAGCCAGAGAGGCCGGGCAGGGGGCCAGGGCGCGGGCGGCCAGCGAGGCGGCCGGGGCTGCCGCCGCGGCACCGCCACGGCCACCGGACCGCACGGGCACCGGACCGCACGGGCACCGGACCCCACGGGCACCGGATCCCCACGGGCACCGGACCCCACGGGCACCGGACCCCCACGGGCACGGGACCCCCACGGCCACCGGACCGCACGGGCACCGGACCCCACGGGCACCGGACCCCACGGGCACCGGACCCCCACGGCCACCCGACCCCACGGGCACCGGACCCCACGGGCACCGGACCCCACGGCCACCGGACCGCACGGCCACCGGACCCCCACGGGCACCGGATCCCCACGGCCACCGGACCCCACGGCCACCGGACCCCACGGCCACCGGACCGCACGGCCACCGGACCCCCACGGCTACCGGACCCCTCGGGCACGGGACCCCCACGGCTACCGCCACGGCCACCGGACCCCACGGGCACCGGACCCCCACGGGCACGGGACCCCCACGGGCACCGGATCCCCACGGCCACCGGACCGCACGGGCACCGGACCGCACGGGCACCGGACCCCCACGGGCACGGGACCCCCACGGGCACCGGACCCCACGGGCACCGGACCCCCACGGCCACCGGACCCCACGGTCACCCGACCCCAGGGCCACCGGACGCCACGGGCACGGGACCCCCACGGGCAGCGGACCCCACGGGCACCGCTCCACCACCGGCAGGAGCTCCGGCACCGGCTTCGCGCGGCGCCCCCCGTCTCCCCGAGCCCCGGTGCCCTCGCTCCAGCCCCGCACAGCAGCAGCGACAGGTCCCGGCCCCGCCGCCGGCAGTGCCACGTCCCCGCGTGCCCGTGTCCCGGTGCTGCCCCGCGCCCCCGGCCCCGCCCCGACACCGCGCCGGGGACACCGCGGGCACCGGAGCGCCGGCGGTCACACCGCGGCCGGCCCGTGGCCCTGAGCCCACGGTGACGCCACGGCTTCCCCGGAGCGCGCGGTGACGTCACGGCCTGGCGGTGACGTCACGGCTTGGCCCCCGGCCCCGCGGTGACGTCAGGGCGCGGGAACCCCCCGCCCTCGGGGAGCGCGGGTTAAGCACAAACAGCTGGCGGCAGCTGGAGGGGGGAGGGGGCGCGGGAAGGGAGGCGGGGGGAGGGGGAGGCGGGGGAGGGAGCCCCGGCAGCTGAGGGGCTCCTGTTCCCGGAGGGGGGATGGGGTCACCTCCTCGGGGCCCCCGGAGCCTGCGGGGGGCTGTGGGGGGCCGCGGGGGGCCGCGGGGGCACGGGGGGCACTGCCCCGAGCGCTGCCGGGGGCACAGGGTGGGCAGCGGGCCGGGGGCAGCACCCCGGCGGGAGCCGCTGCTGGAGCCCCTCGGCTGGAGAGCACCGGGACAGCCCCGGCACAGCACGGCCCGGCCCGGGGCGGCCCGGCACGGCAGTGTGCCCCGGCTCCGGGCGGCGCAGCGTGCCCCGGTACGGCCCGGTGCGGCCCGGTACAGCACAGCACAGCCCGGTGCGGCCCGGTACAGCCCGGTACGGCCCGGTACGGCCCGGTATAGCCCAGTGCGGCACAGTACAGCCCGGTACGGCCCGGTGCGGCACAGTACAGCCCGGTATAGCCCAGTGCGGCACAGTACAGCCCGGTGCGGCCCGGTACGGCCCGGTACGGCACAGCACAGCCCGGTACGGCCCGGTGCGGCACAGTACAGCCCGGTATGGCCCAGTATGGCACAGTACAGCCCGGTATAGCCCGGTACGGCACAGTACAGCCCGGTACGGCCTGGTGCGGCACGGTACAGCCCGGTACGGCACAGTACAGCCCAGTGCATCCCCGTACAGCCTAGAGCAGCCCAGTACAGCCCAGTACAGCCCGGTACAGCCCAGTGCATCCCCGTACAGCCTAGAGCAGCCCAGTGCAGCCCAGTGCATCCCCCTACAGCCCAGTACAGCCCAGTACAGCCCAGGGCAGCCCAGAACAGCCCAGTACACCCCAGTGCAGCCCAGTACATCCCAGTACAGCCCAGTGCATCCCAGTGCATCCCAGTGCAGCCCAGTACACCACAGTACATCTCAGTACATCCCAGTGCCTCCCACTACGCCCCAGGACGCCTCAGCAAGGCCCAGCGCAGCCCGTGCCGCTAAAGCCCCGCGGCGCTGCCCGCTGTCATCAGCTGTAATGAGCTGTCACTGGTGTCATTAGCGCTAATTAGCCGCGGCCGCTGGGCCCCGCCCCGCCCTCGCGCCGCGCCTTGTATGGAGAAGGAGCCGGCGGCCGCCAGGGGGCGGAGCGCAGGGGGCGGAGCCAGGGCGGGGCGGGCCTGCCCCTTAGTGGTGTGACGTCACAGCGGGGGCTGGGCGCTGTGACGTCACCGCAGCCACGAGCCCGGCACTTGGGCGGGGCCCGGTTGCTGTGACGTCACCGCCGGGGCCAGGCGGCTCCCGCCGTGCCCCGCGGCCGGAAGTGGCGCGCGGAGGGAGACGTGTCGGAGCGGCGGGCCCGGAGCGTGAGCGCGGGGCACCGGGGGGGAGAGCCGGGGCACCGGGGGGATCGGGGGGGAACGGGAGAGCCGGGGCACCGGGGGGATCGGGAGAGCCGGGGCACCGGGGGGGGAACGGGAGAGCCGGGGCACCGGGGGGGGGGTCAGGGGGGATCGGGAGAGCCGGGGCACCGGGGGGGAACGGGAGAGCCGGGGCACCGGGGGGGGTCAGGGGGGAACGGGAGAGCCGGGGCACCGGGGGGGACCGGGGGGGAACGGGAGAGCCGGGGCACTGGGTGGGGAGAGCCGGGGCCCCGGGGGGATCGGGGGGGGAACGGGAGAGCCGGGGCACCGGGGGGATCGGGGGGGAACGGGAGAGCCGGGGCACCGGGGGGATCGGGGGGGAACGGGAGAGCCGGGGCACCGGGGGGATCGGGGGGGGAACGGGAGAGCCGGGGCACCGGGGGGATCGGGGGGGAACGGGAGAGCCGGGGCACCGGGGGGATCGGGGGGGAACGGGAGAGCCGGGGCACCGGGGGGATCGCGGGGGAACGGGAGAGCCGGGGCACCGGGGGGATCGGGGGGGAACGGGAGAGCCGGGGCACCGGGGGGATCGGGGGGGAACGGGAGAGCCGGGGCACCGGGGGGATCGGGGGGGGAACGGGAGAGCCGGGGCCCCGGGGGGATCGGGGGAAGGGGAGAGCCGGGGCACCGGGGGGAACGGGAGAGCCGGGGCACCGGGGGGATCGCGGGGGAACGGGAGAGCCGGGGCACCGGGGGGATCGGGGGGGGAACGGGAGAGCCGGGGCACCGGGGGGGACCGGGGGGGAACGGGAGAGCCGGGGCACCGGGGGGATCGCGGGGGAACGGGAGAGCCGGGGCACCGGGGGGATCGGGGGGGGAACGGGAGAGCCGGGGCACCGGGGGGGACCGGGGGGGAACGGGAGAGCCGGGGCACCGGGGGGATCGGGGGGGGAACGGGAGAGCCGGGGCACCGGGGGGATCGGGGGAACGGGAGAGCCGGGGCACCGGGGGGATCGGGGGAACGGGAGAGCCGGGGCACCGGGGGGATCGGGGGGGAACGGGAGCCGGGGCCCCGGGGGCCGAGGCGGGAACGGCAGAGCCGGTGCGTTCCGCCGGGGCGGGCGCTGCCGGCCGCGGGTGCCTCCGGTGCCTGCGGGTCGATAGCAGCCGGTGCTCCCCTGCCTGCCCGCAGCAGCAGCAGCATGATCACCGACGTGCAGCTCGCCATCTTCGCCAACATGCTGGGCGTCTCGCTCTTCCTGCTGGTCGTGCTCTACCACTACGTGGCCGTCAACAACCCCAAGAAGCAGGAGTGAGGCCGGCCCGGCACGGCACGGCCCGGCACGGCACGGCACGGCCCGGCCCGGCACAGCACGGCCCGGCCCGGCCCGGCACGGCACGGCCCGGCCCGGCACAGCACAGCCCGGCCCGGTGATGCCCCCGCCGCCCCTCCACGCCCCGGCTCCCCCTGCAGCGGCTTCAACAGAAACACCATGAAATACACGACAAAAACCGTGTCACGACAAAACCCGTGTCACGAGAGAACCGTGTCACGACAAAACCCGTGTCACCTCCTCAGCTCCGGGGCGGGGGGCTCAGCGCAGGAGCAGGGCGGGGGGCGCGGGCAGCAGCGGGGCCAGGGGGGAGCGGCGCTGGGGGGCTGCCGGGGGGCTCAGCGGCGCGGGCAGGCCCAGCTGCTGGCGGCACGGGGCGGAGCAGGCCCGGGGGCCCCCCGGTGCTGCGGCTCCCCGGGGCGGCGGGGCGGGGCCCGGGGCGGTGCCCGGGGGGCCCGGGCCCTGTCCCAGCACGGGGAGGGTCCCTCGGTGCTCGGTGCTGTCCCGGGGCGGGGCACGGGGGCCTCTGGGCGCTGCCCTGTGGGACAGAGACCGGGGTCAGTGGGGTGCAGGGCTCCCCGGGTGCCCCCCAGCCCCCCCTGCCCCACAGCAGCACCTACCCCGGCCTCGCTGGGGCTCTCCGGGCGTTCAGCTTCATCGGCAGCACCTGTGGGACAGCGGGGAGGAGGGTCAGTGCCAGGCCCTGGGCTTTCCCCGGCCCTTGGGGCTGTGTCTGCACGGCTGGGGAGGCTCCCAGCCCCCGAGGGGGCTCCCAGTCCTTGGGGTGGCCCAGCCAGCAGGGCTGTGGGGCAGCCCCCGGGGTCCCCTCCCTGCTGGGGTACCTGCAGAGAGGCCTGCAGCTCCTCCACGCCTGGCCGGTGCTCCTGTGGGCCCTGGGCGGTGCTCAGCGCTGCCGGGGTGGCCACGGGCAGGGTCCCTGTGGGACAGAGACAGACAGAGCTCAGAGTCAGAGCTCAGAGCTGAGAGTCAGAGCTCTGAGACAGAGCTCAGGGACAGAGCACAGAGCACAGAGCTCAGGGACAGAGCTCAGAGCTGAGAGTCAGAGCTCTGAGACAGAGCTCAGGGACAGAGCTCAGAGCTGAGAGTCAGAGCTCTGAGACAGAGCTCAGAGCTGAGAGTCAGAGCTCTGAGACAGAGCTCAGAGCACAGAGCTCAGAGCCAGAGCTCGGCCCGTGCTGGCGAGGGGCTCGGTGCCACGGTGCAGTCACCGGCTGCCCACCCTGGGGCACGCTGGCACAGCCCAGTGACACCAAGTGCTCCTCCCTGCCAGCTCTGGCAGCGCCCAGGGGTGGCCCTGGAGGGTGTGATGGGCTCAGAGCTCAGCCCCAGCCTGTGCTGCCAGTGCAAGGGGCTCTGCACATCCCTGCCCCGGCTCCAGCCACCCTCCTGGCTCGGTGTGCCATGGCACTGGTGTCACCCTGGTGCTGGCCAGGGCTGGAGGGAGGGGCTGGGGGCACAGCCATGCCCCCTGAACCGGGGCATGGCCCAGAGCATGGGATATCTGCTCAGCCAGGGGAGCTGGGGGCACAGAGGAAGCTCTTTGGGGGGCTGGCTGCAGTGGACAGCCCTGCAGGAACACACCTGTGGATGCCTCAGTTTTGCTCCCACTTTCTGCTCCCCTGGCTCAAGTCTTTATCCCGAGCCAGGTTTGTCCCCACCCACTGAAGAAGCGAGGTGGGGGGCACACTGCCCACCGGGGTGAGCCAGGGCCAGACCCCGCAGCAGAGGGGACCCTGCAGGCAGGAGCCTCTGCTGGGCAGGGTGGGCCACAGCCCCTGCTGCTGGTCCTGCCAGGTGGCAGCTGGCTTCACCTGGGCTGTGACCAGCCTCAGCTTCACCTGGACTGACCAACCTCAGCTTCACCTGGGCTGTGACCAACCTCAGCTTCACCTGGGCTGTGACCAACCTCGGCTTCACCTGGGCTGTGACCAACCTCAGCTTCACCTGGACTGTGACCAACCTCGGCTTCACCTGGACTGACCAGCCTCGGCTTCACCTGGACTGACCAACCTCGGCTTCACCTGGGCTGTGACCAACCTCAGCTTCACCTGGACTGACCAACCTCGGCTTCACCTGGACTGACCAACCTCAGCTTCACCTGGGCTGTGACCAGCCTCGGCCAGCAAGGGCCAGCAGCAGCTGAGGGTGTCCCTGGGGCCTGGCAGAGACCCCCCCAGCCCAGCAGGAGCACAGCTCTGGGCTCCCCAGGGTGTGCCCAGGCTGGAGTGGGACACAGGGGAAGGTGGTGGAGGGTGGGATGAGAGCAGGGCAGCAGGGTCTGCCCCCTGTGCCATCTCCCCCCACCCTGTCACACCTGCAGGCACGCTCAGCTCCTTCCCTGCTGCTGCCTGGGGTGGCACAGCCAGCGGGAGGGCACCAGCACGGGGCTTGCAGGGCAAAGCCGGGGCTCAGAGCATCCCTGGGCCCTGCTGGGAGGTGGGAGAGGGTGGGGGGAGCTGCCAGCAGGGCTGCAGGGGGGCTGGAGCGGCCGGGCAGGGAGCAGCTCAAGCCAGGACAGGGGAGGAAGAGCCGGGTCCTGGTCCCAGTGCCAGGCAGCAGCAGGGTGCAGTGTCCCACGGGCATCCCTGTGCTGGAGGGGGCCAGGCAGGCAGGAGAGCCCAGTGGGTGCTGGGGACACCCTGGAGCAGGCTCTGCCCCTCTGGCTCACGGCCCCAGCTCTGCCCAGGCCCCTCAGCCAGGGATGGGGCCAGGCCAAAGGAACAGACGGAACAACAACGTGCCCATGAGAACATCATCAGCCTTTTATTTCCCCCCCACCACGTTCTCATGGCAGACAGGACACGGTCACGACAGAGGGCTGGGCAGCAAACCCCGAGGACAGCACGAGGGACACCAGAGGAATGCAGAGAGAACACAAGCACAGCTTCAGGCACCTGGCCCACCCCCCTGCCCTGGGCACTGGGGGGCTTTGGAGCTGCCCCCAGGGCTGGGCCCACAGTGGGTGGGAGCACAGGGCTGCCCCCCACGGCCCTGAGCCCCTGCCCCACACTGGCAGTGCTGGCACAGGGGGCAGAGCAGTGTCTTGCCCGACTTTGGCACCCCACTGCAGCCCCCACCAGAGGGGACTCTGCATTTTGGAAAGCTCCTGCTTGCCCCTTGCCAGCTCACCTCACCACAGCCACAGGGCACCACCCCCCGTTGCCCAGCCAGTGCCTAAAGAGGGGAAAGGCACTTTGGTGTGTCCCTGCTGGCCTCAGGAATGGTTGAGAAGAGTGGGAGTTTGAGCAAAGGTTTTTCTGTGCTGGCTTCTCCAGAAGCCCCTTGGCCCTGGCACTGGAGGGGGGCATCTCCCTGCAGCCCCAGTGCCCAGGGTCCCCTCTGCACTGGAGGGGGGCATCTCCCTGCAGCCCCAGTGCCCAGGGTGGCCCAGCACTGGAGGGGGGCATCTCCCCGCAGCCCCAGTGCCCAGGGTCCGCCCTGCACTGGAGGGGGGCATCTCCCCACAGCCCCAGTGCCCAGGGTCCCCCTGCACCTCCCAGCACAGCAGCAGCAGCAGCAGCAGCAGCAGCTCCTGCCCAGCCAGGGCTGCAGGGCGCTGGAGCAGGGGCTCAGCTGGGCTGTCCAACTGCAGCTGCAGCTGTGCAGTGCCAGCGCTGAGCCCGCCCAGGCCCCTGTGACACCCCGAGCTGCCCACCCAGCCCCTGTCCCCGTGCCCGAGGCCAGCAGGGGCCCCCTCAGGGCGGCGGGGCCGTGCAGCAGCCGGCCAGGCGCCGCAGCAGGCGGGCGAGGGCTCCCCAGCCCGGCTTACCTCTGCCCGCGGCCGGGCTGCTGCCGCCCCTCGGGGGGCTCGGGGAGGCCCCGGCCTCAGCCGGGGGCCTGGGGCTGCCCAAGGTGAAGCTGGGGAAGGCTCGGATCCGGGGGGAGTCCTGCTGGCTGCCCCCGCTCCCGCTGGTGCCGTTGCTGAAGCTCCTGGCACGGCTCAGGGAGTTGTCGGAGGCCGAGGTGGGCAGCCCGCTGGAGGGGGGAGAGATGGGGCTCAGTCAGTCCAGCAGCCTCCCTCGGAGGGGGGCTCCCCTCTGCACCCTCCACCCCCCACCACAGCCCGGCACCGGCACTGCAGCACCACCTCCGGCACAGCCCTGGACCTCTGAGGGGCTGGTGGACAGCTGGGGACAGGGGTGTCACCAGCAGTGTCCCTGAGAGCTGCAGCCCCCGTGCCCTGCGCTGGACGTGGCCGTCTCAGGGGTTCCCACTTCCTCACCCCCATCCCAAATCAGGGAATCGCTGAGGTTGGGAAAGGCCTTGGACACCCCCCCTGTATCCAACCCCTCCCCAGCACTGCCAAGCTCACCCACAGCCCCGAGTGCCGCATGGCCACAGCTCTGAAACCCTCCGGAAACGGAGACTGCAGCCCGCCCGGGGCAGCCTGGGCTGGACAGCCCTTCCCATGAGCAAACTGTTCCAAATATCCAACCTGAACTCCCCCTGGCACAGCTCCAGGCCGTTCCCCCTTGCCCTGTCCCTTGTTCCCTGGGAGCAGAGCCCCTCCTGGCCCCACCCTGCTGGCAGGGAGCTATGGAGAGGTACAAGGTTCCCCCTGAGCTTCCTCTTCTTCAGGCTGAGCCTCCCAGCTCCCTCGGCCTCTCCGCACGCAGCCCAGCGCTGGAGGCGATGCAGGAGAGACCTCGCAGCCCCCTGGGGCGGGCAGATCCCAGCCAGTCTCACTCCCTGCCCTTCTCTGCCGGGAGCAGCGGCACCGACAATGCAGCTCCCAGAGCTTGCGAAGAGCTAAGGCCAGGGCGGGTGACCCTGGCGGGTGACTCACTTGGGGACATTTATCACCTCTAAGTGGCGTTATCCTGCAGCTCCCAACGCTGGCCCCAGCTCAGCCCTTACGTGGAGCTCCTGGGGGGGGTCCTGGCACCGCCTCCTCTCCTCCGCGGGCCCCCGGCGGTGCCGCGCAGCCCCCGCACGTGTTTCAGCATCCAGGCGCGCAGGTTGCCCAGGCAGGCGTGCTCCGAGAGCACGATCCGCGGCCAGGGGTTGCACTCGGCCATGTCCAGGGCTGCCACGGCCACCGCCCGGCCCACCTGCCCGCGACAGGGACAGCGACACGGCTGGAGGTGAGCGGCTCCGCACGGGAGGGGCACGCTGGGGATAAGGGAGGAGGGGAAGCGTGGGGGAAGAAAAGGGGGAGGCAGGGAAGGAAGGAAGGAAGGAAGGAAGGAAGGAAGGAAGGAAGGAAGGAAGGAAGGAAGGAAGGAAGGAAGGAAGGAAGGAAGGAAGGAAGGAAGGAAGGAAGGAAGGAAGGAAGGAAGGAAGGAAGGAAGGAAGGAAGGAAGGAAGGATACAGTGGGGGACACTGGGGAGAGGAGCAGCAGTGAGGGGATCACAGAGAGGAAGCCCCCAGGACAAAGCGGGGGCACGAGGGGAGGTGAAGGCACCGGGAAGGGGGGATTCCAGGGAGTGGGGGGCACTGGGGAGAGGGACAGCTCCCCAGCAAAGCAAGTGGACGACAGAAACCCCAGCCCCCAGTCGGTGCGGGGCACTGGGGAGAGGGGCAGTGGTGAGGGGATCACGGGGAGAGGAAGCCCCCAGGAGAAGAGGGGCAGGAAGGGAGATGAAGGCACCGGGAAGGGGGGATTCCAGGGAGTGGGGGCACTGGGGAGAGGGGCAGCTCCCCAGCAAAGCAAGCAGAGGACAGAAAGCCCAGCCCGCAGCCCCGGCCCCGGCCCCCCCGTACCTGCTCGAAGAGCTCCACGGTGTAGCGGGCGGGGAAGGCGGGCGGCGGCGGCGGGCTGGCGCGGCCGTTGTCGTGGCACGCCCCCGGGATGCTGTTCACCGAGCGCCCCGTGTTGTAGTTGCACTCCAGGGTGTAGCTGTGGGGCACGAGGGGAGCCCCTGTTACCCCAGCAAGCCACGGCAGGACTGGGGTGAGCCCACATCACTCCCCAGGGAGATTCAGCGCTGGAAAGGGGGGAGTCCCGTGGCAGCAGGAAGGGGGTCCTGCTCCAAAGGACACGGGAGTGCAGGGGAAGGGGCAGGGAGCCGAGGAGAGCCCCCTCCGATGGCAGGAACGGCCCGTGCCCCGTGTGGGGATGAATGGATCGTTCGGCAGAGAAGGGCAGGGAGTGAGACCGGCTGGGATCTGCCCGCCCCAGGGGGCTGCGAGGTCTCTCCTGCATCGCCTCCAGCGCTGGGCTGCGTGCGGAGAGGCCGAGGGAGCTGGGAGGCTCAGCCTGAGGAAGAGGAAGCTCAGGGGGAACCTTGTACCTCTCCATAGCTCCCTGCCAGCAGGGTGGGGCCAGGAGGGGCTCTGCTCCCAGGGAACAAGGGACAGGACAAGGGGGAACGGCCTGGAGCTGTGCCAGGGGGAGTTCAGGTTGGATATTGGGAACAATTTGTTCATGGGAAGGGCTGTCCAGCCCAGAGATCAGATCTGTACCAGAGATCAATCAGCATGATGCAAATTCGGGATGGAGCCCTGGGCCCTGAGGGTGGCACCCAAAGTGCCAAGGTCCCTGTGAGGAGGCCTCTTGGTCACCTCTGGAAGGTGATGGGTACAGAAGGGGAATTATCTGACCAACAACTCAGGGAGTGGGCGGCCACAGCCTTCCCCTGACCCTCGAGGTGCCTCGGACCACGTCCTCCCGGAGGAGGGGCAGTGGAGAAGTGTGGGCTGGGAGCTCTCCTCTGCCCCCCTGCCCAGAGAGAGCTGCAGCGGGGGCCAGCAGAGCAGGAAAGCCCAGCAGCTCTGTCCCAGCCTGCCTGAGGGAGCACAGCTGCACTGCCAGCACTGCCAGCACGCTCTGGGATCAGCAGCCTGGGCTGCTCCACCTCAGTCACACAGTGAAGCACCCCAGGGTGCCCAAAGCCCAGCTGGAGCCTGGGGCTGGCACTGGGCAGGAAGCAGCAGCTGAGTGCACACAGCACTGAGGGACCTGAGAGCACCTCTGGCAGCCTCAGCCCGCGCTGCTCCCAGCAGAGGAACAGCCCAGGAACCACATCTCAGTCCCCCTGGAGAGGGGTGGATCACAGCCACCACCACCTCATGGGATCACTGATGGGCTGAGGCTGGAATCACACACACCACCACAACTCTAATTAATTACATGGGATCACTGATGGGCTGAGGCTGGAATCACACACACCACCACAACTCCAATTAATTACAACTTCACAGGATCACTGATGGGCTGAGGCTGGAATCACACACACCACCACAACTCTAATTAATTACATGGGATCACTGATGGGCTGAGGCTGGAATCACACACACCACCACAACTCTAATTAATTACAGCTTCATGGGATCACTGATGGGCTGAGGCTGGAATCACACACACCACCACAACTCTAATTAATTACAGCTTCATGGGATCACTGATGGCCTGAGGCTGGAATCACACTCACCACCACAACTCTAATTAATTACATGGGATCACTGATGGGCTGAGGCTGGAATCACACACACACACAGAGCCACGGGGATGCCATGCCTGCCCCAACTCTAATTAATTACAGCTCGATACAGACAGGAACACCCAGGGAAGAGGAGAATCCCCCTCAGAACGCCGTGCAAGAGCAGGGAGAAGAAGCCAGAGCGGCTGCAGGAGGGTTGGGAGGGACAGGAAAGAAAGGAGCCTGGCTGAGCCTGTGTCTCAGGAGCGTGGCAGCAGCTGGCACCAGCAGGCCCAGGGAACGTGTCTGTGCCAGGGAAGTGGCTCCCCTTTGCCCAGCACCCCCCAGGATGGCAGGATGGCCCCGGGGCTGCCCTACCTGTGGATGATGCCCAGGGCCTTGTAGACGGCCACGCGCCCGCTGCCCTCCTTGGACTGCCCGTCCCGCTTGTCCCGGGCGTACATGTTCTTCTCCGAGAAGTTGCAGCCCGTGAAGTCAAAGTGAGGGGAGTTGAGGGAGATGAGTTTGGGGAACAGCATGTTCTCCACCTGCAGGGTGCAGGGAGCAACAAGGGGGTGACCTCGGCTGCTCATCCTGCTCCGGTGGGACCAGAGCCCGCTCTGCCCACAGCTCCAGGGTCTGACCAGCTCCAGCTGCGCCCGGGGCACGCTGCCCACCCCCTGCCCAGCTCCCCAGGGGCTCTCCTGACAGCCAGCTGGAAGGGACACCCTGCTGACCCACGCCAGCTGCCAGGGGGAATCTAAGACCTCCTGCTGCCCTGGTCACCGGACTGGGGGAGGAGAGAGAGAGAAGGAAGAAAGGAAGGAAAAGAGAAGGAAGGAGAAGGAGAAGGAGAAGGAGAAGGAAGGAACAGTGACAGGGATTCCACGCCCCTCTCCCAGCAGCAGCAGGGCCCCGGCGGCCGCAGCAGCCCCGGCTGGTGGCTCTGCCCTCCCTCACCTGGTCGTTCTCGTCGCTGAAGCTGTTGCCGTACATGAAGCAGCCGCGCTTGGAGGCGTGGCCGTGCAGGTCCACGTAGTACGCCAGGCCGCTGTCCCGGGGGGCGATGGGCTGCGGGGGCTCGGCGGCCTCGGGCTCCTCCTCGCAGCGCTCGCTGCCGCGGCTGGACGGCAGGATCCAGGCGGCCGGCTCTGCCTGCCGGCCATCCCGGGCCGGGCCGGGGCAGGGGCAGGGCCGGGGGCCGGCACGCCAGGTGCCGCTGCCGCCGGCGTTGCGGAGGTTGTTGCTTTTGTCCAGCTCTGATAACGTGGCCTCCTCCGCGGGACAGTTGGGAGATTGAACGCTCAGCGAGCTGGTGCTGAGCGGGGAGACAAACGTCCTCCAGTCCGGAGAGCCGGGCAGGACGCGGCTGTGCACGTGGTGGTAGAGCAGCACGGCCTTGGCGCCGTAGACGGCGGGGTGCAGCTCGGCGTCGGGCTGCAGGTACTGCCGGTTCAGGTTCACCCCGCGCGAGTCCGTGCTGCAGGCGGGGAGGGAGAGCGGGGAGGGAGAGCTCAGCACCTGCCAGCAGGGCTGAGCTGGCCTGGGAACGCCCAGGGCTTTGGGCTCTGTGCTGCAGGGCTGTCCTAGGCTCCAATGGAAAATTGTGCCCAGGGTCTGTATTCTATCCCCATGAGCCCTTGGAGCCAAGGTGGGGCAGAGTTTTCCTTATCTCCTGTTAACGAGCCCAACAACGCCTTCCCAGAGGAAGTTATCTCTGGTTAATGGGCCATCAAGGACCCACTGCAGGACTCATGGAGTGAGATCATCCCATGGTGAGATGCTCCGCCCAGGGGGAGGGGCCAAGCATTCCCACCTGGATATAATCCAGGGTTTGAGACATCACAGGGAGCTTTTATCCTCTGGACTCCCAGAGGAGACAAGAGCTACCAGACGGAATCACTGCTTTGACAAGAACATCTCATCTGGTTCCACTGGATTCCTGGAGGAAGACTGGACCCTTCTCATCATCCCTGGGCCCTTCTCACCATCCCTGGACCCTTCTCACCACCCCTGGACCCCTTCTCACCATCACTGGACCCTTCTCACCATCACTGGACCCTTCTCACCATCCCTGGGCCCTTCTCACCACCACTGGACCCCTTCTCACCACCCCTGGACCCTTCTCACCACCCCTGGACCCTTCTCACCATCCCTGGACCCTTCTCACCATCACTGGGCCCTTCTCATCATCTCTGGACCCTTCTCACCATCACTGAACCCTTCTCACCACCCCTGGACCCTTTCCTCTCAGGATCATCTCTGCTCCACCAGAACCACCTCTGCCACTCCAGGAGGACTCACTTTTGAACTGCTTCAAACACCCTGACCAACAGGGTGTCAGCTTGTATTGTTCCATTTATTTTATTTTACATTTTTTTTCCTCTCTTCTCCTATTAAACTGTATCTCTGACTGGGAGTCTCACTGATTTTGCTTTCAAACCAGCACAAGGAGCACAGCCTCTGACACTGCCCTGGGGGCAGAGCCCTGCTCCGCCCTGCCCCAGGGACAGCAGCTGGGGAAGGGGCTGGAGCACCAGGAGCGGCCAAGGGAGCTGGGGAAGGGGCTCAGCCTGGAGCAAAGGGGGCTCAGGGGGGGCCTTGTCACTCCCTGCAGCTCCCTGACAGGAGGATGGAGCCATGTGGATTCTGCTCCAAGAGAACAAGGGACAGGACCAGAGGGAACAGCCTCGAGGTGAACCAGGCAAGGTTTAGGTTGGAAACTGGGAACAGTTTCTGCGTGGAAAGGGCTGTCCTGCCCCAGCACTGGCTGCCCAGGGCAGAGATGGATTCCCCATCCCTGCAGGGGTCTCCAAGCCCCGTGGATGTGGCACTTGGGGACAGGGGACAGTGGTGGCCTGGGCAGTGCTGGGGATGGTTGGATTCAATGGTCTTACAGGGCTTTTCCAACCCAAGTGAATCCAGGATTCTATGATTTTTAGAAATTTTACAAAAATTTCTGAGATCCCCTCTTCAGCAAACTCACAGCCTTTTCCATACCCACGCCCATCAGTGAAGGACACTCACCTATTGCTCACATCTACCAACCAATATTCAAATAAATGCTTTCTGCCTCTTTCTCTTGGGGGAATGCTTGGACTCAATGGTCTCAGAGTGTGGAATCCCTGCAGCCCCTCAACATAATACCTGGGTCTGGCCTTGGCAGGACAGATCAGAGGGAAACCTTCCCATGACTGAGAAAACTCCCCAATGGCACTCTGTACCCCACTGTGTGCCCCTGTTCCCCGCTCCCCAATGCCCTGGCCCCGTGGTGTCTCCTTTCCTCTCTGTCCCCACTGGTTTTAGGTCCCTGGTGGTCCAGCAGCCCTGTTTCCCTGTAGCTCACTGACCTCACCTGCCCCCTGTTCCACCCCTGTGCCTCAGTTTGCTGCTGTGTCCCACACTTGGAACTGGCAGACCCCTGCCCCTTTTTGCTTCTTGATTTCCTGTAGCAGAATCTCTTAGGGAACGTGGCCATGAGGTATTTTGGGATGAGATCTGAGCTACCCCAAACTGGGCCAAACAGTTTCAGGCCTGTCTAGAAGTAGCCAGCCCTGTGGCACAGTTAGAAATTCACTTTAAGGTGTGTTTAAGCATTAGATAGCATGGTTATGGTGACCTCCTTAAGGGTGAAATTGTTTACATTTGCTCTTACACTGAATGCCAATTAGAAAACACCTGTAACTGTCAACTGTCTGAAACTGCATTTAACCCCCCTCCTCGGGAGAATAAATGGAGAAGGCATGATCTAACCATGGTGGCAGTATGTGTGTTGCTCTGATCAGCTTCCCATTTTAATTAGGAGTCCCCTGGCTTCAATTTCCCTTCGGCTCCTGGAGATAAACCTGGCTGGGACTGATCCTTCTGCCACTCTTTGCTGAGCTGGCCACATGGCGTGTGTGGATGTGTGAGCCTGACTGCCCTGCCTCAGTTTCCCCAAGCTGCCTTTCCACCAGAGGGGCTCTTTGGGTCTGGGCTCCAGCTCCTGTCCTGGGTTGTGGAGCCAGGGTTTGGATATTCTATTTTCACCTGTTTTAAAGCAGTTGGGGAGAGGCTTTTCTTTATCTCTGGTAATTCAAGGGGGAGAGGCCTGATGCCTTTGAGTGATGGGCCATGAGCACCTTCCCAGGCTGTGCCTTTCCACCTCCTAGAGTGGTGTATTTGCATTTCCATCGCCCCATGGTGAGATACATCTCATCCCCTGGCAGTGGGGGCAGGCAGTTTGGCTGTCTGGATAAACGGAGACACAGAGACAGGAGAGCTGCTGGTTTTCTACCCGATTTCCTGGGAGGAAGAGCAGACCTCATCTCACCAACACCAGATCCCATCTCACCATCACCAGACCCCCTCCTCACCATCACCAGACCCCTCCTCACCATCACCAGACCCCTCCTCACCACCCCTGGACCTGCTTTTCTACAGGATCATCTCTGCTCCAACAGAATCACCTCTGCCACATCAGAAGGACTCACTTTGGGACTGCTCCCAACACCCTGAATCACAGGGGTGTCAGGTTGTGACTCTGACTCTGTCACGGTTTTTTCCCAAAATTGTTGTTTGTTTGTTTATTTGCTGGTTTGGTTGAGTAGTTTTGTTTCCTATCACATTTGTATTGTTAATATTCCCAGTAAAGGACTGCTATTCCTATCCCCAACAGCTTTGCCTGAGAGCCCTTGATTGCAAAATTATAATTTGGAGGGGGTGTGAGGGGTTTGCATTCTCCATTCTAGGGGAACCCCAGTTTCCCTGGCAGATCCCTGTCTGTCCAAACCAAGACAAGGATCATCTCTGCTCCAACAGAATCACGTCTGCCACTTCAAAAAAAAAATTACTTTTGGGCTGCTTCCAACACCCTGAATCACAGAGTCAAGTTGTGGCTCTGACTCTGCCAGGGTTTTTTCCAAAATTGTTGTTTGTTTGTTTATTTGCTTGTTTGGTTGGGCGGTTTTTGTTTCCTATCACATTTGTATTGTTAATATTCCCAGTAAAGAACTGTTATTCCTATCCCCAACAGCTTTGCCTGAGAGCCCTTGATTGCAAAATTATAATTTGGCAGGGGGTGTGAAGGGTTTGCATTCTCCATTCTAGGGGAACCCCAGGCAGAAACCTGTCTGTCCAAACCAAGACAGCTCCACCCCCAAAGCACTGTAACATCAGACTCCTTTGAGCCCAAAAGGCTCCCGGGCCAGGGAGCAGCTGGCAGGCAGGAGGGCCCTGCACTCACCGGTAGTGGCCCCGCACCACCCCGTCGGGGTTCAGCATGGGGATCAGCTTGAAGACAAACATCCTCCGCAGCATCTGGGCACGGGGGTCCTCCTCCCGCAGGATGAAGTCCAGGAACCCGTTGAAGACGAAGCTGGAGGGGGTTTCTCCTGGGTGGACTCTGCTGCTGAGGAAAAACACCTGGGGACAAAGAGGCAGGGCTGAGGGAGGTGTCCTGCCTGCGCCAGGACGCTGCAATAGCCCTGGTGCCTTGGAGTGATGGGCCATGAGCACCTTCCCAGGCTGTACCTTCCCCCCCAGAGCTGCATCTGCATTTCCATCACCCTGTTGTGAGATACATCTCATCCCCTGGCATCTCACAGACTCTGCTCCACAAACTCTGCCCCAGCAGAGTTTCCTATCACATTTGTGTTGTTAATATTCCCAGTAAAGAACTGTTATTCCTATCCCCAACATCTCTGCCTGAGAGCCCTTGATTGTAAAATTATCATTTGGCGGGGGTGAGGGGTTTGCATTCTCCATTCTAGGGGAACCCCAGTTTCCCTGGCAGATCCCTGTCTGTCCAAACCAAGACAAGGATCATCTCTGCTCCAACAGAATCACGTCTGCCACTTCAGAGGGACTCACTTTGGGACTGCTTTCAACACCCTGAATCACAGAGTCAAGCTGTGGCTTGGGGAGGTGATGCCACTCTGGTCACAGGCACAGGGGCTGCGCTGGCCCAGCCCCAGGGCTGCTGTGCTCTCTCTCACCCTCTTCCCAGTGAAGCAGCGAGGCCGGGGCGTGCTGGTGTCTGGGAAGAGCTTGTCCAGGCGGGGCTCCCGCTTCTCCTGCATGCCGTGGCACGAGGTGATGGTCAGCAGGTCCACGCGCAGCTTGTCCAGCGAGTGGCACAGCAGCTCCCGGTGGTAGTAGACCGAGTCCAGGGGGCTGTGGGGGTGAGAGGGGGTCTCAGCCAGCCCCAGGAGCAAGGGGGTGCTCCCGGCTGGGTTGGGAATGCTGAGCAGCCCCAGCCCCACGAGGAGCAGGAGCAGCTGAGGGAGCTGGGGAAGGGGCTCAGCCTGGAGAAAAGGGGGCTCAGGGGGGACCTTGTCACTCCCTGCAGCTCCCTGACAGGAGGATGGAAACATGTGGATTCTGCTCCAAGAGAACAAGGGACAGGAGCAGAGGGAACAGCCCGGAGCTGAACCAGGGAACTACATGGGGGCTGTTTGCTGTTTGCTGCTGGACACCCTCAGAGCCTGCTGGGAGCACCAAGAGCTGTCCCTGCAGGGTAAGGAGGGGGGCCCAGGGCTGGGCTCTGCACAGACAGACAGACCTGGCACAGACAGACCTGGCACAGAGGGTCAGGCCATCCCAGCAGCAGGGACAGGGAGGGCACTGAGGGAACCATCCCACCATGGGATGGGAGATAACCCGTTCTGGGTGCCAGGACAATAAGGGATCCTCTGGAATCCCGTGGGGTAGCTCAGGGAGAGCTCTGGGACCCAGAGCAGCACGGGCCAGGCAGCTGTGGGGGGAGCACAGAGACCCCTCCTGCTGCAGAAAGAGCTTCCCCAGGGGAGAAAACCCAAGCGGGCGCAGAGCAGGAAAGGTGTGAGGGGCCAGGAGGGCGGGGAGGAGCAGGTGGGGGGCACACCTGCTGGGGGACATGTGCCTGCAGTCCTGGAAGCGGCCGTCCAGCTGGGCCAGCATGTCCTGGCACTCGGTGTAGGAGAAGGGGTAGCAGAAGGCAAAGTAGGTGGTGGCCCCGCGGTGCTCCAGGAAGCGGTGCACGAAGGACAGCACGAACTGTGTCTCCACCACCTGCCACGGCACGTGGGCACGGCTGGGCACCCCAGCACAGCCCCTGCTGCTCTGCTCTGGCCCCCAGCAGGCACTGGGGGGGGCCCAGGGGTGCTGGCCCTCCACCATCCCCACGGGACAGCAGCTGCTGCTGCCACTGTCCCTCCCTTGGAGCACCAGGAACAAAGCAGCTGCTCCACCACGCCAGCAGGACCTGGGGGGCACCCCAGTGCGGGAAGCAAAGGCTGGCTGTGCCCCCAGCCCTGCCCCTGCCCCCAGCACGGGGTCCCTGTGTGCCCCCAGCCCTGCCCCTGCCCCCAGCACGGGGTCCCTGTGTACCCCCTGCCCCCAGCACGGGGTCCCTGTGTGCCCCCAGCCCCCAGCACGGGGTCCCTGTGTGCCCCCAGCCCCCAGTACAGGGTCCCTGTGTGCCCCCTGCCCCCAGCACAGGGTCCCTGTGTGCCCCCAATGCCCCCAGCACAGGGTCCCTGTGTGCCCCCTGCCCCCAGCACAGGGTCCCTGTGTGTCCCCAGAGCTGCCCCAGCACAGGGTCCCTGTGTGCCCCCAGAGCTGCCCCAGCACAGGGTCCCTGTGTGCCCCCAACGCCCCCAGCCCGGGGTCCCTGTGTGCCCGCAGTGCCCCCAGCACAGGGTCCCTGTGTGCCCCCTGCCCCCAGCACGGGGTCCCTGTGTGCCCGCAGTGCCCCCAGCCCCGGTCCCGGCCCCGGTCACCCCCGGGCTCTCTCTCTCTCTCACCTGGAAGCTGGGCCGCTGGCGGATGCGCTCCCAGCGCGGGCGCACGGGCAGGGTGCGCACGAAGGGGGTCATGCCCTGCGCGTACAGCCGGCTCTGCTTGTTCATGTTCAGGATGTGCAGCTTGATCAGCTTGCCCGGGGCTCCCCCCCGCACGCTGAAGTAGAACCACGACCTGGGCACCGGGGGGGATGGAGCGGCGCCGCCTCAGCCCCTGCCCGCCGAGCCCCGAGCTCTCCGCTGCCTCCTCCACCCACCGAGAGCCTGCCAGAGCCCGGCGGGGCCGGAACCAGAGCCCCCTCCCAGGGCACCCCCAGCCCCTTCCCTCAGCCCCCAGCCCCACCGCCCCCCTCCCTTCCAGCCACAGCCCCGCACCGGAGGGCCACTCCCGGGCCGCCGCCGGAATCCTTCCCGGGGGGAATCCATCCAAACCCCGGCCCCACCCCCGCCCGGTACCAGTCTCCCCTTGCCGGTTCCCCCGCCCGCCGGTACCTGTTGCTGTTCTCATACTCGGTATGGGCGCAGTCGGGCTGCGTCCACACATTGAACTCGTAGTCGGCGGCGGGGAGAGCGTTGGCGCGGGCGGCGGGGCCGCCCCCCGGCTCTGTTGGCCGCACCTGTTCTACGTGTGCCAGGTTCCCCGAGTCGAAGCGGGAGCTGAAGAGGAGACCCCCGCAGCGGATCTCCATGGCCCGGCAGGGCCGGGACCGGCATCGCCCCGGGACGGCCCCGGGACGGCCGGTACGGGCCGCCCGGCAACAGCAACGCGCGCGGCCATTGGCTGGCGCCTCCCAGCAACGCGCCCGCCCATTGGCTGGCGCCTCGGCAACGGCCGCAGCGGCACTGGGGCAGCGGCTCCTCTGGACCACGCCCCTCTCGACTGCGCGTTGGCCACGCCCCTTCACCGGTCTGACCACGCCCCTTTAATGAACTGGCCACGCCCCCCGCTGGCAGCGTCCGCTGGGGTGTGAACGGACAGGGGTGTGACCGGACACTGGGTGTGAATGGACACTGGGTGTGAATGGACACTGGGTGTGACCGGACACTGGGTGTGAATGGACACCGGGTGTGAACGGACAGGGGTGTGACCGGACACTGGGTGTGAATGGACACTGGGTGTGAATGGACACTGGGTGTGACCGGACACTGGGTGTGAATGGACACCGGGTGTGACCGGACACTGGGTGTGAATGGACACTGGGTGTGAATGGACACCGGGTGTGAATGGACACCGGGTGTGAACGGACACTGGGTGTGAATGGACACCGGGTGTGAACGGACACTGGGTGTGAATGGACACCGGGTGTGAACGGACATTGGGTGTGAATGGACACTGGGTGTGCACAGACGAAGGGGTGTGCACAAACATGTACACGGAGCACAGGTGTGCACAGAGGCACGGGCACCTGCACTTGCCCCCAGGTGGGTGAGCACAGAGACACACACAGGTGCCCCTACACACACACACCCCTGTAGGAACACACACACACCCACCCCGCTGACACACCCACCCAACTGACACACCCACACTGACACACCCACCCAGCTGACACACCCACCCCGCTGACACACCCACCCTGACACACCCACCCAACTGATACACCCACCCTGACACACCCACCCAACTGACACACCCACCCTGCTGACACACCCACCCAACTGACACACCCACCCTGACACACCCACCCAACTGACACACCCACCCTGACACACCCACCCAACTGACACACCCACCCTGACACACCCACCCAACTGACACACCCACCCCGCTGACACACCCACCCAACTGACACACCCACCCTGACACACCCACCCAACTGACACACCCACACACACACCCACCCAGGTGACACACCCACCCCGCTGGCACACCCACACTGACACACCCACCCCGCTGGCACACCCACCCTGCTGACACACCCACCCCGCTGGCACACCCACCCAACTGACACACCCACCCCCCCTGACACACCCACCCCGCTGGCACACCCACACTGACACACCCACCCCGCTGGCACACCCACCCAGCTGACACACCCACCCCCCCTGACACACCCACCCCGCTGGCACACCCACACTGACACACCCACCCCGCTGGCACACCCACACTGACACACCCACCCCGCTGGCACACCCACCCTGCTGACACACCCACCCCGCTGGCACACCCACCCAACTGACACACCCACCCCAACTGACACACCCACCCTGACACACCCACCCAACTGACACACCCACCCTGACACACCCACCCAACTGACACACCCACACTCACACACCCACCCTGCTGACACACCCACCCTGCTGACACACCCACCCTGCTGACACACCCACACTGACACACCCACACAACTGACACACCCACCCCGCTGGCACACCCACCCCGCTGGCACACCCACCCCGCTGACACACCCACCCAGCTGACACACCCACCCTGCTGGAACACCCACCCAGCTGACACACCCACCCTGCTGACACACTCACCCAGCTGACACACCCACACTTACACACCCACCCAGCGGACACACCCACACAACTGACACACCCACACTGACACACCCACCCTGCTGGCACACCCACCCAGCTGACACACCCACCCAGGCTCGGAGCTGACCCCTCCCCACCCCACCCAAGGCCCCAGGCCAGGGGCTGACCCGGGGGGGTGGGAATGGGGGTGCAGGGGGGGTCTGCACAGCCACCTTCAGTAAGGACGTATAAACATAAATATAAAGCAGATGGAACGATGGTAAGGAAAAAATAATAAAATAAATCAGTTCATTCCTTGGTGGGGAGGGGAGGGAAGGTGAGGGGCTCCAGGTGCCCACCCCTGCTCCTGTCAGCGGGCAGAACTCCAGGGGATGGGGACCACCCACCCCGGGACAGCGGGACAGGGACAGTCAGAGCAGTCACAGGGTGTGGGAAAACCTGGACGTGTGTGTCTCCCCAGCCCCCCTCCAAAAACCAAACTTCCCCTAAAGCCCCGATCTGACCCAAAGTTCCTGTGGGCAGTGCCCTCGATGCCTCTGTGCTGGGCCCTGCTGCCCCTCCTCGGCAGCCAGGACCCCCAGGGAGGGAGGGAGCAGGCAGGGTGACCTCCAGAGAGCAGCTCAGTGCCCAGAAATCATGGCCAGGGCCCAGTCCTTGAGGGCCAGGGTGGCCTTCTGCAGGTAGATCCAGGAGGAATAGGTGAAGCTGGCCAGGTGCTCCCTCAGGCACTCCCACGTCACGGCCCCGCTGGGAAAGCAAGGAGAAGGGATGAGGGGGGAGGCAGAGCCAGAAGGGATGGAGCACCTGGGGGTGGGGGGCACAGGAGCCCCAGGACAGGGCCAGAGCAGGAGGGGACAGCCCTGGGCAGCACAGGGAGGGAGACACGGCCACGGCACCGGGGGCTGGGGGGAGCAGAGCACAGGGGGAGCAGAGCAGAGCAGAGGGGGAGCAGAGCAGAGCAGAGGGGGAGCAGAGCAGAGCAGAGCACAGGGGGAGCAGAGCAGAGCACAGGGGGAGCAGAGCAGAGCAGAGGGGGAGCAGAGCAGAGCAGAGGGGGAGCAGAGCAGAGCAGAGCACAGGGGGAGCAGAGCAGAGCAGAGCAGAGGGGGGAGCAGAGCAGAGCACAGGGGGAGCAGAGCACGGGGGGAGCAGAGCAGAGCACAGGGGGAGCAGAGCAGAGCACAGGGGGAGCAGAGCAGAGCACGGGGGGAGCAGAGCAGAGCAGAGGGGGAGCAGAGCAGAGCAGAGCACAGGGGGAGCAGAGCAGAGCACAGGGGGAGCAGAGCAGAGCACAGGGGGAGCAGAGCAGAGCACAGGGGGAGCAGAGCACGGGGGGAGCAGAGCAGAGCACGGGGGGAGCAGAGCAGAGCAGAGCAGAGGGGGGAGCAGAGCAGAGCACAGGGGGAGCAGAGCAGAGCACAGGGGGAGCAGAGCAGAGCAGAGCAGAGGGGGGAGCAGAGCAGAGCACAGGGGGAGCAGAGCAGAGCACAGGGGGAGCAGAGCAGAGCAGAGCAGAGGGGGGAGCAGAGCAGAGCACAGGGGGAGCAGAGCAGAGCACGGGGGGAGCAGAGCAGAGCAGAGCAGAGGGGGAGCAGAGCAGAGCAGAGCACAGGGGGGAGCAGAGCAGAGCACGGGGGGAGCAGAGCAGAGCAGAGGGGGGAGCAGAGCAGAGCACGGGGGGAGCAGAGCAGAGCACAGGGGGAGCAGAGCAGAGCACAGGGGGAGCAGAGCAGAGCACAGGGGGAGCAGAGCAGAGCACAGGGGGAGCAGAGCAGAGCAGAGCACAGGGGGAGCAGAGCAGAGCACGGGGGGAGCAGAGCAGAGCAGAGCAGAGGGGGAGCAGAGCAGAGCAGAGCACAGGGGGGAGCAGAGCAGAGCACGGGGGGAGCAGAGCAGAGCAGAGGGGGGAGCAGAGCAGAGCACGGGGGGAGCAGAGCAGAGCACAGGGGGAGCAGAGCAGAGCACGGGGGGAGCAGAGCAGAGCACAGGGGGAGCAGAGCAGAGCACAGGGGGAGCAGAGCAGAGCAGAGCACAGGGGGAGCAGAGCAGAGCACGGGGGGAGCAGAGCAGAGCAGAGCACGGGGGGAGCAGAGCAGAGCACGGGGGGAGCAGAGCAGAGCACAGGGGGAGCAGAGCAGAGCACAGGGGGAGCAGAGCAGAGCAGAGCAGAGGGGGGAGCAGAGCAGAGCACAGGGGGAGCAGAGCAGAGCAGAGCAGAGGGGGGAGCAGAGCAGAGCACAGGGGGAGCAGAGCAGAGCAGAGCAGAGGGGGGAGCAGAGCAGAGCACAGGGGGGAGCAGAGCAGAGGGGGAGCAGAGCAGAGCACAGGGGGAGCAGAGCAGAGCAGAGGGGGGAGCAGAGCAGAGCACAGGGGGAGCAGAGCAGAGCACAGGGGGAGCAGAGCAGAGCACAGGGGGAGCAGAGCACGGGGGGAGCAGAGCAGAGCACGGGGGGAGCAGAGCAGAGCAGAGCAGAGGGGGGAGCAGAGCAGAGCACAGGGGGAGCAGAGCAGAGCACAGGGGGAGCAGAGCAGAGCAGAGCAGAGGGGGGAGCAGAGCAGAGCACAGGGGGGAGCAGAGCAGAGGGGGAGCAGAGCAGAGCACAGGGGGGAGCAGAGCAGAGGGGGAGCAGAGCAGAGCACAGGGGGAGCAGAGCAGAGCAGAGCAGAGGGGGGAGCAGAGCAGAGCACAGGGGGAGCAGAGCAGAGCAGAGGGGGGAGCAGAGCAGAGCACGGGGGGAGCAGAGCAGAGCAGAGCAGAGGGGGGAGCAGAGCAGAGCACAGGGGGAGCAGAGCAGAGCACGGGGGGAGCAGAGCAGAGCACAGGGGGAGCAGAGCAGAGCACAGGGGGAGCAGAGCAGAGCAGAGCAGAGGGGGAGCAGAGCAGAGCACAGGGGGAGCAGAGCAGAGCACGGGGGGAGCAGAGCAGAGCACAGGGGGAGCAGAGCAGAGCACAGGGGGAGCAGAGCAGAGCAGAGCACAGGGGGAGCAGAGCAGAGCACGGGGGGAGCAGAGCAGAGCAGAGCACGGGGGGAGCAGAGCAGAGCACAGGGGGAGCAGAGCAGAGCACGGGGGGAGCAGAGCAGAGCAGAGCAGAGGGGGAGCAGAGCAGAGCACAGGGGGAGCAGAGCAGAGCACAGGGGGAGCAGAGCAGAGCAGAGCACAGGGGGAGCAGAGCAGAGCACAGGAGGAGCAGAGCAGAGCACAGGGGGGAGCAGAGCAGAGCACAGGGTGGGGTTGCTCACTCACTTGCAGGAGTCGAGGCAGCGCTGCCAGCCCCGCTGCAGCAGCCCCGCCAGGCCCTGCAGCAGGGGCAGCAGGCAGCTGTGCAGCAGGAACTGCAGCAGCTCCCACAGGCACTCGGCCACGTGCAGCAGCCCCTCGGGCAGCCGGGTCTGGAGCTGTGGGGGGCAGAGGGGGCGCGGGGTGAACACCCAAGCCCACCCTGCCTGCAGCTCTGGGGGCCTGGCCAGCCCTGATGGCCCCACCTCAGCCCCTCCCTTCTCCAGCACCCCCAGGCTCTGCCCACGTGCCCTCTTCTGCAGCACCCACAACTCTGTGAACAGACACTGATGCCACCCCACTGCCACCCCACTGCCAGCTTCTGGAGCACCAGGGAGTTTTCCGAGCCCTCTCCCTCCCACAGTCACTGGGAACAGCTGGAGGGGGTGCCACAGGAGGACAGAGGGCACCAGGGACCCCCTTCCCAGACCCCCAGCAGCGGGGGCTCCTGCTCGGAGCAGCAGCAGACACGTCACCATCCCACCGCAGGCCTCCCCCTGTATGGGATTTCCCGGTCCCACCAGCCCCCCACTGCCTTTCCCTGTCCCCCCCAAGCCCTGGGAGCCCCCACTCACCCAGTCACTGAGCCAGGGCAGGCTGCCCTGGAGCCAGGAGAGCAGGGAGCAGCACTGCTGGGCCACCTCCCGGGCCACCTCCCCGCTGCCCTGCCAGAGCAGCTTCAGCTGCGGCCCCAGCACGGCCACGGCCACCGAGCCGTGCTGGGCCAGGCCGTGCTGCAGCCACCTGCAGGGCACGGAGAGCTCAGCTCAGGGCACTGCTGGGCACCGCTGGCACCCACAGCGAGCTGCCAGCCCCGGGGGAGAGCTCTGCTCTGAGCTGCAAGGGCTGGCGAGCAGCTCCCAGCTCCCCCCCAGCCCCAAGCTGCCCTGGCCACAGCCACCCCCCCAGGCTGGTGGCACAGACCTGTAGGCCTCCAGGCAGGCCAGGGACACCTTCTGCCAGGCGGGCAGCACGCCCCAGGAGCGCAGCAGCCGAGCTGAGGACGAGGCTGCAAGAGACAAGCGTGGCTCCTTGAGCGGCTGAGGGGACACGTGGCCGTCTGTCCCCAGGGAGCCCGTGGGGACACACGGCCTGGCCTGGCCTGGGCTGGGCTGGGCAACCCCCTGGGAGATGCTCCAGGAGGGGACAGACGGACAGAACCCCCTGAGCAGGGAGGGGAAGAGGCCGAGGGCATTCTGCATCCCCCAGCTGGACAGCAGGACAGCAGGACAGGCGCCACTGCTCCCAGCAGGCACAGGACAAAGGCAGGGACACGGGGGGACAGCCACAGGAGCGATCCCAGCGAGGAGCAGGGCTCCTGAGCAAGGGGAATGTGACAGGGAATGTTCAGGCTGTGAACAAAACCAGCTCCTGCACAGAGAGGGCAACGGTGGAGTTCCCATCCCCTGGGGGATGGATTTAAAAGCCCTGTGGAGGTGGCACCTGCGGGGACATGGGCCAGTGGTGGCCTTGTGGGCCAGCGGTGGCCTTGGCTGTGCCGGGGGGTGCTGCCCGAGGCTCCCAGAGGGTGTTCCCAGCCCGGGGGAGCCGGTGGCTCCCCGCTGTACCCTGGAAGGAGCCGTGTGTCCCCACGTCGTGCAGGCAGAGCCCGGCGGCCAGCAGCAGCAGCAGCAGCAGCAGCAGGCGGGCCCAGGGGAAGCCCCGGCCCCTCATCTTCAGCAGCAGCTCCTGGGGGGGGAGGACAAGGCCCTGTCACTGTCACCACTGCAGGGTGCCAGCCCAGCTGTGCAGCTGGGGGCTGGACAGGGAGCAGCACATCTGTCCCAGCACATCTGTCCCAGCACGTCTGTCCCAGCACGTCCTGTGTGTGCTGCTGCTGCTGCGGGGGGCAGCAGGAGGGGGCAGCCAGAGCCCCAGCAGGGAGCTGGAACCTGGCTCTGAGTGCCGCTGGGCAGTGCCTGCCCGTCCCGTCCCATCCCATTATCCCATCCCATTATCCCATCCCATCCCACCTCATCTCATCCACCCCATCCCACCCCATCCCACCCCACCCCACCCCACCCCATCCCATCCCACCCCACCTCATCCCACCCCATCCCATCCCACCCCACCCCATCCCATCCCCAGGATCCCACCCCATGGATCCCCATCCCCTGGATCCCATCCCATCCCCTGGATCCCATCCCCTGGATCCCATCCCATCCCCTGGATCCCATCCCATGGATCCCATCCCATGGATCCCACCCCATCCCACCCCACCCCATCCCCTGGATCCCACCCCACCCCATCCCATCCCATGGATCCCATCCCATAGATCCCATCCCATCCCATGGATCCCACCCCATCCCAAGGATCCCATCCTCTGGATCACATCCCCTGGATCCCATCCCATCCCACCCCACCCCCTGGATCCCACCCCATGGATCCCACCCCATGGATCCCATCCCACCCCACCCCACGGATCCCCCCCTCACCCCTCACCTTGCAGGCGCTGTCACAGGCGGCCACGTCCTGTCCCCCCCCAGCCCCCCGGGCTGCCAGCTCCTCGTTGGTCACTTTGAAGGAGCGCACGGTCTCCTGCAGTGACTGCTGCACCTTGGGGACAGACAGCGGGGGCTGTGTCAGCACCCCCAGCCCCCACAGACCCCCCACGGCCACCAGGAGGGTGGCCTCGGGTGCCACGGGGACACTGCCAGCTGAGGGAGCTGTCACAGCAGCAGGGGGACGCCGTGCCACCCCCCCCCAGAGCTCAGCCCCACCTGCTTGCTGCTGCTCTCCCAGGAGTGCAGGAGGTGCTTCAGCAGCAAACTGCGGGGAGGAGAACACGGGGCTGCCTCAGGAGCTGCCAGGAGCAGCTCAGGTGCCCCAGGGGCTCTGCAGGTCAACCTGCAGGTGTCCCAGAGGTTCTGCAGGTGAACCTGCAGGTGCCCCAGAGGTTCTGCAGGTGCTCCAGAGGTTCTGCAGGTGAACCTGCAGGTGTCCCAGAGGTTCTGGCCCCCAGAGATTCTGCAAGTACTCCAGAGGTTCTGCAGGTGCTCCAGAGGTTCTGCAGGTGCCCCAGAGGTTCTGCAGGTCAACCTGCAGGTGCCCCAGAGGCTCTGCAGGTGCCCCAGAGGCTCTGCAGGTGAACCTGCAGGTGCCCCAGAGGTTCTGCAGGTGCTCCAGAGGTTCTGCAGGTGCCCCAGAGGTTCTGCAGGTCAACCTGCAGGTGCCCCAGAGGTTCTGCAGGTGCCCCAGAGGTTCTGCAGGTCAACCTGCAGGTGCCCCAGGGGTTCTGCAGGTGAACCTGCAGATGCTCCAGAGGTTCTGCAGGTGCCCCAGAGGCTCTGGCCCCCAGAGGTTCTGCAGGTGAACCTGCAGGTGCCCCAGAGGCTCTGGCCCCACCTGGCGCCTGCACTCACCTGGACTGAGCCAGGTGTTTGGTGTAGAGCTGCCTCCAGACGCTGAAGCTCAGCGGGTCCAGGCTCAGGCACTGGCTCAGGGAGGTCAGCAGCTGGGGAGGGGGCACAGCAGGGGGGTCACCTGTGACCCTGCCCCCCGGCACGGGCACCCAGCCCCCACCTCCCCCAGCCCCCGAGGCACCGAACACAGCCCAGCCCCCGGAGCGGGGGGGAACCGGGGGGGTCTTCAGGGGCCCTCCCCCCAAACCACCCTGTGATCTGTGCCCCTGGGAGCAGCAGCACGGCCCCTGCCCCCTGCCCTGCCACCACCCTCCTGGGGACAGCCCGTGGATGATGGGACAGCCCACCGCCCCAGGGCACCCCAGAGCCAGCCTGTGCCCCCCTCCCCAGTCTGTGCCCCCTGCCCGTGTCCCCCTGCCCGTGTCCCCCTGCCCCCAGCCCGTGCCCCCCACCCCAGTCTGTGCCCCCAGCCCGTGTCCCCAGCCCCAGCCCGTGTCCCCAGCCCGTGCCCCCTGCCCCTGCCTGTGCCCCCTGCCCCTGCCTGTGCCCCCCTCCCCAGTCTGTGCCCCCCTGCCCCAGCCCGTGCCCCCTGCCTGTGTCCCCCTGTCCGTGTCCCCCTGCCTGTGCCCCCTTCCCCAGCCCGTGCCCCCAGCCCGTGCCCCCTGCCCCAGCCCGTGCCCCCTGCCCGTGCCCCCTGCCCCCAGCCCGTGCCCCCTGCCCAGCCCATGTCCCCAGCCCGTGCCCCCAGCCCAGCCCGTGCCCCGGCAGGCTCACCTCCTCCCTCATGGCCGGGGGGCAGGCGGGGCTGGCCCGGCTCAGGAAGGAGGGGAAGTAGGTGTGCAGGGCCGCCTCGGGCCGGGCGCCCAGCGCCAGCACCTTCAGCCGCGGGTACAGGCGCCGCAGCTGCTCCTGCAGGCTGGGGGGGGAGAGAGAGAGAGAGAGAGGGGGGCTGCTGGGGGCATGGGGGGCACAGGGGGGGGCATGGGGGGGCACCGGGGGGGCACCGGGGGGGCATGGGGGGCAGGGCTGCTGGGGGCCAGGGGGCACAGGGGGGGCACGGGGGGGAAGGCTGCTGGGGGCCAGGGGGCACTGGGGGGGCACCAGGGGGGCACCAGGGGGGCACCGGGGGGCAGCCAGGACCTGCCCTGCCCCACGGCGTGCCCAGGGGTACCTGGGGGCCAGGGACCCCCACCCTGCCCCACTGGATGGGGGTACCTGGGGGCCAGGGACCCCCACCCTGCCCCATGGTGTGCCCAGGGGTACCTGGAGGACAGGGACCCCCACCTGCCCCACAGTGTGCCCGGGGGTACCTGGGGGACAGGGACCCCCACCCTGCCCCACTGGATGGGGGTACCTGGGGGCCAGGGACCCCCACCCTGCCCCTCTGGACGGGGGTACCTGGGGGCCAGGGAGTTGTTGGGCATGAAGGCGAAGTCCAGCAGCGGGAAGAAGTCCTTGGGGCCGAGCATGCCGAAGCCCTTGGTGAGGTTGGGGTGCATCCTGCAGGACAGAGCCCTGGGTCACTGCAGGCCTGGCTGGGGGCCCCAGAGCCCCCCCCGCGGGCAGGGGGACACGGCTGTCACTCACATCAGCAGCCGGTCCAGGTAGGAGACGGCGTAGGGCGACAGGGACTTGATGCCCAGCACGGGGAGCATGACACCGAGCCAGACTGCGGGGACAGCGACAGGGGCAGGGCTGACCCGGGACAGCCCCGCAGCCAGAGCAGCCAGCTTCGGGCAGGCAGAGCCCCTGGGCAGGGCTGCAGGGCAGCGGGGCTGCAGGGCAGGGGAGCAGCACCTTCCCTGTGCTTCCTGCCCCTCTCAGGAGCTCCCTGTCCCTCCTGCCCCTCTCAGGAGCTCCCTGTCCCTCCTGCCCCTCTCAGGGGCTCCCTGTCCCTCCTGCCCCTCTCAGGGGCTCCCTGTCCCTCCTGCCCCTCTCAGGGGCTCCCTGTCCCTCCTGCCCCTCTCAGGACCCATCTCCCTGTCCCTCCTGCCCCTCTCAGGACCCATCTCCCTGTCCCTCCTGCCCCTCTCAGGACCCAGCTCCCTGTCCCAGCTGGGGAAGCTGCCCTTTCAGCTCTGCAGGATCTCTCCCAGCGCTCTCCCAGCCCCAGCAGCAGCAGGGGCTGTGGGGCAGGGGGCTGTGGGGCAGGGGGGCTGTGGGGCAGGGGGGCTGTGGGGCAGGGGCAGCCCCAGGAGGGTCCCCCCGGGGGGCTCTCACCTTTCAGGCCCTCCTGGAGGTCGGAGAAGCCGGCCTGGCCCAGGGCCCAGAGCACGGTCAGGCACTTCGCCGGCCGCGTCTGCTGCGAGCGCAGCACCTCCAGGTACTGCGGGGACACCGCGGGCACAGGTGAGCACAGGTGAGGACAGGTGAGCACAGGACAGGACAGGTGGGGACAGGTGAGCACAGGACAGGACAGGTCAGCACAGGTCAGGACAGGTGAGGACAGGACAGGACAGGTGAGGACACCACGGGACAGGACAGGTGAGCACAGGTGAGCACAGGACAGCACAGGACAGCACAGGTCAGGTCAGGACGGGACAGCACAGGTCAGGTCAGGGCAGGTCAGGACAGCACAGGTCAGGTCAGGTCAGGACAGGACAGATCAGGACAGGACAGGTCAGGACAGGACAGGTCAGGACAGGACAGGTCAGGACAGGACAGGTCAGGACAGCACAGGACAGGACAGGACAGGTCAGGACAGGTCAGGACAGATCAGGACAGGACAGGACAGGTCAGGACAGGTCAGGACAGGTCAGGACAGGTCAGGACAGCACAGGACAGGACAGGACAGGTCAGGACAGGTCAGGACAGGACAGGACAGGTCAGGACAGCACAGGTCAGGACAGGACAGGACAGGTCAGGACAGGACAGGTCAGGACAGGACAGGACAGGTCAGGACAGCACAGGTCAGGACAGGACAGGACAGGTCAGGACAGGACAGGTCAGGACAGGTCAGGACAGGACAGGTCAGGACAGGTCAGGGCAGGTCAGGACACGACAGGACAGGTCAGGACAGGTCAGGACAGGTCAGGTCAGGACAGGACAGGACAGGTCAGGTCAGGACAGCACAGGACACGACAGGACAGGTCAGGACAGGTCAGGACAGGTCAGGTCAGGACAGGACAGGACAGGTCAGGTCAGGACAGCACAGGACACGACAGGACAGGTCAGGACAGGTCAGGACAGGTCAGGTCAGGACAGGACAGGACAGGTCAGGTCAGGACAGCACAGGACAGGACAGGACAGGTCAGGTCAGGTCAGGACAGGTCAGGTCAGGTCAGGACAGGACAGCACAGGACAGCACAGGACAGGTCAGGTCAGGTCAGGACAGGACAGCACAGGACAGCACAGGACAGGACAGGACAGGTCAGGTCAGGACAGCACAGGACACGACAGGACAGGTCAGGACAGGTCAGGACAGGTCAGGTCAGGACAGGACAGGACAGGACAGCACAGGACAGCACAGGACAGGACAGGACAGGACAGGTCAGGTCAGGTCAGGACAGGTCAGGTCAGGACAGGACAGGACAGGTCAGGTCAGGACAGGACAGGACAGGTCAGGTCAGGACAGCACAGGACAGGTCAGGACAGGTCAGGTCAGGCTGCTTGGGGAGAGCTGCAACCCAGCCCAGCCCCCCCGGGCCTGGGGCCATGGGACCAGCAGGGCCCCCAGCCCCTGGGAGGGACCCACAGCCCTCTGGGGGAACAGGGGGAGCCCCAAACCCCCCCCAAACCAGCACAGGGGGGGTGCAAGAGGACAGGGGGAACACTAAAGCCAGCTCTGGGGGTCCAGAGGCTGCTGGGCAAGGCAAAGGCAGGCTGGGGACAGAACCCACCGGGGAGGGCAGAGAGCTGCAGGGGCTCCGTGCCATGGCAGGGAGGAGGAGCAGCGTTCACAGCCCCCCCAGAGCCCAGGGCAGCTCACCTTGCCCAGGTTGGTGGTGGCAAGGCGGGGCCTGTCCAGCAGCAGGGCCTGGATGCAGATCCTGTACCCGTGCAGAGACTCCCCTGCAAGGGAGGGGGTGATGGGGGAGGGAGGCCCTGCCCGGCCACAGCCCCCCAGGAGGGACCCCCAAGGGCTCCCAGAGAGACCGTGCCCGGCCACAGCCCCCAGGAGGGACCCCAGGAGCTCCCACTCAGCCACAGCCCCCCATAGGGACCCCCAAGGGCTCCCACTCAGCCACAGCCCCCAGGAGGGACCCCCAAGGGCTCCCAGAGGTTCCCTGCTCAGCCACAGCCCCCCAGGAGGGACCCCCAAGAGCTCCCACTCAGCCACAGCCCCCCAGGAGGGACCCCCAAGAGCTCCCAGAGAGACCCTGCTCAGCCACAGCCCCCCAGGAGGGACCCCCAAGGGCTCCCACTCAGCCACAGCCCCCCATAGGGACCCCCAGGAGCTCCCACTCAGCCACAGCCCCCAGGAGAGACCCCCAAGAGCTCCCAGAGGGGCTCTGCTCAGCCACAGCCCCCCAGGAGAGACCCCCAAGGGCTCCCACAGAGACCCTGCTCGGCCACAGCCCCCCAGGAGGGACCCCCAAGGGCTCCCACTCAGCCACAGCCCCCCAGGAGGGACCCCCAAGGGCTCCCAGAGGTTCCCTGCTCAGCCACAGCCCCCCAGGAGGGACCCCCAAGAGCTCCCAGAGGGGCCCTGCCCGGCCACAGCCCCCCAGGAGGGACCCCCAGGAGCTCCCACAGAGACCCTGCTCAGCCAGGGCCCCCCAGGAGGGACCCCCAAGAGCTCCCACTCAGCCACAGCCCCCCATAGGGACCCCCAGGAGCTCCCACTCAGCCACAGCCCCCCAGGAGGGACCCCCAAGGGCTCCCACTCAGCCACAGCCCCCCAGGAGGGACCCCCAAGGGCTGCCAGAGGTTCCCTGCTCAGCCACAGCCCCCCAGGAGGGACCCCCAAGGGCTCCCACTCAGCCACAGCCCCCCAGGAGGGACCCCCAAGGGCTCCCAGAGGTTCCCTGCTCAGCCACAGCCCCCCAGGAGGGACCCCCAAGAGCTCCCAGAGGGGCCCTGCCCGGCCACAGCCCCCCAGGAGGGACCCCCAAGGGCTCCCACTCAGCCACAGCCCCCCAGGAAGGACCCCCAAGGGCTCCCACTCAGCCACAGCCCCCCAGGAGGGACCCCCAAGAGCTCCCAGAGGTTCCCTGCTCAGCCACAGCCCCCCAGGAGGGACCCCCAAGAGCTCCCAGAGGGGCCCTGCCCGGCCACAGCCCCCCAGGAGGGACCCCCAGGAGCTCCCACAGAGACCCTGCTCAGCCAGGGCCCCCCAGGAGGGACCCCCAAGAGCTCCCACTCAGCCACAGCCCCCCATAGGGACCCCCAGGAGCTCCCACTCAGCCACAGCCCCCCAGGAGGGACCCCCAAGAGCTCCCACTCAGCCACAGCCCCCCAGGAAGGACCCCCAAGGGCTCCCACTCAGCCACAGCCCCCCAGGAGGGACCCCCAAGGGCTCCCAGAGGTTCCCTGCTCAGCCACAGCCCCCCAGGAGGGACCCCCAAGAGCTCCCAGAGGGGCCCTGCCCGGCCACAGCCCCCCAGGAGGGACCCCCAGGAGCTCCCACAGAGACCCTGCTCAGCCAGGGCCCCCCAGGAGGGACCCCCAAGAGCTCCCACTCAGCCACAGCCCCCCATAGGGACCCCCAGGAGCTCCCACTCAGCCACAGCCCCCCAGGAGGGACCCCCAAGAGCTCCCACTCAGCCACAGCCCCCCAGGAAGGACCCCCAAGGGCTCCCACTCAGCCACAGCCCCCCAGGAGGGACCCCCAAGAGCTCCCAGAGGTTCCCTGCTCAGCCACAGCCCCCCAGGAGGGACCCCCAAGAGCTCCCACTCAGCCACAGCCCCCCATAGGGACCCCCAGGAGCTCCCACTCAGCCACAGCCCCCCACAGGGACCCCCAGGAGCTCCCACTCAGCCAGGGCCCCCCATAGGGACCCCCAGGAGCTCCCACTCAGCCACAGCCCCCCACAGGGACCCGCAGGGCTCCCAGCTCAGCAGCAGGGGCAGGGGCAGCAGGCTGACCTGGCGCCCTGTCCAGCTCCTGCAGCATGCTGTAGATGCAGTGGTCCAAGAAGAGCTCCAGCACGGCCGAGGCCTTGGCCAGCAGCGAGCGGATGATGCTCCTCAGCTCCTTGCTCACCAGGCAGTAGGGATAGTCTGGGGGGGCACCAGAGAGGGGGGGCAGCTCGGTGAGAACCCGCTCTGGGGAGCTCCAGCAGCTGGGGGTGGGCAGGGGGAGCGCCCCCTCCCCAGGGGCTCTGAGCCAGCCCTCAGGGATGCCTCCCACTGGTGTTTTGGGGGGTGGGCAGGGCTCTGGAGAAGCTGCTTTGCTGCCCTCCCCCTGGCCAGCTGTGAAAAAGGCATATTGGGTGGAGACCTCTGCGCCCATATTTACTATTTATATATATATACAGTAATATATATATATATTACTTATATATATATAGTGTATATATACATATTAATAACTAGCCTATGTATATAATAGGCTAGTTACAAAAGCTATGCGATATTAACATCTGAGTAATATCATCAATGTGGTTTTTAACAGCAAGTTCTAGCCAAATGCGGGGGTGAGGTATTTTCTTTAGCTCAAGGGAAGAGAAGGATGTTTCACAGAGATAAGACTGACAACAGAAAAGAAAGACCCCCTCATCTCTTCAGACAAAAAGATGCATCTCTCACAGAATCCACAAAATCAGGGCTGCCTGTCTCCAGGGAGCTCAGCAGTAACCTCGGAGGGGGGGGGAAACAAGTTTGTCTTAGCTAAAGCATGCATAACGATGAAGTTTTAGTGCTCCAAAAGGGAAAGATTTCCACGGGAGGTGCCTTTCCTTCTAACCAGCAGGTCTGGGAGGGAAGGAAGGACGGTGGCCTAGGCTGCCTGCTTTGCCCTTTATTGTCCTTTTATTTGTCCTTCTTTTCAACTTTGACTTGTATTAATTTCTTTGTACCCGATTTTTACCCTTTGTTAAATTTTCATAGAATTCTAAAAGTGAGCGATTGGCATTTCTCACACCGCCCGAAACCAGAGGCTCTCAGGGGGCAGGGAAGGGGAATCCTGCCCTGTAGGAGAGGAGGACCCTGCAGAGATAGTTCATTAGTGAAAGATTCTAAAGGTATGAAAACTACAAAAGAGATGGAATTGAAAGCAAAATTTGAACTGTAAGATGCTGGGCAGGAAGAGGGTGATTAAACCAACTGAAAAGACTGGGCTGGGTGATTCAGTGACACCCCTGCCAGGACAAAAGGATGAATGAGGGGTTGGACCTTCTCAGGTAGCAGGGAAAAGGTGGTTTTTTCAGGATTTTGGTCTGTAGAGTAGTAT